>JALIZH010032921.1:1800000-2357500 GCA_030522465.1 Rhipicephalus appendiculatus | reverse complement strand
ATTTGCTCGCTGTCTTCCCAACTGCTTTTTCTGTAGCGGCAGGCATCTTAACGTGGTTGAAGACATGATTTGGGATAGTAATTAAGAAAGCTAAATTAATTAACTTTTTAATTAGCGGAGTTAGGCGGCTAAGTCAAATGGGAGAATTGAAGTCCTTCATGCGAATAACCCATTTCAGCTTTGAGATGTCGAAAAAGTGGCCTCTAGGAATAATTGCGAAGTAATGAAATTTTCCCAAATTCAGCGGCGAAACCGAAACCGAAACGCAGAAGAGCGCAACTGCCATATTCGTCTGAGACGTCCAGAATGAGTGAACGTTTTTATATCACCCATCAACCGACTTCGTTGTGTAGGTGTGCGCGCTGCGCTTGCAGTAGTAGCACGCATGACGCACATACGTTAACGAATGGGGAAGAACTGCAGCTCTGTAACCGTTGTCTTGAACAGTGATGTCATTCTAGTCGTCTGCTTGTTGCGCTCATCGGTGCTTGGGTTTCGGTCTTGCCGTTGAATTTGCCTGAATTTCATTACACCACAATTATTAATAGAGGCCGCCTTTTCTAAATCTCAAAGCTGCCATCGGTTTTTCGCATGAAGAATTTCAATCTCCCATTTGACATAACCGCATAACGTCACTAATTAAAAAGT
This sequence comes from Rhipicephalus appendiculatus, assembly GCA_030522465.1. Taxonomy (NCBI): domain Eukaryota; kingdom Metazoa; phylum Arthropoda; class Arachnida; order Ixodida; family Ixodidae; genus Rhipicephalus; species Rhipicephalus appendiculatus. The sequence continues at coordinate 2,356,852 of JALIZH010032921.1, read as the reverse complement.
TAGTTAATTTAATTTTCTAAATTACAGTCCCAAATGACATCCTTAACCATCTCAAGATGCAAGTTGCCACAGAAAAAGGAAATTTGAAAACAGCGAGCAAATATCGCATTTTGCTGATTTTTTGAGGATATTGGAAGCATTTCTTGAAACACACTGTATACAGCCGGGTGATTTCACATCAAGTGTGCCTAGTCAATTTTCGGGCATCTCCGATCATGCTAAAAAAAATCCTGCAGGTATATGTGACTGTCAGAAGTAGTTATTGAGGCGTTATATTTCGCAAAAAAAATTTTGTGTTGCCTAGAGGGCGCTTCGAACTTTGGGCACCCAAGTGAAACTGTGACGCGCTAAGTAATGTAAATAATATTACTGGCATGAGAAATTACTGCGAAACAATTTTTTCCTTTAATCTCAAGGCGCTCATCTTTCATGACTATAATAGTTTATTCATTTTTGTCTTAACGTTATTTTAGGCCTTGGAGAAACATTTTAATATGCTGCATGTTTAGCGTATTTTATTTCTTCGCGAGTAATATATTCACATTATGTGTTTTGTAGGTTCCTATGTTAAATGATTAAAATACTTCGCGAGCAAATAAAGCACGAACGTTGCCAGAATATTGTGACGAAATTGAAGAAATTAGCATTTTGACTCATATTACGGTTTTATTTTCGCAAAGTAGCGGTCTAAGTAAAAATATGGCTTACATATTTTTGCATAGCGTGCTTTGTTGGTAAGACATACAGAAAGTTTCAAAAGAGTAGTTTTTGTTTTAAGGGAGAAAAAATTTTACAACTCAACAACCACAAGGTAGTAGCTAGGAAGCTTGCATTTGCCTCGCCTTCACTGCATAGCACGTGAGGGCAAGATTACAGCGGGGGCTTTCCGGCGGCGAATAATGCACGTCGTACAACTGCTTGTCACTTGTTTTAGTAATGCTCTTGTATAGAACGTCAAAAAGGGCTATAGTGCTAATTTTAAGAAACGGTATCTTCCCCCTTGGACCACCAAAGGGCAGGTTCTATACAACCGCTTCATAGTCCCAAGGGTCAGAATTATAAGCTAGCCGATGGATTGCAAGACAGTATTAGGGCGTTGTGTTTGGCTTCTGATAATTAATGCACATGGTCTTAATAATAATTAACGATATCATTAAGGTATAGTTTACTTAAGGTGTTTTTGTGATGTTTCAGCTATATGCCGATGCGTAATCGTTTACTACTGGTTTGGATGCAGTGCTTTTGTCTGGGCAAGTTGGTGCGACATTTGCGAAAAATAAAACAGCACGAAAGACGGGACGAAAGACACAGTACGACAGGACCAGTGCTGAACTACCAACTGAGATTTATTTGAAGAAACAGCCTTTTTATAGTGTCACATGTCACCACCATGACGACGTCACACCCACAACCAGTAATAGCAACAATCAGAATGCTATCTTTTAACAAACCTGAACCGACGTACAGATATAACAAAACCATACCCGCTCAGAGATTATAGAGACGCGCATCATAAATGTCAATTCAAACTAAAAACCATTATCACAGTTTTACATGTTGGAGCACACATCCAGCTCTCGTGAGAACACGAACTGCGCATGCTCTTCCTAAACTGCTCAGAAAGTAAAGTTATTATGGCGACTAAAACTTGGCAGCTGATTAAGAAGATGAACCGCAGCAAAACAGTAAGAACGAAGGTGCTCTGTCAAGAGAATAATGAAACCAGCCCTGTCAAATTAAAAACCTGAACTAGGAGGTTATTTATACATGGCCTTCCAAGAACGCCATCTCGTCTTTGGACAAAAATATTGAAGGTTCACTAACACATTCAGCACCAGCTTTGTTGATGAGAAACGCCTCCATTATTTCCCTCTCCAATTTGTCGTTCGCTCTTTTTAAAAACCTGCTCTTCTGAAACTCTGGTGCGCAACCACACCTGCGGCAGTGGTCTGCCAGGTGCCCTCCCGATTTGTTTTGCACGTTCAACCTGTGTTCTCTTGCTCTATCATTAAAACATCGGCCCGTTTGGCCGATGTATTTCCGTCCGCAACTGAGCGGAATTTCGTACACGACCTGAGACCGGCAGTAGAGCACTGCACGGGCCGGGATTTTCGGCCCGGGCCCGGCCCGGGCCCGGAACTTGTTTAAACTTACCCGCCCGAGCCCGGCCCGGTGACTCAAAGCGAGACCCGGGCCCGGCCCGTACCCGAGGAAAAAGTTCGCCTACCCGGCCCGGCCCGGCCCGGCCGCAGATCGGGCCCGACATGGGCCCGATCCAGTAATCTAGGTGGTGTTGCCCGAACACGAAATTGACAGCCTGGTGTTTTAAGCAAGAAATATACACGCTTTGGTGGCGCATGCTCCGCTAACAATTGTACTTTAACCTACGGTAATTTCTTGTAAAAAGGGGCTAACGGTGGAAGCAGCTGATCTGATATACTGCATACAATGAATACCCGTCTGGTCGGGAAGAATCATTGAATAAAAAGACGAGGACACCGACCCCAAGAGAATAAGAATGCGTTGATGTTGCGGGACCCAGATTGGAAGCCTTGTTCACAATGATTGTGAACAATTAAGGCTCCCGTTCTGGGTGTCGAAACATCAACCATGATGATTATCAAGAGCGTTTCGCTGCAGATTTTGTAGCAAGGGAAGTGACTTGCAGCATGAGTTCACTTTCAATACAGAGCGCAATAAAAACAGAGGACACAAGGAACAGAACGCTGTCTTCCCTTTGTTTACATTGCGGTCTGTTAAAATTTAAAGCATGCTCTAACGACAAAGCCAATCGTGCATCCTTCTGGATATGTAGCGCCTGTCTTCAGCATAGTAGCACCTTGCCACAGCAATAGAAATAGAGAAAGAATTCAAAATCCATTACGTTCTTGCAACTACACTAACCTAGACAAACATTATAATGAAGTGCGCGCAGCACGGGTACCTTTAGAAATACATATAAGCTGCCGAAAGGAAAAAAAAATATTTGTCATAGCATTCTTTTCATCTATCACGCCGCTGCTAGTATCTACAGTATAGCAGCTTTTTTTGTGGCATATTGTACGGCTTGTTTCTTCAGATGCCATTGCACAAAAAATCAAATTATCAAAAGATACCGGCTTTACGCACGCCATGCGCTGTTGCATCATATATCCGGCCGCGCTAAAGTTTCTCGCACTGGTTGCGCTAGCCGCAGGGGAGTACATCTGCCTTGCGAATTGTGAAGGCGTCGCCAGTCTTTGTTTTTAACGTCCACCACTGGAGCAAATTTAGGATATCTCTGCGGACTTCGGCGCAATGAACATAGCTGCCCAGCTCATCGCTTCATTTCGAACGTCATGCCGCTTTTCAATGTCATTATAAAACTCCCCTTGAGGGCTTCTTGCATTTTTCAGCAGTGTACGGTATGCATGTTTTGCACCGCGCTCTATCTTTTTTTTTCGCATTATAATGGTGTGCGCCTTCCTAACGATGTTGTACTGGTAAAAGGTGGTCGTTGGACTATGCAGGCATACGACTGACAGGAGGTGGACGAAGAGATCTAGATTTATTTTCGAGGTTTGTTCCAGTTTGGTAATGAAGGCGCGAGTCAGCTTTTCGACGCTTACTCATATGCTCGAGGTAAAGGGACATCAGTTACATGGCACAGAATTCATAATTGTCTTTTTTCAAGCCAGACATTTCGTAAGCGAATATACTTTGCCCGACGCTTTGTTTAATGGACCTATGCTATTCCTTCACATTCCAGCGCTGTTTCGGCAGTATCATGTATCTCTCTCACTATATCTCAAACACGCGCCCGCGACCCGCACACGACTGCCTTTGTCCCATTTTTTTTATTATTTTCTTCATAAGTACGTCCTTAAGCTACATAGGCATTACAGGTCTAAAGCATTTTCTTGTGAGACGCCCCATGCGTCCACCATGCTTTGATACATAACCGCGAAAGAAAAGTCTATATTTCAGAATCGGCGTCCCGATTTGTCATTTTGGAGATATGTATACAAATATGTTGTTGGAATTTCGCCACCAAATACCATTCAGAAGTGACCGATATATGAGATATGGGAAAAGCATTTCAAATGGAAAAATTAGGTGACATTTGCTACAACCTATTCCGCACTCTACCCTCTCCTACCCACTGTCCTGGCCCTTGCGGGAGTAAAGTTTCGTGAATTGAGACCGTTAGCTGATGCGCGTTTGAGACCCCGGCTATAGCGGAACAAGACGAAAGCTCAGACGCCAACAATGTGGGCGCACAAAGCAGGCTGTGGATGTCCATCTCGCGTGACATGACCACTGGGAGCCGTGACGGAGCCACGGAAAACGAATGTCTTTATAGAGATTCTATGTAACGAGACTCCGTGCAGTCCTTTCGTTTTAATGGAGGGCTGGAATATTCAAGATTGTTTCCCAGCTTTAGAGCTCTTGCGATGATAAGTTATACATTTATTATATTACTTTAATTACTGTCATCGCAGAATAACATTCGGGATATGAAATGATAAAGAATGCGAACGAAGCCCAGAATAGCCAGATGTTAACTATGTAAGCGCCTCGTTTACATTGACTATTAGCTCGCCCATTTCAGATGATTTAAACCAAGTAGCCCCATATGCAAGATGCAAAAGAAGTTCAGTACATATCCAACATGAAACTCCAAATAGCTTGCCCCACATAAAAGTAGTAGTTTTTCTATCTAAAATGTGAAACATGTATGCGCAACGTCTTTGGAACAAACTTAAAAGGACACTAAAGAGAAGAATAATTTTTCCATGATCAGTAAATTCCTCGTTTACAATTCCAAAATAACCCCGCTCGCCGGAACGATACTCTTAGTAAGCGCGAAAATGCGGGTGGCGACGCCACCTTGAAATTCGCGCAGCAGAAGTCGTCACATCATAGATTCTGATGGAGTGTACTGGGGCCTACGTAAATCCTAATCGGTAAAAATGAAGTAAATTGACCTCTGAGTGGCCCATAGACTTAACATGCCAAGTTTGAGGAAATTTTGATGAGCCAGTGCCCCCCAAAATACGACGAATACAGTTCGAAATCCGTGACGCCACGCGCGGAGATTTCAGCGCAAAATTGTAAAATGGAACTTTGACCTTGATTGTTTCCTGTGGTAATAAACTTATGATGTTGAAATGAATGACATTCGAGTTCTCAGAGCGCACATTATAAGTCTAAACCGATTCAGTGTTTCACTTTAGTGTCCCTTTAAGAATTGAGAAAAGTCCAAGCCCGGCCCGACCCGAGCCCGCCACCTCAAACCCGGGCCCGGCCCTAAGCCCGGAGCTTCAGGCCCGAGCCCGGCCCGGGCCCGCCGTGAAACCTACTTTACCCGGCCCGGCCCGGCCCACGGGCCGGGCCGGGCCCGGGTTTTCGGGTAGGCCCGAGCCCGTGCAGTGCTCTAACCGGCAGTCAGTGAACTTGTTCCTTGCTTCTTCTCACACAACTCGGGCGCCCTGTCTACTAGGGAGCAAATTTTAGACAACTTCTGAGGGGCAGAGAAAACAACATTGACTCCGTATCTTGATGCTACTTTTTTTATGTTGTGCGATACTCTATGTAAGTACGGAATAGCCTGTACTCTCTTCTTTTCCTTCTTGTTGCGCCTTCCCTGAGGGTGTTTTATTGTCTGCAGCAACTGCTCACACAGGGAAGTGATTATTGATGCCGGGTATCCTGAACGCACAAGACGCGCGATTTGAGAGGAAAACCCTGATTGCACATAGTGGGTACAAGACTTTTTTAACGATGCGCCAAGACAGGTGACGGCGATCCCTCTTTTGATGGTTTTTGAGTGGGCACTATCGTACGGTAGAAACCCTTTTGCAGAGCGCGGATTGTAAATCCAGCAGACACGAGCTTCATGAAAATGGAGGCGCAAATCTAGGAACTGGATGACGTCATCCTCAGGTTTCTCAAAAGTAAAACGTAGCCCACTGCCGTACAACTTAAAAGTGTTGATCACACCATCAATACAATCGTCAAGAGCAGAATTAGGAACACCTTTCAGTACAACTAAAAAATCGTCCGCATACCTAAAAATTTTCCTTACTCTTGAGTCGGAAAGGTTAGCCTGAACATCGTGATCTACCCTGACAGAAATATGTTGCACAATATGGGTGCTACGGGAGACCCAATGCATATACCGCTTCTTTGAACGTAATGCTTGTTCTCAAAATTTACAACAGTCGACTGAAGATAGAATTCCAACAAGGTCATAAAATTCTCACTAGAAATGCCCGAGCTATTTTGAAATTCCACTTCCCCCACCCCCTCTTCAATTTTTGTTCTAACCGCACGAAAAAGTTCCGCATGCGGCACTGAGTAATATAATTCCTCAATGTCGATCGAGAATGTACGCGTTAGAGATGATTCGATATTGTGCCCATAAATGACACTTCAGTCACCATATCTGGAGGCATTTGAACGTTTTGAGTACCCTATTTCTTAAATGTCCGAAAGTGCTGAAAATGTTTTAATGAAAAGCCCGTCCGGTCATGGTGACGAGCTATTAACATTTTCAGCACCCAAGGACCATTACGAAAAACGTGGATGAAAATTTTAAATTGCAACCGGAAATGGCGAATTAAGTGTCATTTATAAGCACAATATCGAATCATCTCCAACGTATACACCTAGGACACATAACTTCATCATGAAAAGCAGTGGTAAGCGATTTCAGGTATCGGCCTATACCTGAAACATCATAAAAACAGCCTAGGCAAACAATACTGTAATTATGTCGTTAAATATCCTTAAGACCATCTGTATTAATTATTAGGAGCCAAACACAACGCCCCAATACTGTATTACAGGCCATCGACTACATTATAATTCTGCCCCTTGGGACTATGAAGCGGTTGAAGATAACCTGCCCTTTGATGGTCCAAGGGGGAAGATACCGTTTCTTAAAATTAGCACTATTGCCCTTTTTGACGTTCTGTACAGCAGTATTACCAAGACAAGTGACAAGCTGTTGTATGACTTGCATTATTCGCTGCCGAAAAGCCCACGCTGAAATCTAGCGCTGACGTGCTATGCAGTGAAGTCGAGGCAAAGGCAAACGTCCTTGTACCCTGTGGTTGTTTAATCGGAAATTTTCGTTTCTCCCTTAAAACAAAAGCTACTCTTTTCAAACTTTCTGTGTGCCTTACCAACAAAGTATGCTATGCAGCAATATACAAGCCATATTTTTACTTGTACCGCTACATTGAGAAAATGAAGCCGCAGTGTGAGTCAAAATGCTATTTTTTCCAAATATTGTGGCAATGTTTTTGCTTCATACGCTCCCGAAGTATTAGCATCATTTATTATAGGAATTTATTATAGGAACCCATAAAACATATAACACGAATATATTAATCGCGAAAAAAATCTGTGCTTTTTATAAAGTACGCTAAACATGCAGCATATTGCGATTTTTCGCCAAGACCAAAAACAAGGAAAGTTACGACAAGACTGCATGAAAAACCAGAGCCTTAAGATTAAGGAAAAAATTGTTTCGTAGTAACTGCTCAGACCATATGTTCTTTCTTTTTGAATGAAGTCAAAACTCTGCACACGTGGTGCAAAACAATATAAATCATGTCTTGTTTTACAGATAATCGTACTCTTCGTCTGGACGAGTACAATTGATGAGTGATGAGTACAAATGAGTGACGGATGACTGATACAACTTTTGCTGAATCTTATCAAGAAGAGCTTCGGTTATTTTACGCGTGCGCTGATGAACATCCACCAACTAGTTAAACTCGCGATTCTGCTTCAGCATAGTGGAATTTCTTGGATCTGATATGATCGCGCAGTAATAAGCAATACAACATCGTGACCAGATGGCTTGATTTGGAAATCTTGTTTGGAATCTTGGCATGAAAGAGTCACGCAGAATACCCTTTGAGAATTCTACAAGCGATGGGTAAGCGTGGATTTTTAGGGTAGTTTTTCTCTAACGTTGCTTTCGGGGAGCATCTCCTTTCTAGTGTCCATCCCAGAGAAAACGGTCCCAGAGAAGGCGGACCCACGAACATCGACACGCGAGTTTCTTATTAATATCTGGCAATGTATAAATTTTCCTGACGTGTGCATTCCTCGTGCCGCCTGTACATGCCCGTGCAGGCTGAGGCATTTATTTTATGTTTTTCTTGAAGCTTCAATATAATTTCTGTACATGTTGCCCTGGGCTTTTATTCCACTACCAAGAAATTAAATGAAGCGTTCGTCCTTCTTCATTTGTTTTGCACTGCGTGTGCAACACATTCGTGTAGTGCAGATATATTCATGTACTGCAATCAATAAAGCCAGTGTGTAGTCAAGTGGTTAGACACTCGCCTTCAGAGCATGGGGACATGTGTTCAAAACCCAGCACCTCCAGGAACATCCATCTTGAAATGTGTATACTATTGCTTTACAGCGACGACAGCCTTACGTGACTGAGGGAAGGACGAAGTGTAGTTGAGTGAGCATAGAAGTGCTTACGCATTGAAAATCATGCAAAATCTCTTTTGCCAGTTGTCGGCGTAGGTTTTGCCGCATCAAGTCTATAATTGCGGCCTTCCCTGGAAGACTGCTTCTAGGCGGCAATCTAGGCGGCATCTAGGCGGAACTCCTGGCAATGCCTTGCATTGCTCAGCGTCTGGAGCTGATCCCAAACACGTGACTAGGTGTGTCCCATCCATGTGTATCCAAACGACTGCAGGAAGGGGAAGATGGAAGCTTGCGGTGAAAGAATCGCTAAACAGGGGTTGTGTGCTCGAGCCGACGTTTCGACTTGTCTTCTTCAAGTTCACTTCTTCAAGTTCTAGCCTTCAAGAAGACAAGTCCACTTGTCGAAACGTCGGCTCGAGCACACAAGCCCTGTTTACGAATTTTTTCATCCCATCCATGTGTAGCTACACATGAAGGAATTTCGAGTACTATTCGCAGAACTAGGGCAGAAATTTGCACTTTCTGTTGCTATGTGAACTCCTGCAAGCGAATTGTACTACGTCTGTGGGAGCCACGCCCATCGCTCGGCTGGCATCAAAACCACACTTGGTGCCCACTGGCGATGCGCGTAGCCCGCTCTGTTGGTTCAGAGGGTCACTAAAGGCAAATTACAACTCTGCTGCACTTTAGAAATACCATTCCAGAAACCTTGTAATGCTTGCTCGTGCCAAGGAAATGCTTAGTTTACAGAAAGTCACGCTTTAGGGGTCTACACCCTGTTAGCGCAATTCAAATCGCCCGCCTTTCAAAGCCACGTGACGTGAGCATTCCAAAAAGCCGCCTTTAGCGGGCGCTACGCCAGCGATTTTCATTATCTGGCAGCCTTGCGCCTTCACTGGAAACGCACGCAAGAATACTTCATTTTAGCTTGTTTCCGTATCTGCAAGCAGCTGGCCGCTGCTGCTTGCATTGTTACGTAATGCTTTCAGCGGATGGAAGAATTACAACACAGCGCTTGACATAAGCGTGCGCAGGGTTCCCTTTCGGGGGGGCGAAGGTTCGTCGCAGCGCCCCCCCCCCCCCCCGCCTCCCTATTATGTCAATGTATGGGGCTGTAGCAAAGGGGCACGTAGCACGTCGGCAGGATAACCGCTGGTCATTAAGGGTAACTGACTGGATTCCAAGAGAAGGCAAACACGCGAGGGGTAGACAGAAAGTTAGGTGGGCAGATGAGATTAAGAAGTTTGCAGGTATAACGTGGCAGCAGAAAGCACAGGACCGGCTTGATTGGCGGAACATGGGACAGGCATTTGCCCTGCAGTGGGCGTAGTCAGGTTGATGATGATGGTGGGGCTGACTCTGCGCCCCCCCCCCCCCCCGTGCGCACGCCTATGGCGCTTAATACTCGGACACTGCTGTATAATGTCTCGCAGCTGCTCGTGATCCGCGCGTAAGTGCGGGTGCACGGCCGCCTCATGTGCGTGTGTGTGTTTGGGCTGGCGCCGTTGGGTGAGCCTCTGTTTGCGCCGTTGCAGAGCCGTGCCGCCGAAACGCAACACGATAAAGCCAAGTATAGCGCGAAACCTGTTCGCGCAGCTTTTACTTACAAGTGTGATCCATGTCGGACCAGTGTTCGTCCCCTCCGAGGAGTCGTGCAGAAGGCGCCTGACGACTCACTTGGCTTTGAGACGCGGAGAGGGATGGTTCACGAAAACAGCCACCACAATGATACGTAGCCCTTCCTATTCATGCAGTTTTACTTCCTGAAAGGGACACTAAGGAGAAACAATGGCTTGCTTTAGATTGACAAACTGCACTCTGAGAACTGTAATGCCATACGTTTCACTATAATAAGTTCATTATTAGCGGAGAAAATCAAGGTTGAAATTTCATTTTTAAATTTCGCGACGAAATCTCAGCGGGTGCCGTCGAAAGTTTCAAATTGTGTTTTTCGTATTTTCGCAACATTGGCTCGATGAAATTTTCTGAAACTTCGCATGCTAGGTCTATGGCACCCACAGATGACAATGTACTTCATTTTTATCGATTAGAAGCTACGTAGGGCCTAGTAGGCGCATTCAAAATTTATGACGTCACGGTGTTTGGTGCGGGAATGTCAAGGTGGCGTCTCCATTCGCATTTTCTTTTCGCGCGTTTTCTCGCTTACCAAGCGTCATGTCACGGTAAGAATGGTGTTTTCGGGATTGTGAAATTGTACTTTACTAATACGCTAAAAATCGTTTTCCTCTTTAAACAGTGAGACCACGTCTTTATTGTTCCATTTCTCTTGCATGGGCATGCAGCAAAGACTAACGGTATAGCGTTGCGCGGAAGCATTACTTTCTAGGGCGGGTTACACGTCTTGCTTACGTTATGGATGGTTTCGTAATCCTCTGCACCAAAGTGCAGTGAACACACGTGTATATTTATTGTTGTGCGCCCCTCTGTCGCTGAAATGCACACATTTCGAGCGTAGAAGTTTTGGCGCACAGCAGAGACAAAATTAGAAGACAATCGTAGAAGCATACTTTATGTTGTCGAGGAAGTTTGGCGCTTGCGTGAGATTCGCCTCTATAGAACTTACACACCGACAAGTGGCATTTCTAGCGAAACAAATATAAATTTAATCGCCGCAAATATTCCATCTTGAATAGAGATATGATGCAGAATAAACGTAAAGTTCGAAAAGATAAATGCACATGTTTTCTACATAGCGCCCATGTTGGCTCGTGCGCGGTTTGGCCACAGTGCCTTCTCCTTTGTATGTTCTCACGCCATTTTTTTTCAGTTTTTTCGTTTCATCAAATCAATTGCTAGATGCGCATCGTCTGTGTCGTCCCTTTTTACTTTGTCTTTTAAACATTGCAGCGCTGTCTTTAGCATCTAGAAGTTCCCTCCGTGGAGCCCATCGGAAACTGATTTTATTGCGCCACTTGGTCAAGTGGCGTACACAATTCGGATATCCGAAGAACATTACATGGCCATGATATTTTCTTTAATGCAGTTAGAGCGAGTTTCGCGAACCAGCAATTCCGGCGACCGCAATATGCGATAATCAAACTACCCTTGAGATACGATTACGCAAGCGGAAACTACCACTGCGACGCGACCGTGTGTGTGGAGCGCAGTCCGGCAATACCGAAACTTTCGGACCACTTCGCGACTCCAACTGGGCGCTCGCCACCTAGCGGCCGCGCCTGGAAACGGCACTAACAGGGTTGAAAGGAGATACGTGATCACTAGAGACCGGATTTTAGGCAAATGCCTATTTTGTTGCTATCGTGCCATTTTGATATATGAGCATGAATTAGAGGTTAAGGAGGGCTTTTATAGGGTTTTTATAGTGCCTATATATGCCTATTTTTGGTGTTCGTGCCTAAATGCCTATAAGTGCCTAGAAATGCCTATAAATGCCTATTTTCAAAGTCGACGCCTATATCAGCACTATTTAACCTCAAATTTTTCTTTCGAGTACACTTGGAGACCGTTATTCATGTTACCGGGCAAAATTGAGCTTTCGGAACTCTATGGGGTGCAGCCTAGTTCTCTAGTTCAACAAACTTCCGGAAAGCAACCGCTAGCAGCAGCGAAACTGGACGCGCCGGCCACCTTACGCGTCCGCACTTACATGGCGCGAGTGGTTGGAGGAGGGGGGACGAGGAAGAGAGGAAAAGACGCTATTTCTGCAACCCTAAATAAGAGGACGTCCCAGCGTATACAATGGAATGGGGAGAGGAAAGTAAAGGTGGGAAGAGGAGAGGGGAAGAAGAGGAGAGTGGCGTCCATGGCCGATGACGCGGCGGGCGGCTTTTACATCCGGTTTTCCAGTTCAGTGTTCTCAAAGAATTTAAGCACCTCCTTGAAGACCTGGGGGGTGTGAGGGGGTGGGGGGCAGGGAACAAGAGGTGTCTCTGTGTGCAGTCGCAGGAAGGTGGCGAACGAATGCGAAACGGTGGAGTGCCGTCCGGGGAAAGTAAGTGTAGGTAAAAAAAAAAAAGACATGGTTGATCCCTCCGTCATAGGAATCTGTATAACACAAAACTAAAATGTGCCCGTACAGAGGTAATTGAATGTGTACCGTACATTGAAACAGGGGAGTTTGCACAACGTATAACGTGGATGCACCCTTGTTGATGCTTGGTGGTACATCTCCATCCCGCGACTAACGTCCATGATCAACGATTAAACAAGCCATTCTAGTAGTTGCAGATGTTAATGGCGAGAGCTTAACCAGAGCAAGACGCGTGAAGCCAGAAGAGCGTCGCTATTGGGGCGCAGAACTTGGGCTAAGGTCGCCTTCCCACGGCATGTTAAAGTGTGATTGGACGTACGCCACGGTCGGACTAGAGGGAAACGCTGAGTGCGTCGTGTCGCCCTGGTAGCCCGGCCGCGACTTTTCTCGGGGCGAGCGTAAGCGAGGAACGCGGTATTACAACCACGGGAGGGAGGCGCGCGTCGCATTTTCGGTTTGGATGGACGCTATGTGCGAGGCCGACGCTTGGACTTAAGTCGCAACCTAACGTTGCATTAAGGCGTTGACAAAATTGCACTTCTACTGAAAACACGCAGACTGAGACGGACGCGTAGCAGGTGCTAATCGCGGAAGCCACAGTAATGATGAATTACTTTACTTTACTGCTCCAAGAGGGCGACACCACCCCGCTGACGAGGAGCACTGTGATGAAAGTGGTAGATATAAAAGGCGCGTTGGTAACGCAGTCAGAGTCTGTGGCCGTGGCGCAATGGATAGCGTGCTCGGTTTCTGTTGTTGCGGAGCCGAGAGGTCATACGTTCGATGCCCGTTGACGGAACTTTTTTCTTTGACATATGATAGTGTACATTTTTTGAACGTCATTTCCGTGACGGAAATACGTCAATGAAGGTGGGCCCCGGCATAAAACACTTTCGTGTTAAAAAATCAGATGTTCACGTGGCTTTTGTTTTGTTTTCATTTACTTCTTAAAGGGCGCTTCACCAGGTCACATGAGAAATTTTAGTGAGACACTGGAAGTTATTGCGTGTCCAATGAAGAGCTCTGTACCACAAGAATTTTTTGATTGGTTCATTACCAGCCGCCAAAGCATGATGCGAGGAGGTGAGCTTGAAACCTTTGCCACTCGCCCCGTGTAGACTTCGCAAGCCAAATTCCTTCCTTGCCCTCTTCGGTATCCGAGCAGCTCGGAGCCGGAAAATCACACGACGCAGACGCATCAACACGTCATGTGCACGCAAGGTTACATTCGCATGACATGCCCAAGCCAGGTCGTGCACGCAAGCGGTGTTGTGTAGTTTCGGTGTTCCTTGTAGTGTACTACTTGTTTCTGTGGGATGGATCCCTGTATGTGCGCACGTTTGGAGAGGCTGGCATAGATCATGTATCCTTACCACGACACACAGCGTCGCACCGCTAGAACAGCTCTAAGGGACGATGCACCAAAAACACGCCAAGTGTTGTTAGGGCTGGCGTGTTCTGCAAACCGCGCGGGTAAAAGGACCAGTGCATGTCTATGCTAAACCATTCCCGCCTTTGTGCCATCATAAACTATAACATTTTTTTTTTGCTTTCCTGTAGTAAACACAGGTCGCGCACGTCTTTCTTCGAAAATTTGAATTTTTGTAAAAATTTATTGTGCCTATATTTACGATTTTGGGGGGCCTAAAACTGTGTTTTGCCGGCCCATTTTTGGCGCCTAAAACCCGATTTTTAGTGCCTAAAAATCCGGCCTCTAGTGATCACGTTGCGCGCGTCGAGAAGCGGCCGCATAGTTCTTTTATTTTCGCCATGCCACACGCGCGAGCACGAAAAAGAAGAAAGCGATGTCCAAAGACCATTGCTGTGCGCCGCAAAGCGTGGCATCGCGGTGGAAAGGGGGTAACGCATCGTTCTATCACTTCCCGAATTATGCAGACGATGCACGACGGAGAACGGCATCTGAGGTCTCGGACCTCAGAGGTCTGAGGTTTTCTCGAATCACCCTGAGGTTTTCGTCGAATCACTCAAAGATTGGAAAACGGGCCATCGCCTGTGGAGCCCTGAGAAATGCCCTCGTTCGCTTCTGTCACCACTCGATCGCAAGCAGCCTTGGGTCGCAAGTTCGGAGGCTTAAGGAGAGCGGCTACCCGGGGAACCTGCTGACTTCGTTGACAGCGGCGCTATTACGTGAAGTGAGGTCCACGAGTGAACGCCTCCGGCCGAGCCTTCAGAAGTCTAAGACTGTGGTTATCCCGTATGTACACTGTGTGTCCCACCGCATCAAGAAGGCTGCTGGGCGAGCGGGGGGTCCGGGTGGTATTCTCCACCCCCAACAAACTGAGCTCCCTATGCAATAAGGTTAATGTGAACAAGAAGGTTAGCAAGGGTTTTGCAAAAAAACACTCAACGACCTTTGTCCCATGCAGGACTCAAGTGGTGTATGAGATCCCTACCTCGTGCGGGGGTGCCTATATCGGGCAGACCGGCCGTTGTGTGAACGACCGTCTGCGTGAACACGCCAACAACTTCAAGGCAAAAAGCGGCAGCAATTTAGCTATTCACTGTGCTAAGTGTGGGTGCCAACCACGCTTTCAAGAGACCCGTGTGCAGCGCAGATACTAGGACCAGACTGCACGTGAAATCTACGAGGCTTTCGCGATGAAATGTAAAGATGAAGCATGTGTAAGCGAGCCGTCTATTAAGCTAACAGACAAGGAGTGCTGCTATCTCCGTAGCTAAATCACCTATGACTAAACGGTAATGTGACGCTGGACGCATGCGCTGCTAGAAGCTCTCATTTGTTTCCCTTCGCCGTTTTCCGTTTCTGTGTATATTTGCGTGTTTTTTCAATAAACCATCAGTTGGCAGTCAGCGCTAGTCCTGTGTTCTTTCTCGTCCGTCGTCTTTTACGCGCTGTTTTACATCATGGATTCTTACCAACTGGCTCGCATCCACTCACTTCTAGTTCAAGCGCTTGCCATGTGTTCTTCATCCGTGTTCGTGCCTCTCGCGCTTAGAGAAGCTCAGTACCAACTAGCCCCATCTCAGTGCCTACTAAATTCTGTGCAGTTTGGCTATTTCGTGTTTTCTACATATAAACGCCCGTTACGAGTGTACCATCGGCAACGACTTCAGATTCCTTGGGGTAGACGATCTCGGACCCTCCACGTGTTATTTTGTTTATTTGTTTCAATTTGTTACATGCTTCCTTACTTTCACCCAAGGTTTAACCTGACGGCTCTCGAGCTGGAACATTTGCCTGAACTACCGCAGGGAAGTTGGGCTCTCGTCAGGTGTATTGACACACCTTTAGCCCAATTGCCTCGGTATATGCAGTGTTCGCTGTACACCGGAATAAAATATTTTTGATTTGATTTGATTTGATAACCTGATAATCCCCGAGTGGGCCTAGCCAGGTGACGTTGACTTTACTCGCGTGACGCGTCTATTGTGGACCTAATAAAGTTGTTTCACTCACTCGTTTATTTTTCTTTTGGGCGACACTTCCTTTTTCCTTCTGCGCTACATAACGTGTAAAAGTGGTGTGTCCGAGGTGGTATGAACCTCTAGGAACTGGGACAGTACAGTACAAAAGTACTTAACAACAAAACCTGTTTGATGTCATCTGTTCACATTATAGACTATTTTTTCGGTATCGCTTCTAGAGCGTGCCCATGTGGTTCACGTATGTCACACCATATGGCACACCAAGCTGTTGTACTGGCGTCGTGATCCATCCCAATCACAACGCTATGTGGCTGCGCCGTCAGATATGCATTCGGAAAACCTGACGGCGTAGCCAAATAGCGTTGTGGTCGGGATGGATCACGACGCCAGTGAATCAGCTTGGTGTGCTAACGAAGGTGGTCGCGAGTACGGGACGGAGGAGATAAATCAGCTGAGCACATAGAGTCTCCTGCCAATATGTCCGATACATTTATTCTCACCAAATCTAGCATGTAATGCAGGGTTCTCAGTGCTCCAGCATCAACATTCAGAAACTTCCCCGTGTATTTGTCCTTTTCATCTAGGCATCAAGCTGGGTGCAATAAAGCCGAGATAGCCTTTTTCCGGCTGGTGATTGATGTTGGTTCGCGCACCTCCTTCTACGTGAACTAGTGAATAGATTTTTCCTCTTTCGTCGCACGAACGCTTCATTGAAGTTTCGGGGAGCTGAACTGGAACAGGTGCAAACACACAAATTTCTAGGTGTATGGTTTAAAGAGGATCTATCATGGAATACTCGTGCCATTAACCTTACGGCTGATCTGAGCAAAATTACAGGTTGCGTCTTTAAAATACGCGATATTGTACCAATGTAGTTAAAAAAAAGGTGCTATATTATTCGTTGTTTCACTCTTGGCCTTCGTACTGTATACTATAGTAGGGGGCACTACGTGTACCCAGAATTATAAGAAACTCATTATTTTACAAAAAAAGGGGGCTCAGATTTTTCGAAAACTATCACGGGAAGCCGCAAGAACTGAGTTCAGAACCTTGGTTTCTGCAATATGACCTACTGAGGGTCTCTCAGATTTGTTATTATAAATTGTTACAACACATAAATGTTAATAAACTGTTCGTTGCACATGAGTCACAATCGCAAACTCACTATCCACAACGTAGGACAGTTATTCAAACCACGCAGACAAGAACCCATTATGGCAGACGACACATCACTTACCAAATCCTGGCATTGCTAAATCGTCCAGAATTGACGAAATTCAATACACTTTAAATTTAAATCCTTGTTAATTCAAAACAAAATTGACTATAGCTAACTACCTTTCAATTCCCCTAATCTTCTTAAAGTGTGCTATGACTGGAGTGCAAGTGATGTTTTGACGTATTATTAAAAGTAATTTCGTGTAACTTTTTAACGCATGTAACCTAAAATTTGCTGATGTTCTCAATTATAATTTCACATTTGGTTCTCTCAAATCTCATTTACTTCCGATTAATACACTGACATTTTCTTGAGTAATGGGCGTTGATGTAATTATACACCGAGTATGCACGATAGCTACTTCAATCACATATTGAGTACAACTTTTGCATATATGTATTATTGCTTTATGTCTGTTGGCATTGCTGTTCTGTTGTATTATGTTCTAAGATGGTTCCAGATCCCTTTATTGTGCACATAATCTGTTCGCTGCAGCCAAATCTGTGAACGGATCCGAAGCCTCTGTCAGGCCTCGGTACTCTTGCCACCTTTCTGCAAGAAAGAAATAAAATCTTTTTTTCTTAAGTGAAGCTGACGCGAGTTAGCTAGATAGTCTGCCTAAGTTAGTTCGCCAATGCTTCAAAGACTCACAGGGTGCATTCACTTAAGACGACTCGAAGGCGTCTTCTTTTTCCTCTCAGCCGAGCTGCCGCGCCGAAGGCTTCCTGGACCTAACGTGGTTTTGTATTGCCTGCGTGATCGGACCGAGCCACGATGCGATGTGATTACGTTACATCACGTGACTTCATGATGACGTAATAATGGCGTCGCAAGCGATCTGTGACGTCATTGTGAAGTCGTACGGTGACGCCGCCGACGGTCAAATTTCGCCTTTGAGGAGGCATCTAAGGCTTTGGCCTATAACGATGGAACCCGACCAAAGGTACATCCGGGAGATGGTCGATAGTATAGCATTTTGCGTATTCACTTTTAATGGAATACATCTGCAATGCTCAACGGGAAAATCATTATCTGTGTGAGTGTTTTGCATGTTGCATGTACCGAGCAGTGCACAGAGCCGAAATCCTCGGTATGACAGTGCCATACGTTACCTGAATCGATATTCTTGCTGGAAGTAAGCGCTTTTAGGGTGCCTATTCCTATGTTCAGTGTACTAGTGCCTCTTTGCGTTATACGGAAGTATTTTGGAAAAGTTAAATACCAACAAACCCTAATGCATACCCGTATGTCTCGGCAGCTACGTAAAGTGAAGCTGCTCACGCGAGACTAAAGCGCTCTTTCGTGTGGAGGGCACATAGCTTACCTGCATGCTTAAGAACGTTAGCAATAGACCTCCTCGGACTAATTCGTCTGTTGCAGTAATTGAGAAATATACAACGAAATGACACGGGTAAAAAAGACGACAGGATATGCGGGAAAGTATGTCATCTTTCTTGTCATTTTCGCGCTATGGCCAAAATTACCGGAAAGTTGGGCACTTTTCGCCGGTATACTAGCCGTGAGAGCGTAATTCGAGAACAAGAGAGCTCAGCCAGTTGGTAAGTGTTGGCAGACTGGGAGTGCAAACACGGACACAAGACGCCACAAATGCCGACTAACAACTAATAAGGCGCACAGTGGCGGAACAGGAGGCAGGCCCAAAAACCTATCTGCGCATGCCCAGGTAACAGGCGATACCTGTCAGTCCGTCACGCGTCGGCGTCTACGTTAGAGGCCTGAATTCAAAATTAACAAAGCTAATTATCTACGTAGGGCTGACGGGCCGCTGTGTTAACCGGAAAATTGAAACGAGAGATATCGTTAACTGGAGGCTCACCCCCCCATTCTCTATTTACATTGTCCATTATCCATTATCTTTTTCGTGCGCTGAACGAGGTTGATAAACAAATGCGAAGCCAGTATTGACAAACCAAGCTCAGTTGTCTTTTGCCCAGATACTGTTTTTATGCACTTTGGGCGCGTTAAGGATAGGAAAAACAATAAGGAGTACGAAAGTTGAGGATGAGGTTGGTTCATGAACACATGCACGCCTAAATTCAATGAATGCGTAGTTTTGTACACGCACAGGGACGAAGCAACGCCGCTATTGAGGCATGGCATATCGATAATAGTGGTAGCACATGCGGGAGCCAGCCGTCGATTAACTTGCTAAAGAAGAAATCAAGCGCCTCTTAGTACTGGGAAGCCTCTCATAGACCGCCACGCGTGCCGGATTGACGGGTTCGTTTCTTTCATGGGCATGCGCAGGCAAGTATTTCGCTGATGTCTGTGCACCTTTTCAGCTGGTAGTCGGCGTTTGTGGTGTCCTGACTTATGTTTTTGTCAATGTTTGCACGCCCAGCTATTTAACATGAGAGTGTAGTGTAGCTCGATATTCTAATACCAGTGTGGAAGACCTTTTGCGGCGATCGGTTACCGCTCATTTGGAGCACTGTCGAAAACTCGTGCTTGAGCTTGCGCTCAATGAAAAATGGGCTGAATTGAATAAAGTTCGCACGCAGCTTCACCCTAAATCTTGAAGTCGGAGACGCTGCTGTTGCTTGCAATTCCCGGAAAAACACATCTTTAGTCGGCTTTTCCACTTTGAATAATAAGTTAATACTAGGAAGTCTGAGACCCTTGGCGACACGCCTGCTTGCTGCAAGTTTAGAAAGCGCTGGACTGCAGCGCTTTTCTGGCGGCACCTGGCAGCGCACACTCCCCGTTGCAAAAGGTCCTGACAGCACCTGATGCGCGATGCAGCCAAACTTGTTCGAAATTAAGGGTTAACTGAGCGTGAACGACATGTGCAACGTCATCCATGAATCGAGTGCGCGTGTCAGCACGAGTGAGTGACCGCACTGTGGAGTGCGCCATAACTGAGAATGTGTGTCGGCATAGACGGGGTTGGGAGATAATGAGGAGGGTCTCTTATCTCGAGTGCACATCGCTGCCGTTCGAAGATGTTCGGCGCGACAGACACTGCGTGTCTCCTTCGGCACGCTCCGACCTCGTCGATACGAAACGAGTGACGCATAAGTCCGTCGGATCATTGCAATACGAGGGTGCCGATCACAAGTGGCCATTTTTGTGCTGCTTTACTTTTGTTTCGCGCTGCCCGAAAGCCTTGACCAGCATGGCCTTGGCACTTCGCTCGAATAATGTAACAGCGTGCGTAAATTTTCGTGCCTGCGGTGCACTTCGGGTATCGAATGAAGTGCATTGACGGCTAAACATCCAGAAGAAAGTTAATTAGAGCAGCTTGCTGCTAATGCGAACAAATGCGTGATTACTTAGAGAAGATGACTTAGTGGGATGATTTGTATCATGTGTATCTGGGGTGGTATATGAAGTCCCCTTAGCATGTGGTTTTAAATTCTGAAGCGTGAAAAGCTGGGCCGGTTGGTTCATGTTGAGATGCGAAAAGAAACCAGCGAAACTCAAAACAAGCACGAAAGAAGAAGGCACGTTCAAGCACGCACCATCGCCGGACTTACAACCAATTTATTGACGCATTCACAACTACTTATACACCTTATCCCGCGCACGCGCACACGCTACAAGCTGTAGCCTATCAACCGCCCGATAATCAGCCACACCCTGAAAGAAACAGCCAGTCTTTTTCTATGATAGGCACAGAAGGTTCGCTAATACAAACGTGCCCATTCTTTTTAATGTGTTACGCCTCAAGAAGTTCGCGTTTTAACTACATCGGCCACACTGGTGGGTGTCTGAACCAAAAACTTAGGGAACACAACAGGAAGCTGGGGAACTATCGGGACGGCAACCTTTCTGTGCATTGTCGTCAGTGTGGGTTAAAGAACGGAGAGCTTTGTAAACTGTTGTATAATGCGTGCAGGGTAGCAGCGAGAAATAAGAGCAATGCATGTCAGGGAGATAAGAGAAGGCGAGTCCATCGTGGGTCGACTCACCTTCCATTACTTTATCATCTAAAGAAGCAGCGTTTGTGAGCACGTTCACCTGACGTCGGCATTACAGTCTTGTGAAGTCATGAAAGAAGGTGTTCATACTATGCGGTCTTGTCATACAGCTTAGTTGGAAGTAAGCGCTTGTGTTGTCATCATCTCCCTCCGTACTTGTTGGTCGACGCTTAAGTGTTCTGCTATGCAAAAACTTGAAGGACACTTGAGCTTCGCCTTCAAGAGTAGAAGGCGATAGCGCAATCAGGCCCGTGCGCATCGCGTTCTCAACTGCTAGCCTCACTCCGGTTCTCGGTGCATGCCTCAACTGCGCCGTAAGGAAACGAACGATTGTGCACGTGACATTGGCCGTTTCAAGCTATCCTAGAATGCCTACTACCAGTACACTGTAATCTTTTCACACCCATAAGGGTGTTTCCATCACTAAAACACCCTCGCACATCCTTATTTTTGACAATATTTTTTTCAAAGGGTGTAAATGCGACCCAAACACCCTTTGAACACCCTTATTTCAAATAAGGGCGTATAAAGGGCATGTGTTCAAATATAACACCCTAATGACTTGTAAGGTGTGGGGGGTGTTTCTTGAAATGTTACACCTTTACATTTCTGTGAAGAAGTTTCGGTATATTCTCTTACAAAAATGGACGACTGTTTTTAAGCGTCTTTCCAACGACCAACCAACTCTAATGAAGGCTTTTGGACTTTTACGTTCTATTAACATACGGTTAAAAGAAAGTTGCTTTACTTTATTCAAAAGACAATTTCTCTAAAGAAAGTGGAAATAATGTTTGCTCAAAATATAATAGTGGCATAGAAAAGAGATGTTCTGAGTGTTCAACCCCGACCGCCACCCTCATCCACATGAAAGAAAAAATTCGGCACATCCCACGTACCTTGGGAATCGATGTTATGCGAAGCATGCGGAGGGAGAGTGACTGGGTTGTAACTTTTTTATTGAGCGAAACGTTACGAAATGACGCTGAACATATGAACAAAGGTTGTTCGCACAGAAATATTTTGAACAGTCGCATATGTTTCATATAACCAGTTGTTAACAGTTGCGTAATGATGCCAACAGCAACATGGGTATAAGCAACACCAGAAGTGATAGGCTTATATATAGCGCTTGTGCTCGCGCGGATGGTAGCCGCCTGGACACCACTAAAATGGACAGAGATGAACGCACCGCGCGACGTGAAGCGCGCGCTCGGGCGCTGGAACTGCAATATGAACAGAAGCCAGGCGTCTGCTACGTGGACGTTGCTGGCCCAAACCCAGACGGATGGTACACGGCCGCTGCTATTCACGAAGGAGCACAGGTGGATGGGCTAACCTCTAGAGCGTATACTGCAACACAGGCTGAGGAGGTCGCCATTGCCCTTGCGGCCTCTCACAGTAAATCCAGATGCATCATTACGGATTCGCGCCGAGCGTGTCGAAATTACTTAGCTGGGTACATCTCACCCTTAGCTGACACTATACTGCGTAACTGCATAAGGGACACGGATCCTCATCCGAAACGTATTATATGGACACCGGGCAGTGGCGTAGCCAAGGGGGGGGGGGTTGGGGGGGGGTTCAAACCCTCCCCCCCCCCCGAAATTTTTTCAGTTTTGCTTGCGTATATATGCACGCACACATACAAACGCACGCACGAACATACATAAAGTATGGTTGAACCCCCCCCCCCCCCCCCCGAAAAAAATTTCTGGCTACGCTACTGACACCGGGCCATCAGGGATTACGCGGAAATGAGGCTGCAGATGCGGCTGTCCGAGCGCTCATTTCCGGGTTACCTCCGTCGATTCCAATGGACACGGACGGGGAGGGGCACCCTCTCCTCCGCTATAAGGAAATTCTAGATTATTATAAAGAGCGTCATCGCCGCTACCCCCCCCCCCCCCCCCCGCACGGGGATGGAAGAAAGCAGACGAGCGCATTCTGTTGCGACTCCAGACAAATACCATGCTGTGTCCAGCAATAATAAAACATTTCGACCTTACGGTCACAGGACAGTGCCAACACTGTGGGGAGGTGGCCGACATCTACCACATGGTGTGAGCCTGTCAAAATAACACAGCCCTTACTCCTCACCCAAACCCTACGCGAGAGAACTGGGAGGCGGCCCTGCTCGGCTGCTCAGATCTTCAGGTCCAGCGGGCCTTGGTACAGAGAGCCAGGGCGGCGGCTTCAACCAATGGGGTCCCGGAATAGACTGCGCCTAGTTTGCAGGCACCTCTAACGAGGTTGTACACCTCTCTTTTGTTATAACATGTTTCAGGGGAGAAGCTCCTTAAGCCGTGGGTCGTGCGTCCCCGTTGTATGTAGCCGCCTCTCGTTTAGTACTTGTATATGAAGAATATATTTAGGGGCGAAGCTCCTTATGGCATTACCTCGGCGGTCCACAGTTGTCCATGCACTCTGAGTAACCAGTAGGTACTGGATTTCGACCTCCAAGGTAGTGCCTGTGTGAGATGTCTCCTGTGCGTGATTAAACAATAAAAAAAATTCACAACGTACATGTAAAATTAAAGTGAGCTGCGAGTCGCCATGACTCTCATCGACCCTTTAGTATAAATGCGCCCGATCTCACGTCATTGATGATGTACTGCGCAGAATTCTCGAAAAATTACCGGTTTACCGACGCACCTCCGAAGCTTCGCCCACTCATCATCATTCACTCCGTGGGTATGGTGTCGTCATCTCCAGTTCTCGCCTCGTTTCCGAGAGGGCGCTGTCCTATAGACATGCGTAATTGTATATTTGTGAACATTTATATTTGGGAAGGATGCAACAGGATCATATCAGAAAGGAGAGGTGGGGGGTGTTGGAATGCTAATTCATAGCAGAGCAAAATGGGATAGAGTGAAGCAAACGTGTTCAGAGCACCTGTGCGTTTCGGGCACAGTAGGTGGAAAGAAAACTTGGCTAGGTGTAGCTTACTTGTGGACGGGGATTAACTGCCGAGAAAAGAATCTGGAGATAGTGAAATGCATAAGCACCGATATTAAAGAATTTGGTAATGATGACGAAATAATCCTTCTAGGGGACATGAATGCTCACATACATGACCTTGACGGATATTCAGACTCCAATGGCAAGTTATTGCTAGATCTCTCCGAGCAACATAGTCTTGAAATAGTTAACGCGGGGCCTAACTGTGAGGGACAGATCACGTGGGAAGTCGGAAACAGGCAATCGAGCATTGATTATTGTCTCATGACAGAAGGAATCTATGACAAACTTAGAGAGATGAGAATAGACAAGGAAGGCATTAACAGCTTGGGTAGTGATCATAAACGCATAACATTACAAATGGGATATAAAACTGAAAATAAGAACCTAGAATCAAACATTGGCAGCTCGTATTTAAATGAGAAAAAAATAACTAATATAGCCGCAAGAGTCGAGGAAGAAGTAGACAAACTGCCAGGCAAAGACTGGAAGTATAGTGAGCTGCTACATTTAATCACGAAAGAAATAGAAAAAGAGAAGAGAACTATTTCTTGGAAAGGAAAGAGAAAGCCAAAAAGTTGGTGGAACAAAGAAATCCGGGATGCGATCGAGAAGCGACGTGAGGCATCACGGCAGCACAGACAGGCAAAAAAGGAGAAGCGGCCACAGGATGAAGTCAACCAAGTATGGGAAATATATTTAGAGCAAAAATTCATTGTGCAGAAATTAGTCGAGGCAAAATTTAAAGGCGAAAGTGAACGCTGGATGACAGAGATTCGCGACAAGAAGAAGGCCGCGCCTAGGATATTTTGGAGCCACCTCAAATCGCTAGGTAGGAAGTCTGTCACAATGCAACAACATATGGTAGATGAAGAAGGAAATCAATTGGAAGGGTATGAAGCGCTAGGTTACATCCGAAAGGTAACAGCCGACTCGTTTAAAAAGGTCGCCCAGGGGATTCCCCCGGTGAGTAAAAGTATGCAGAAGAGTACAACCGAGGAAGATGTAGTACTTGAGAATTTCAATTGGAAGAAGGCCGAAGGAAAAATTCCTAAGCGCACTACTCCGGGCTTAGATGGGGTTCCCGTGAGCCTCATCAACGAACTAGGACATAGCACTAAAGAAGCACTGCTGAAAGCCATAGAAAAGTGCTTACAGGAGAGGGAAATACCATACAGTTGGCGAAAAAGTAGAATGAACTTAATCTATAAAGGCAGGGGAGAAAAGGATAACATTCGCTCGAATAGACCGCTAACCATTACATCGGTGCTATACCGGTTGGCGATGCAGGCAGTAAAATTAAAAATAGAAACATGGGTAGAGCAAAATTATATTTTGGGAGAACTCCAGAATGGATTCCGAATCGACAGACGGTTAGACGATAACCTGTTTGTTCTTACACAGTGTATAGAAATATCAAAAATAGAAAACAGGCCCTTATACGTAGCTTATCTAGATATCACCGGGGCATATGACAACTAATCAGGAAATTTTGTGGGATATATTGAAGGAAGTGGGCATAGGTGACGACTGTA
Organism: Rhipicephalus appendiculatus; assembly: GCA_030522465.1. Classification (NCBI taxonomy): domain Eukaryota; kingdom Metazoa; phylum Arthropoda; class Arachnida; order Ixodida; family Ixodidae; genus Rhipicephalus; species Rhipicephalus appendiculatus. Next base: position 2,331,340 of record JALIZH010032921.1, on the reverse strand, counting down.
TACAGCTTTTGAGGGAAATATACCGAGAAAATACAGTTTGTGTAGAATGGGAAGGAATAAGCAGCAAGGACAGCGTTGACATTAGCAAGGGGCTGAGACAGGGATGTCCTTTGTCCCCGCTGTTATTCATGCTGTACATGGTGAGGATGGAAAAAGCGCTAGAAGGTAGCAACATTGGATTTAATCTGTCACACAAACAGGCAGGCGCGATGGTTGAACGGAAGCTTCCAGGTCTATTTTATGCAGACGATATTGTCTTATTTGCGGACAGTCAAGATGATATACAGCGGCTGGCAGATATATGCGGAAGGGAAGGCGAGGCTCTAGGACTAGGTTTTAGTGCAACAAAATGTGGATTGATGGTATTCAATGATCACGAAGACCATGCGGTCTTAATACAGGGCCAAGAAATACCGAGGGTAAGCGAGTACAAGTACCTCGGAGTGTGGGTAAATGAGGGGGGATAGATATATGGAGGTACAAGAGAAAGCATCGATAACAAAGGGAAAGAGGAATGCTGCAATCATGAAGCACAGAGCGTTATGGGGATACAATAGGTACGAGGTGCTTCGAGGGCTGTGGAAGGGTGTGATGGTTCCGGGGCTTACATTTGGGAACTCAGTGGTGTGCATGAAGTCAGAGGTGCAATCAGGAATGGATGTAAATCAAAGGACTGTGGGACGCCTCGCGTTGGGCGCTCACGGGAAGACGACAAATGAGGCTGTAAAGGGTGATATGGGATGGACAGGTTTTGAAGTGAGGGAAGCTCAGAGCAAAATTAGATTTGAAGAGAGGCTGAGGAAAATGAAGGAGAGTAGATGGGCAGGGAAGGTTTTCAGGTATTTGTATAGAAAAAGCGTCGACACGCAGTGGAGAAAAAGAACTAGGAGGCTCACCAGTAAATATACGGCTAGCAGTGTGGGCGACATGGCAACAAGGAGCATGAAGCGAAAAGTCAGAGAGGCGGAGAGGACTTATTTGATGACAGCGATGGAAAAGAAGGCGGCTCTCAGTGACTACCGAAAGGGAAAACACGAAATAAGGAGGGAGAGGTTTTATGCTAATTCAAGGGGAAGCGCTTTACTGTTTGAAGCAAGGTCGGGTTGCCTTAGAACGCGTAGCTATAAAGCGAGATTCTGTAACGAAGAAGAACAATGTACATGCTGTGGGGGGAACTAAGGAAACGATGGAACCTGTACTGATTGAATGTGGCAATATCCACCCAGATATACGTGTGGGCACGAGTCTACATGAAGCCTTGGGTTTTAGGGACAACAATGGAAAGCTGAACACGTCCGCGATAGAGATAAGTAAGAGACGGTTAGAGTATTGGTGGCAGAAAAGTAGAGATAAAGGACAAAAATGAAGAATGGGGAAAAATAAGGTCATTCTGCCTTAAGAGGCAGAGAGATGGACCGTGAATTTATATTTTTTTCTTTGCTACATTAACATAGATTTAATCAATGTAGATAAGGCATTAGGCCAACATAAAAAGAAAGTTTTTTTTCGAGCCTGGTGGCAGACATGTCACCGCCCCGTTATAAAGGGGACGCTCATTGCATCTATCCATCCATCCTCTCCGATTGCGCGGACCGCCGTACGAGCAGTACGAGTGCGCTTGCCGGATCGTGCTCCTTGGCGGACCATGGACGACGACCGGTCGTTCAAGTTTGAATAAAATTTCACACACACTATCGCTTTGATTACTGCTGGGCGAAACCACTGAAGATTTCACGGTGTAACCATGATTGCTTCAGTCACCATAACTCTCATCGACCCCCGGTGGTGGTGGTGGTGGTGGTGGTGTGCCGCGTGCCCACCCTTACTGCGCATGCGCAAACCCTTAAAAAAATAACAATAAAAAAAACCTCCTCTCCCCCTCTCTCTCCTCTAGGCATCCCTCCCCGCGGCAACCACACCCTCACTGCGCATGCGCCTCCCCTCCTCTCTCCCCCTCTTACACTCCCCCCCCTCTCTCCTCTAGGCATCCCTGCCCGCGGCGTCTACACTCCCACTGCGCATGCGCGTCCCCCCCTCTCTCTCCTCTCCTACGCTCCCCCCCCTCTCTCCTCTACGCATCCCTGCCCACGGCGTTCACACTCCCACTGCGCATGCGTGTCACCCCCTCTCTCTCCTCTCCTACGCTCCCCTCTCTCTCGCCTCGCGACGCCGACGCAGGCAGCGTCTGCTAGCGAGTTTCTTGGTTGAAAAAACCGACTACTCGCGCTGCACAACCGTTCACTGTGCATCCCGTATATATGGCAATGGATCTTGACCTCGATAGCGCCAGCGTCAACGCCACCGCCAGTGTAAGCGTTAGCGCCCGCTGCTTCACATCTACACATGGTTCCCTTTAGCGGGAGATGGTGTAATTTTTTTTTCTTATTTGCTGCTCGTCGCCACCCGAAGGGTCGCGTGTAAAGTCATTTTTTCTGTTGTTTAAAGTGTGCTTGCGCTGTGTGCTCATATTCTGTGTTATTCCAGTGCTGCTTATTACGAAGGCGCACTATAGTCAAGCGAGGACGGCTGCTTCCTATCCTGGAGCGCTCGCCGAACGAAAACTGGTTGGTGACCGTTGCTGCTGCCAGCGCTTTGCTCACAAGGTGAGCGCGATAATAATGCTGTGAACTTAGTTTTTCCAAACTATAGTAGACGATGAGTGAGCTTTTGTTAACGTAGCGAGCCTGTTTGTGCACTGTAAACGAAAATATACCCAGCCGGGAGGTTTCGGGTAATGATGCTCCCGCTCAGCTCCGGTAGCCTCACTGAAACCGGAATGCTCCGGAGCATATACATTCGTTTTCCACCCTTTTACTTCGGTGCTTGATGGACGGAGGGAAGCGGGACGAGTTTCCTGATTTTTCTCCGGTGGATGCTCCGTAAGTGCTCCGGCGCATCACTTATGCTCCGGTGATGCTCCGCAAATACTCCGGCCCAGTGCGGGTACAGCTCCTCCTTTCCAGTGACAAAGCGTCCCCCCCGCACGACAGGCGTCTCGTTAACAATGCGCAGGCTGAGAAGCAACAATGAGGCTGGACAACCCCGCAATAACGTTTGGAAAAGCTTTTGTGGTGTTCGGACGCCTTCACTGGCAAAAAGGTCAACGACAGGGAAAGGAGGAACGTAACTTGCTAAAACTTGCTAGAAGTGACGTAGGCAGCCTCGCCGGGCGGCCGCCCCCACAAACCAACATGTCGCAGGCCAAGCCACCCGACTCGAAGTGCAGTGAGGATTGCGCGAACCCTTCGCCCGCGTTTGGGAAAAGGAAATCGTTCTGTGCACCTCGTGGACATCACAAGTGACTACAAGCGTCAACGAAGGTTGTCATCGACAGAAGGGAGTTGCGGGAACCTTAATCATGTGATGGTTCCGTGCAACGAACGACACAATGTGATCTCGCAAGTGGCGAACGATCCGGTGGTCGCTCGTGCGGCGCAAAACTGGTGAGTGAGCTCTTCTTGAATTCTCTGTGTTATTCTTTTCAAAAAGTGCTAAAATTAGTAATTTTGTGTTGATATAACCAAGTAGGTTATCAAGACTAGGCTAGCTTTGCAAGATGGCACTAAAAAATTCTGTGGAAATATTGAAAATGCGTTTGGAACACGTGCTTTTCTTTCTTAATATGAATAACTTCGGTAATTTTAAGCACACCACTGTAATATTTGGAGCGCTCATTGACTCTCTGTAGATATGCATTAATAGAAAACATCATAGTTGTGGGTTGATTCGATAAAAGGTTATTAATTTTCATAAGTAAACCTAATTGGTTAAAATATATTGTGGTCTGGTCAGTATACATAAACGGTAATATTTGTCGCTTTCCATATTAATAAACGCCAGGTCGAGGCCTCTCATTACCTATAAATTATTTTGGTTTATCATGTAAACTGAATTAATACAACAGGAATAACTGAAATCAGCGTTAATTCGTTATAAATTTAGCGAATTGGGCTAGGGAAATGTGGTTGGTACAGACTTTTAGAACGCATATACGTACTCATTTTGGTGAAAAAATTACTTTGATTGTATAAGTGGTATCTGAGATATTAATCTCGAAGTATAATTGACCCTTCGGGGGGACGTGGTGCTTTCATGACAATAGAGGGGGGAAAGGGGGTGACGAGACCAGTGACGAGGAATGCGAAAGGAAGGTAGGGTTTGCTTTGCAGAACGGGTTGTGGGGCGCGCGATCTTTGTCTGGATGGGGTGGTTGGTGAACGCTTATATATATATATAAGTGGCTATTTATTAGAGGAAAGGAAATCGAAGACGCTTCTTTCTGTCTCCCTTTCGGGGACACGGCTAAGCGCCTTGCGGGGAGGGGAAGGGGGGAATAAAAGGGATAGAGGAAGAGAGAGTAATGAGGAGAGGAGATAGGGTAGTATGAGAGGAGGTCATCCACCCTGGCACGGGCAGGAGGCCGACGCATCCCGATTAAATGAGATGGAGATTAGCGGGTCCCGCAAACTCCAGGAAAGCCCGCAGGGCTGGCAGTGGTGACCGCGCAGGGAAGAGAATGTCCTCCACGGATGTCGCTGGAAGCCCGAGATGTTGGAATCGGCTCACCAGTCTGCGTCGCTCGGCGGCTAACGCCGGGCAAGAGCAGATGATGTGCTCTAGTGTTTCGGCATCGCCGCATCTGCTGCACGCAGCTGATGAGCAGCGTCCCGTGGAGTGCATTCGTGCCGCGGGCCAAGCACTACCAGTCCGCAGACGGAGAAGGAGCAAACGCTTATTTCTGCAACCCATTTGACAGCACCGCTCACCGTCGTTGGGCGGAGGGGATATGGTAGTGAAAGAAAAAGTTTTATTGAAAAAAAAAGAAAAGAGGGCACCTTCTTGAGAAACTGGCAGTCTTTTCTGTGTTGATGAGAGAGAGAACTATCGCGCTGCTGCATTTTTTTTTCTGTGTTCAGTCCTGCTGCCATGGCCGTGTATGCAGTCTTTTTTTTTAGGAGGGGGGAAGGGGTGAGTTGCATTTCCCCGAGAAACCCGGTAAAACTGTCAAAATGTTCGCCTTCATGTCCCAGTTCTCTCTGAGAATAACACACTTCTTTCTATCTTTCTCTGACGAACAGTGTGCGAAGACGAGACATAGTATTGACCTGGACGATGCAACGACGCTGGCCTGTGAACAGAAGAAGGAAAAGAAAATTCCTCGAATCCTGTTGCACACGTCGGGACACCTCGGCGTGCATCACCATCCGTGGACTCCTGCCGGACGTCTTCACGGACCTGTGTGTTGAGTAAACTGGTCGACCTCCCCTCATTTCTCTGTCAGTGTACTATACTGATGATGCATTCGGAATAGGTGGCGTAATGCTTGTACTTTTGATTGTTAATTTATTTCGTTAAGTAGGAGTAAACTTTATTATGTGCTCGAGGTTGTTCATTTGGAAACTATACATGCTCATGCAATAACTATTTTGAAAAATGTTCATTACGATAAGTTTCACGACAGAGCGGGCGCTGCAAATTAAAAAAAAATACAACGCCAACTTCTCTCGAAGACTCTTTTGCAAAGGAGAACGAAGGTACACTTTTCTTAAGAACCGGCCGCAAGCATACAAACTGTAAGCACCTAATATGCTGGAAGTAGGACGATGAGCACATACTAAAATTCGACTGTAATAATCAGATATAATATTTTAGAAAATTAGCAAGTTAATCGGGAGAGGTATTCCTGATACTGTCTTCGAGGGTACCAAAAGTCACTAATTTTAGTGAAAAAATGTTTTTGAATCTGTCAGCAGAAGTAGAGGTATCGATTTAGAAATATATGGAAAATTTTCGCCCGTTTTGAACTTTGTCCGCGGCACGGAGGTGTGTTTTTATCATGGAGCGGCTGGCTGACACCGGTGTGCATGTGATATGCTTCTTGATATTGAGCGCTCGTCCTGTCTTTTTTGTGTGGTCCATTTAAGAACCTGGGTGTTCTCAAGTCTTCTAGTCTCATGGACAGGCAGACTGTATGGAATTTATTGAGTACCCACGGCTTCAGTTTCCTCAGTTTTCGTGCCTGTGGCATGATTTGCCGTTCTCATGTATTATGTTTTTGATTTATTATGCAGGAAACAATCAGCTGAACCCTTGCGTCGTCAATGAATGTGACGGATGGTCCTTCGGAGATGGTTCCCGGCGGCTACGCTTCCTTCGTTTGTTGTGCATCGTATTGCAGCATTCTGGACTTCATTTCAACGCGCTACGCTGAAAACTTGAGTGCTGCTGATTTCATGTGATCTGTCTTCTTGTGTTCTTTTTTGGTGGGTTTTTGTAATTTGTTTCTTCTCGTCTTCTTTTCCAAATGTTGGGTCATCAGCCACAAACTGCAGCATATTTTGAATAAATCAAGCAATAAGAACTCAAGTGTCCTTCTGAATTTCATCTGCTAGAGCTCTGTGGAAAAAATACACCGTAACTCTATAGTGTTTGCATGAGAATTCCTTCATCTAACCAACGCGTGACACGATCAGCATTGAATAAACAAACTAACAGCGGAGCAAAGAATTAAAAAAGAATACTCGTGATCCATCGCCTTGAAATTCCGTCCGGATGCAGTCAGGACATTCGTAAAATACTCCGGAGGTGCCACGCGAAACCTCCGGATAGCCTGAGTGAAAAAGCAGCGAAAAAATACTCCGGAGGTGCCTCGCCGTCCCTCCGGCCACCCGGAGCAAAATGCCGGTAAATAGTGCTCCGGCGGCGCCGGTCGGCCCGAGTGAAATATCAGTGAAAATTACTCCGGCTGTGCCACGCAATTGCTCCGGCCAGCCGGAGTAAGAACATTGCCCCGGAGGTCCGGAGTAAAAATTACTCCGAACAGGGGGGGGTCGCTAGAGGACAGGTGTTTTACTCCCACCTGGGAGTAATTTTCTTTTACAGTGTGTGATCAAGGCAAAGTTGTGTTGTGTGAAGCGCGGGAGAGCTCTTTCTTTTTGTTTGGAGTGTAGCATTGTGTGCATGCGCGGCTATGATTCGGCGGGGGGATTGGAACAGGGTTTGGTGGTTTCCTCCTCTGTCTGCAGTGGTGCTGGAAGTGGTGTCGCGATGAATAGCTATTTCGGTTTAACACTTGCCGAACGGGGACGGCGCCTGTTAGCTGAAAGCTTGGACCGTGTCTAAGGAGCGTACGCTTGGGCGTGTTGGTAATTCATGTTCACTTTTTTTTGCTCACAAAACTAGCAAGGACGGAAAATAATCACGTGGTGTCCGCGTCGTTCTTTTCCCGTCCTTGTTCGTTTGTGGGCTAGAAAAGTGAACGTGTCTAAGAAAGTTTCCATGTGTTGCGCATCCTCTTTTCAACAGCTACAGGATCGTTTGTGCCAAATGTGTGCAACTACTGTCAGAGACGTGTTTTCCTTGCGTGTGACCAAATGTGTGCATGTGTGTGCATCCACGTAGGCACGTACCATTAAGTTACCGTGATATTCGGGTTGATACGTGTGCATGAGCTTGCACTTACGCCTAGGTGTTAATATACAGGGTGTTTCAAGAAAGGTGTCCAATATTTTTTTAAAAAATAAGGAAAACCCGGTAATTCCTCGCTGTCATCACAATTGCTTTTTCTGTAGCGGCAGGCATCTTAAGATGGTTAAAGACATGATTTGGGACAGTAATTAAGAAAGTTAAGTTAACTTTTTAATTGGTGGAGTTAGGCGGTTAAGTACAATGGGAGAATTGAAGTCCTTCATGCGAAGAACCCACTTCAACTTTGAGATGTCGAAAAAGCGGCTTCTAGCAATAATTGCGAAGTAATGAAATTCTCCCTAATTCAGCGGCGAAATCGAAACCGAAACGCAGAAGAGCGCAACTGCCATATTCGTCTGAGACGTCCAGAATGAGCGAACGTCATTATATCAACCATCAACCGACTTCGTTGTGTCGGTATGTGGGCTGCGCTTGCAGTAGCAGCACGCATGACGCACATACGTTAACGAACGGGGAAGAACTGCACTTCTGTAATCGTTGCCTTGAACAGTGACGTCATTCTAGTCGTCTGCTTGTTGCGCTCGTCGGTGCTTGGGTTTAGGTTTCGCCGTGGAACTTGCCTGAATTTCATTACGCGACAATAATTAAAACAGGCCACCTTTTCTAAATCTCAAACTGCGATGGGTTTTTCGCATGAAGAAATCAATTCTCCTGTTTGACGTAACCGCATAGCTTCACTAATTAAAATGTTAGTGAATTTAATTTTCCTAATTACTGTCACAAATGACGTATTCGACCATCTTAAGATGCAAGTTGCTACAGAAAAAGCAATTGTGAAAACAGCGAGCAAATACCGCATTTTGCTGATTTTTTTGAAGATATTGGACACCTTTCTTGTCTATGTGTGGCCGAATAGCCGTGCCTTAACTGTGGAAGCGCTAGGTTGAGCAGTAGTGCACGAGTTCGAGTACAATTGATATGATACGGCTTGTTTCCATGTTTACCTTTCATTATTTTGTTCTGGCTATTAAGAATTGTAGGCGCCTCGCCCTGCTCTGGCGTTAAAACTTCGCTAGATACCTTCACGTGTACAAACATTAAAACACAGTTCGTACCAGAACCTCCAATGATATTTTAGAATAGATTGCAAGCCTAACAGTTGATCTGACACAGTAAAATCTTTAGGCCGGCGCTACATACATTCAAGGGATCTGTGGTATGTGCAGTATATGACTACATTATTTAATGCTCAGAACTCTCAATTAAGTTACATATACTTCACGGTATGCATGCATAAGTCTGCATGTGTTGATGCTCAAATGTGAAATTAGACAATCTATTTGTCTGAGAAGGCAACAAATCTAGACTGCCTTTTTTGAAGCTGTTGCCATTGGAACAGTTATATAAATTCAGAAATCAGTTTCACGAAATGATTATTGTGCTTTGCTAAAGTGTGGTCAGTAGCTTCTGGTATTCTGGTGGCTGGAGATTGTCGCAGAATTTGCATGCTTTATTTTGATAGAATGTGGTTCAAGAATGATGTTTTGTAAGTCTTAGCAATGCCACCGTTTTCCCCATATGGCCGTTCAACAGCCTGTGCTCTTTGGTGAGGAGAATTGCCTTTTTAGCCAACCATAATCATTGAAACTAATGGCCATGATTTAGCAGAGCACAGTAGTCATTTAGTGAACCCAATTTCTGTCATTATATAATCATCCCAATGTGACAAGCCTGAAGGAAGCTGCATTAGTTGTACTCACTAATAAACACATAGTGTAATTTTAAATGTTACCTGCAGTGGATGCATGCTAAATGGGCATACCGTCATGTATGTGCAGTGATATTTAGCTTTTCTGCGATAAATAAAATATTCATATGGTGCACATAGCTTGCACTCCCTTTAAGAAACATATCGCATGAGTATCATAGTGTATCTAAAGAAATACAAATGTGCCCGTGTGGATGCACTCATGCATACGTTTGGCCAGCTGCAAGAACAGTATTTACCGGTAGCAGCCAGTGACATTACTCACACAGACAATTTGACTTTGTACTACACGTTGTCGACACATAGAGATAAGAGTGGGTGTCCTTGCCGAAGAGTTGTACATTTCAGTTGCTGCATTAGCAAGCTAAAAGGGTAAAGTAAGGTTCCGATCTTTGGTTCAGATCAAAGGTTTTAAAAGTTCTGCCGACGCCTTTTGTTGCCTTTATTCTGCATCGTGCCCTTTTGCATTTCTCGCTGTGTGGAGTCGGGTGCCACTAAGTGCGCTGGCCATGCTCTGCATGGCCAGCGCAGTAGTAAGAGAATTATAGCATGATGGGAGGATACTGTATTTTACGCTCTTTCTTGTGATACTTTTGGTCATTATTTCTTCTGTCTTTATTTAAGGCTTCCGGGCACATATGAGAAGGAACACGCTGGCCCCATTTCTGTTGAAGGAACCAAAGTCGCCTGAGCAGCTTAAGATGGATTGTCCAACCAACAATGAAGAGCTGTAATTTTGTAATGTGCAAGTGGTCACATTGAGTTAATCTAACAGAAATTACATTACTTTATCATGTTCTGTGATTTTGTAACACACAAATTTATACGCCGTTATAGAGAGTGATCATGCATTTTGGTAGTGTTTACAGCGTGTGTTCTACAAAGAGCACCACACACTTACTTTTCCTACGTATGCTTTTTTTGGTTGTGTGTGTGCACTGTTAACAACGTCGATATGCGCTTTAACTTTTGATGCCTCTAATGTAAATTTCTCTGCTTCCAAATAGTTTATTTGTTACGTACTGAGTGTGTGGGGAAGTCAGAAAGGTAAAGAAATTTGGTAGAAAATGTACACTTATTTTAATGATAGAAAACTGAAACATACATGATTTTTTCTACAAAACTTCCCTGCACTTGAACGCACTCCATCAACGCATTCTATAAAAAAATCACAGCATATCCACGAAGTGAATTATGGTGAGTGGGCGAAGCTCGGAGGGATCATTCGGGTAACCGTGAATCCCCCCCGTACATTGCCCACTCGATCACGCAAAGACGTGACAACACGTGTCACGTCTTTGCATGATCTTGGGTGTTCGATCGTGAGTTGGGCACGAGCGTCGCCGACTTATGTTCCGGGCGCTCCCAGCCTCAGCGACAACGCCAGTTCGCGTTCCACGACAGAGGAAGACGATGCCACCTACTCAGACGCCGAAGTCCACGCAACGCTTCGCCTCCGCATGCATCGCCACAGAACGCTGCTGTGAGTTGTGAAAACCACGCGTCCTTGGCTATGGGTTGTGCCGCGGTGAGTACCGGAGCCGCCGCATGCTCCGCAGATACCGGCTGCCCTGGTTTTGCATGCGACTCACACGAGAGCACTGAGGAGCTGACTACCTCCTCTCTGGTGAAGTTCACCTCACCGTTGATCACGATGGAGTCCACCTCCGGTGCTCGACTCTGAGTACCGCGTCGGCCCGAGGATCCCAATTATAACAGCGCCATCTATCCTCTTTTTTTATTTTATTTATTTATTTATTCATGACACCTTACAGGGCCAAATAGGGCATTGAGTAAGGGGGGGGCAAGTACAAAGCAAATATCAGAGAAAAGTGCATCAATAAATACAGGGAAAAGTGTACAGGGAAGTTAAAGAGAAAAAAAATTATACAGCAAAAAACAGCACAACTAAGAAAAAGAAACTAAAAATATATACATACAGCGCAAAGCATGTTCGGACAGAGCAGCAGCATTTCTTATTTCATGAGAAAATTATTACACACTTGACACACACTGGCAAAAAAATGCAGGAAGACTTCGCGAATAAAAAAACAAAAATGATGGTGACGAGACACTAGCAAAAAGAAGAAAAAAAATGCAGGAAGACTTCGCGAATAAAGAAAGAAAAAATGATGGTGACGACACTATTTCAAAAAATGTTTCTGCAATTGATCATGAAATGCTTGATGGTTATTAATAGATGCAATGTGGTCGGGAAGATCATTCCATAGAACAATGGCTCGGGGAAGTGCTGATGAATTGAAGGCGTTAGTTCGTCCACTTCTGCGTTTAATGCTATATTGATTATGTAAGCGGCGTGATATGTGTGAGGGCGCTTCCAATGGCAAGGGAGATGGCCTGATTCTGTAGCGATATTTATGGAATAAAGATAAAAGAGAGATGGAACGACGTACATTTAATGGCACAAGTGCTATGTCCTGTTTGATCTGGGTTATGCTGGAATGTGGGCTGTAGTTGGAAGTAATGAAACGAGCGACTCTGTTTTGTACAGACTCAAGCTTGTTAGTTAGGTAGATTTGATGAGGAGACCACAATGATGATGCATATTCTAACTGCGGACGAACAATGGTTTCATAGGCGAGTTGTCTTAGATTGCTTGGTGAGTACCGCAAGTTCCGGCGCAAGTATCCAAGTGACCGGAAACCTTGGCCGTAATGGTGTTGATATGCATGTCCCATGAAAGATTATGCTTAAGATGAATGCCTAAATATTTGTACGATGATGTATGGGATACTACTGTGCTATCTATTAGGTATGAAAAATCGGAATTGATGCGCTTGCGGCTGAAAGTGATAATCTTGCATTTAGTCGAGTTAAGTCTCATTTGCCATCTGTCACACCATTTTGTAATTATTGTGAGGTCATTTTAAAGGGTGGAATGATTATTACTGGTTTTAATTGAGCGGTAAATGATACAATCGTCAGCGAAAAGACGTGGGTTAGAAGATATGCCAGTGGGTAAATCGTTAATGTATATTAGGAAAAGTAAAGGGCCAAGGACACTGCCCTGAGGCACACCTGATGTTACGTCACAGAGGGAAGAGTTGTAACTGTTAGCTGATGTGAACTGCTGACGGAAAGAAAGAAAGTTACGAAGCCATGATAATGTTAAAGAATCTAGACAGAGAGCTGATAATTTCGAGAATAAACGTGAGTGCGCAGCGCAGTTAAACGCTTTAGCAAAATCTAAAAAAATACAGTCCGTCTGAAGATTAGCGTCCATGTTAGAGTGCAAGTTAGTCGTGAATTCCAGCAGCTGCGTGTCACATGATAGTCCCTTTCTGAAACCATGTTGCTGAGGAAAAAAAGAAGGAATTATATTCAAGGTGAGCGTAAATATGGGAGGCGATAATGTGTTCAAGTAATTTACAGCAAATGCATGTTAGCGATATGGGTCGGTAGTTTTGCGGTGAATTGTTTTTACCGCTTTTGAAAACAGGGATGACTTTAGCCATCCTCCAATCGGTGGGTAATAAGCCTGATGATAATGATTGCTGAAAAGTATGGCAAAGAATTTGACTTGATATGAGGACAGTGTTTTTTAATATTTTAGAGTTAATGTTGTCAACTCCAGCACTGGTTGAGAGCTTGAGGTTTCCTATAAGATTAGCGACACCTTCAGCGGAGACATCAATCGCACTCATGTACTGATAATCATGGTCAGGAACAATCGGTATGTTGGAATGATCTTTCTTCGTAAATACAGAGGCAAAATATTTGTTAAACGCATGCGGGCATTCGCTATCAGGAAGTGGCTATTGGTCATCGTCATACAATGAAATGTGATTACTAATGCTATTGGGAGATACAACACGCCAGAACTTTTTAGGATTAGATTTCAAAATAGAAGGAACATCGTGGGAAAAGTATTTCTTTTTTGAAGTTTGAACGGCGCAACAGTAGCTTTTTAAACATTCGCGATATTTTTTACAAGCCGATGACGTCGGCGCTAGCTTAGCATTTCTGTACAGACGCTTCTTTTAAATGCGAATGCATTTCTTAGTCGGGCTATGTCAGGCATCCGGCGTTGTCCGCGGCGGTGTCCGCGCGCCGGCAGGTGTTATCTCTCCGCTCTCACTCCCTCTCCCATAGCAACAGCTGCGGGCGTGCGCGCTTATCCTCGCCCCTAGCAACCGGAGCATGTGGTGCGAGAGAGTGTAGGAGAGGGTAGGTGCAGTGCTTCGCCACTCCTTCTCTCACCGTTCGCTCTCTCTCCTCCCTGCGCCCCACTCTCCCGTCCGCTCGCGCCTCACTCTCGACCGTTCGCTGGCTGAACGCCTCTCAAGACGATGGCAGAAGTCGGTGAAGGCGAAATCTCTCGGCGCAAGAAATGCATTCGCATTTCCTCACGATTCCCTTCGGGGAGGTGGGGGGCATTTTTTTTATTACGATGACGATTCAGATGTTTGTTAAACCAGGGATTAGCTTTATCATTTGAAATGGACACCACGGGAACGGGATCGGTGCACTAAATTTGTTAACATGCTCTTGAAAAGCACCCAATGCTGCTCAACTGTCCTATCGAAAAAGGAATGCAAAAATGTCCGAACGAAAAATTCGTTAAGTGCAATATTCATATCCTTACAATTATACCTCGATTGTAATCGCGGATTTTAGTGATAGTACTACCTTGAAATACAAGAGGTATGGTAAGTTGTAACTGGATAAGCCTATGATCACTAACGCCGTCAAGGTATAGAACATCAATTGATGCGGGAGCATTGCAAAAAAACGAGATCTAGAATATTGGTACCACGAGTAGGCTGATTAATTACTTGGAAAAATTGAAGTCTAAGGAGAGGTTTATGAGCTCTGTTGTACTGTGGCAAGAAGATGATAATTGAGACCAGTCGATTTGCGGAAAATTAATGTCACCAACCAGGTAAACGATATCGGCGGCGTATTTTCGGATGGCTGAAGAAATGGAACTTTGGAGTTCGTCAATGAAAGAACTATTGGAATCCGGCGGACGGTAGCAGACACCGACCAGTATCTTCGCCGTCGATGCAGTACAGGCGGCCCACACTATTTCAAGGCAGGAGTCGGTATTCACCAGAAACGACGTTAGTCCTTTTTTGATAGCTATAAGAACACCACCGCCTTTTTTAGCGGTGCGGTCAGGTCTATATAGGCTATACTTATTCGGTTTGGCAAATATTTCACTGTCCAGTACATCAGGACGCAGCCAGGTTTCCGTGACTGCAACGATATCGCAATCAGCATCTTCCAAGAAGGAACACACATCATCCCGTTTTGGAAGAAGGCTTCGAATATTAGTAAGAAATAAGGATAATGATTGAGAAGCATTGCGACTGGGTTCAGGCATTGTGGGAGTTCTTTTTTCCCGGCCTAGCTATCTACCAGATGCACTATCATACACATACGTTTGTTTATCAATCTGCAGTTTATCAAAAACCACCTTGCCTCTCATCCTGCATCCTGGCAAATTCAAGCAGCTTTCGTCTTGCTAACCTGGTTGCAACAGAAAAATCTTCTCTAATGGAATAGGTCGAGCCTTTGAGCTTATGCGCAGATGCAAGAATTCGCTGTTTGTCCTTGAAGAGTGCAAGTTTCGCGACGATAGGTCTGGGCTTGTTCACGGCGAATTTCCCTAGTCGATGAACACGCTCAAACTGGCTCTCAGTGATAGTAACGCCCAGCTGTTGGGAGCAGAAGGTAATAATTTCCTGCTCGGAATCCTCCCATTTTTAGATGTGAAGCATCTTATGGCGAAGCTTAATCCGGTGGTGGTGGTGGTGGTGTGCCGCGTGCCCACCCTTACTGCGCATGCGCAAACCCTTTAAAAAATAAAAACCTCCTCTCCCCCCTCTAGGCATCCCTCGCCGCGGCAACCACACCCTCACTGCGCATGCGCCTCCCCTCCTCTCTCCCCTCTTACACTCCCCCTTCTCTCCTCTAGGCATCCCTGCTCGCGGCGTCTACACTCCCACTGCGCATACGCGTCCCCCCCCTCTCTCTCCTCTCCTACGCTCCCCCCCTCTCTCCTCTACGCATCCCTGCCCACGGCGTTCACACTCCCTCTGCGCATGCGTGTCACCCCCCTCTCTCTCCTCTCCTACGCTCCCCCCCTCTCTCGCCTCGCGACGCCGACGCAGGCAGCGCCTGCTAGCGAGTTTATTAGTTGAAGAAACCGACTGCTCGCGCTGCACAACCGTTCACTGGCCACCCCGTATATATGGCAATGGATCTTGACCTCCAAGGTAGTGCCGGTGGGAGATTTCTCCTGTGGGTTGTTGAACAATAAAAATTCGCAGCGTGCGCGTTAACTAAAAGCGGAGTGCGGGTCTCTGTGTCCAGTCGGATTCTTCTGTCTCTCATTGCCCATTAGCGGCGATTGGCATGTTCCAGTAGGAAATACTGCTCCATCACTGCCTGCTTTGCGCCTCCCCAGTTTTCTCTCCTGCGCAACGCTGCGATGAGCGCCAGCGTCAACGCCGCCGCCAGTGTAAGCGTTAGCGCCCGTTGCTTCACATCTACACATGATTCCCTTTAGCGGGAGATGGTGTCATTTTTTCTTTCTCATCGTCTTCAAGCCCGAAAAAAAAGCAAGTTCGACCGGCGAGACCTGTTCTCAGCGTCGTCACATCTTTCTGTAACTTTATTTAGTTTCGCAGCTAGGTCACACAAGGAAGGATCAAGGCCACTGAGCTTAGGTATGCTAAGAGACTCTATAGTGTCTTCCAGTGTCGAAACACGGCCAGACAGCTGCGTAATTGCCATATCTGTAGCATGTTGCTTTTCTTTGATGCTCTTCAGCTCATTAAGTATTTCGGTTTGACCGGACTCGAGCCTACGCATCGTATCCAATACGAATGAAAGCACACCCTCCTGCGTTGTTTGCACAGGGGGCGGACCAGGATTTGTCTCTACATCTCCAGCCATTAACAGCAGCAGGGACAAAGCACCGGAACAACATCGCGACACTGACCAAATGAAGCGCTTCATCATAGCACAGTACTTTGGGGGGCACGACACCGCAAACAAATAGTAGTTACTAGTCCTAGGACCAGCGGCCCCGTCTAGGTAACTAACCTGCACAATCAGGACGGGTAAATTATGCATGTCTGATGCGGTGTAGTGCCCAAATCCGCCGGTTGTTCGGTGGCTTTTATATCCCTGGCCAGCTGTGACGTGGATTGTTGACAAAAAACTTTGTTGCCGGATAGAAGCACCGATGTCATCCAGTATCAGCGAAGTTGGCGATGGAACATGGAAAGGCGGCAGCAGAAGGTCGTGACCATCCTCATGCTGGGCAGCCGTCCAGCACACCGCGCCACAGAAAAGAGCACCCTGCACAATCAGGACGGGTAAACGATGCATGTCTGCTGCGGTGTAGTAATCGTCCACTATACGAAAACCACTAACGCCATCTAGTGATATTATTTCCAAGGACATATACACACAACGCCATCTAGTGAGCAATTCTTAAAACTAACTAGAAGTGGCTACTACAACATACTATTACAGAGGAGGGAACGACCCACACCCTAAAGAGCTTCGCCCCTAAAAGTGTTTTGCTTGCACCTGTAGCCAATTTTGCACAGCATCACTGAATTCTGCATCAATAGCGAGTCTTCTTTCTTTAATGGTTAAAGCATATGAAAATGGCTTGAAGCCAGGTTTCGACTGCATAGCCGGTGTTCCACCAATTCGAATCCAAGCTTCATCTCCTATATTGCTTGCCCCGGCCATTTGGCAGAAAGTGGCCTAGCATCATCTTGCAGCAGGATGACACCTTTTCGCAATTTACCACAACGTTTGGATCTGATTGCAAGTTCCAATTTCTTTTCAACACATCACAACTGTTCGCAATGTTCACAGTTTCGCTTCTTGGGGTGAAATGAACGGCTACCACACCTTCCATGTTTCAGCATAGTGTTAGCTTAATCTTACCAGCTGATGGCTGACGTTCACGTTCTTTAATTTCTGGGGATGATGAGTTCTAAACCATGCCTGCAGCCTCACTTTCCGGTTCATGATGATGTACCCAAGTTTCATATACCTTAAACATTTACTGTAAAAAATCTCATCTTCCCATGACAATAACGGGTCAAATGTTTACGAGAGAGGTGTTCAGACTTTGCGCTTTATACTGTGCTTATGATTTATTTGGGACCCACCGTGCACATACTTTCGGAAAATTTGGCCTGTCTTGTAAGATGGAATACGCTGAAGCAAAACCGATATTTAAAAGTATCGGCGATTTCATCCACTGTGATTCGTCTCTCTTCCATCACCATACCCTCCACCGCCAATGGCATACTTTATCTTAAAATTGTGCTTGCCTGAGCTCGTTGGTTCTACATAACGAGGGGGTTCCAGCCAACTACTTGGACGAGGACAGAAGGGGAGACGACACGACACACAGCTGGACTAGCAACTGAACGTTTATTGAAACATTCCTTGCATTTTTTGTAGCATTTGATAGCGAGTGCAACGCTCGCCGTTTCCCAGATTGGTTATTTGTGCGCATGTATTTTTTCCTTTTTCTCTTAACGACGTGATTTCACGTCGTTTGGAGGTGTTTCGTGACGTTTGCATGACCTCGCAAGTTGGTTCTTCTGGCTGTACAAAACGCTGTATTCTGCTATTTCACGTCGTTTGGTGTTTCGCGCCGTGTGTGTGACCTTGCGATATCGCACTTCTAGCATTACAAAACGCTTTATTCGTCGATTTCCCATCGTTTCGTGGTATTTCATGACGTTTGCATAACCTCGCAAGTTTGCACTTCTATCTGTACAAAAGGCTGTATTGTGAGATTTCACGTAGTTTGGTCTATTTCATGACGTTTGCATGCCATTAAAATCTCGCACTTCTAGCATTACAAAACGCTGTATTCGATTTCACGTCGTTTGGTGGTGTTTCGTGAAGTCTGGTTGACCTTGCAATTTCGCACTTCTAGATGTACAAAACGCTGTACCCGGCGATTTCACGTCGTTTGGTAGTTTTTCGTGACGTTTGCAGACCTTGCAATGTCGCACTTTACGATGCATGAAACGCTCCATTCTGCGATTTCAAGTCGTTTGGTGGTGTTTTGTGACGTTTTCATGACCTTGAATGACCCTTCGAGCGCAGCAAAAGAATATATTCTGCAGTTTGAAGTCGTTTGGTGAAGTTTCGTGACGTTTGCATGACCTTGCTATTTCGCACTTCTAGCTGTACAAAACGCTCTATTCGGCGATTTCACGTCGTTTGGTGGTTTTGTGATGATTTCATTACCTGACAATTTCGCACTTCTAACTGTACAAAACGCTATATCTTGCGATGTCACGTCGTTTTGTGGTGTTTCATGACGTTTGCGTGAATTTGTAATATCGCACTTTCTGATGCAAAAAACGCTGCGTTGTGCGATTTCACGTCGTTTGTTGTTGTTTCGTGAGGTTCGCATGACCTTGCATTCTCGCTACTCTAGCTGTGCAAAACAGTGTATTTTGCGGTTTGACGTCGTTAGGTGGTTTCGTAACCTTTGCATGAAATTGCAACTTCGCACATCCAGCTGGGCAAAACGCTGTATACTGCGATTTCAAGTTGCCTGGCGTTTCGTGACGTTTGCATGACCTTGCAAGATCATCGTTTTCGATGCCCAAAACGCTGTATTCGGCAATTTCACGTCATTCGGTGGTGTTCCATAACGTGTGCATGACCTTGCAATTTCGCACTTCTAGCTTACAAACCGTTGCATTCTGCGATTTCACGTTCTTTGGTAGTTTTTCGTGAGGTGTGCTTGACCTTGCATTTTCGCACTTCTAGCTGTGCAAAATGCTGTATTTTGTGATTTCACGTTTGGTAGCGTTTCGAGACGTTTGCATGACCTTGCTATTTCGTACTTCTAGCTGTACAAAACGCTGTATTTCGCGATTTCAGATCTTTTCGTGGTGTTTCGTGACGTTTGCATGAACTTCCAATGTCGCACTTTCTGATGCAAAAAAAACGCTGCATTCTGCGATTTCACGTCGTTTGTCGGTGTTTCGTGACAGTTGCATGACCTTGCATTCTTGCCCTTCTAGCTATGCAAAACGGTGTATTTTGCGGTCTAACGTCGTTTCGTGATGTTTGTTAACCTTTGTAAAAAATTGCAATTTCGCAATTCTACCTGGGCAAAACGCTGTAACTGCGATTTCACGTTTCGTGGCGTTTCGTGACGTTTGCATAACCTTGCAAGTTTGCACTTCTATCTTTACGAAAGGCTGTATTGTGCGATTTCACGTCGTTCGGTCTATTTCGTGACGTTTGCATGCCATTAAAATCTCGCACTTCTAGCATTACAAAACGCTCTATTCGATTTCACGTCGTTTGGTGGTGTTTCGTGAAGTCTGCATGACCTTGCGATTTCGCACTTCTAGATGTACAAGACGCTGTATCCGGCGGTTTCACGTCGTTTTGTAGTTTTTCGTGACGTTTGCAGACCTTGCAATGTCGCACTTCTAGCTGTGCAATAGGCTGTATTCTGCGATTTCACGTTTGGTGGTGTTTCGAGACGTTTGCATGACCTTGCAATTTCGCCTTTCTAGGTTACAAAACGCTGTATTCTGGCATTTCACGTTGTTTGGTTGTATTTCGCGACGTTTGCATGAACTTCGAATAGCGCCCTTCTAGCTGCACAAAACGCTGTATTCGGCGATATCACGTGGTTTGGTGGTGTTTCGTGACATATGCATGATCTGGCAATTTCGCACTTATAACTACAAAACGCTGTATTCTGCGATTTGACATCGGTTGGTGGTGTTTCGTGACGTTTGCATGACCTTGCATTTTTGCCCTTCTAGCGTTGCAAAACAATGGGTTTCAAATCGTTTGGTGGTGTTTCGTGACACTTGCATGACCTTGCATTCTTGCCCTTCTAGCTGTGCAAAACGCTCTATTCGGCGATTTGACGTCGTTTGGTGGTTTTGTGACGATTTCATGATCTGGCAATTTCGCACATCTAACTGTACAAAACGCTGTATTTTGCGATTTCACGTCGTTTGGTGGTGTTTCGTGATATTTGCATGACCTTGCATTCTTGCCCTTCTAGCTGTGCAGAACGGTGTATTTTGCGGTTTGACGTCGTTTGGTGATGTTTCGTAACCTCTGCATGAATTTGTGATTTCTCACTTCTAGCTGAGCAAAACGCTGTATACTGCGATTTCATGTTTCGTGGCGTTTCGTGACGTTTGCATGACCTTGCAAGATGGCACTTTTCGATGCACAAGATGTTTTATTCTTTAATTTTACGTCGTTCGGTGGTATTTCATAAGGTTTACATGACCTTGCAATATCGCACTGGTAGTTGTGCAAAGCACTGTATTCTGCGATATCACGTCGTTTGGTAGTTTTTCGTGAGGTTTGCATGACCTCGCAATTTCGCACTTCTAGCTGTGCAAAATACTGTATTCTGTGATTTCACGTTTGGCAGCATTTCGAGAAGTTTGCATGACCTTGCTATTTCACACTTCTAGCTGTACAAAACGCTGTATTTCGCGATTTCACATCTTTTGGTGGTGTTTCGTGACTTTTGCATGAACTTCCAATGTCGCACTTTCTGATGCAAAAAATGCTGCATCCTGCGATTTCACGTCGGTTGTTGGTGTTTCGAGTCGTTTGGATGACCTTGCAGTCTTGCCCTTCTAGCTGTGCAAAACGCTCTATTCGGCGATTTCACGTCGTTTGGTGGTTTCGTGACGATTTCATGACCTGAAAATTTCTCACTTCTAACTGTAGAAAATGCTATATTTTGCGATTTCACGTCGTTTTGCAATGTTTCATGACGTTTGCATGAACTTGCAATGTCGCGCTTTCTGATGCAAAAACGCTGCATTCTGCGATTTCACGTCGTTTGTTCGTGTTTCGTGAGATTTGCATGACCTTGTATTCTTGCCCTTCTAGCTGTGCAAAACGGTGTATTTTGCGGTTTAACGTCGTTTCGTGATGTTTCGTAACCGTTCCATGAAATTGCAATTTCGCACTTCTAGCTGGGCAAAACGCTGTAACAGCGATTTCACTTTTCGTGGCGTTTCGTGACGTTTGCATGAACTTGCAAGATCGCACTTTTTGATACCCAAAACGCTGTAATCTGCAATTTACGTCGTTTGGTGGTGTTTCATGACGTTTGCATGACTGCAGTTTCGCACTTCTAACTGCGCAAAACGCTGCATGCGGCGATTTGAGGTCGTTTGGTGTTGTTTCGTGACAATTGCATGTCCTGAAAATTTCGCACTTATAACTACAAAACGCTGTGTTCTGCGATTTCATGTCGTTTGGTGGTGTTTGTTGGCGTTTGCATGAACTTGCAATTTCGCACTTCTAGCTGTACAAACGCTGTATTCTGCCTTTTCACGTCGCTTCGGGATGTTTCGTAACGTTTGCATGACCTTGCCATTTCGCACTTCCAGCTTTGCAAGGGCTGTAATTTGCGATTTCACGTCATTTGGTGTGTTTCATGACGCTTGCATGAACTTGCAATATCCCACTTTTAAATGCATGAAACGCTGCATCCTGCGCTTTCAAGTCGTTTGGTGGTGTTTGGTGACGTTTTCATGACCTTGAATTTTACCCTTCGATCGCTGCAAAAGAAAAATTCGGCAGATCCCACGTACCTTGGGAATCGATGTTGTGCGGAACATGCGGAGGGAAGGTGACTGTTGTAATTTTGTTATTGAGCGAAACATTACGAAATGACGCCAAGGTATGTAAAAAAATTGGCCGCGTATCTGCGTGCTTCGCTGCAAATGTCGTCGAAAGACGATAGTCTTGTGCCGGCCGTACTCCTATATTTTGCCTTGCCTCAGACAGCGCCTACTCTACGTTGAATTGGCCGGATCTGGCTGGCGCTGATAAAATAGAGGCGGCGCTGCGCGAGATATGGACGCCATCGAAAAACATGAGCTTGTGTTGAACCAAGGGCCACTGCCAGCGGCTCTACTTTATTGTCGGCAAAGCGCTTTTTCGTGCAAAGCGTCGCAGTTCATACACAGCTTCGCATTTTCAGCACAGCCTAAAAGACACTAGGGTCTTTAGAATTACGTATCTGTGTATTTTCTAATAAAAGAACACACGTTCTGATACTTACATATTACATATGTTGCGCCTCAGGTATGCGTAGTATTTGCTTTTTGATCGAATATGTTCACAAGTATGAACGAAAACACCAGTTCAAGATGGCTGGGCGTTCAGAAATTAGTTAAATTTTGGCCGAGTACCTGAATCGGGTCACGGGCAGACAGACAGCCAGATCAAAATTGTTGCGCTTAAGTATCACAAGAAAGACTATCGTCTTTAAAAACGTTGTACACACAGACATATGTTGAACAATCGCGTATGCTTTGTATAAGCAGTTCTTTACAGTTGCGTAACCATGCCAACAGCAAGGCGTGTATTAGCAACAGTCGAAGCGGTTAGCTGATATGTAGCCCTTGTGCTCGCGAGGATGGTAGCCCGGGACACTGTTACATAAATCAACTTCAGTGAATGAGGCTTAACTACGTTGACGTTAACCCGAATTGACGGCTGTATCATAGGAGTACATATCTAATGTTTATAAAATTGGATAGCCAGCACTGCAACCACAATTGATGTGTCACGAACATTTGGGTCAATTTGAAAAGCAGTTCCGAGAGCTGGCGTGGCTCTGTGGTAGAATACTTGATTGCCACGCAGAATGCTTGGGTTCGATTCCTGCTGGGACCCTGACATTTATTCTTTTTAGTCGTCTGGACAACGCTGCCGATGTCAACTTCTTCTTAACGCTCTCGCGTTAAAATTACCAATGTCTGTTCTCGCCGTTCCTGGGTAGATATAAACTGTCAATCACCTGTGGCACATACACGCATACCTGTGGCACATACCCGCCCGTGGTATACGGGTATGTGCCACACGTGTCTCGCAGAAAGTGTTTGACGACGTAGTGAATAATGTGATTGTCACATTATTCATGTCATGACCAGTGAGTCATATTCGGCAAACCATCTTACCCTCCCATACATATTTTGGTTTACCCCATGTTAAAGGGGTGATCAAGAGAGCACCCAGACGTAGGCGGCTATATAGATAGATAGATACGTAGATAGAAACGCCAAAAGTGCCTGCAGTACGCAAATTTAATATTCGGTGGTTTGAAGTCGTTTGGTGATGTTTCGTGACGTTTGGATGACCTTGCATTATTGCCCTTCTGGCTTTGCAAAACGCTCTATTCGGCGATTTCACGTCGTTTTATGGTGTTTCATGACGTTTGCATGAATTTGCAATATCGCACTTTCTGATGCAAAAAACGCTGCATTGTGTGATTTCACGTCGTTTGTTGGTGTTTCGTGAGATTTGCATGACCTTGCATTCTTGCCCTTCTAGCTGTGCAAAACGGTGTATTGTCACGTGGTCGTGACGTCGACGAAGGCAACAGTCAGCGGGTCAAAGAAGAAACTGTTTATTTGGCCGAACTTGTGGCCGTGAAACGTAAAGTCAGATTAGAGCTATGCACACTGGCACAGATAGCGGCGAACGGAGCGTCGGCCGTCGATACACTGAACTTCGTTGGAACGCGCCGGCTTTTATAAATCACGCGTCGAACATTCTAGCCTTATCACTAGTCGTCGCGCAAGCTCTCGAATAATCTTGGGTGTTCGCGTCTTGCGCGCAATCTTCACAAAATGATCTACTGGAATCGTGAACCTTCTCGAACACTGCAGGCACTGTTTGTTCACAGTCTTTGTGGGTGTAAACCGAATACAGTACAAGTAAAATAAGAAATGCGCGTGACAATGCCCCCCCTCTGAAAAAGCATCGTCCCGATGCTTTAAACAGAACACGTGGGGGGTAAATGCATGCAACAATAACAACCATCAAGCGAGAAAGTACAATAATCACTAGGCACAAGCAACAATAAATCAAAAAGTACGGTCCTCAGGTCCACTAACGCGCGTAAAACGGCTTGAGGCGCACGACATGGACGACTTCAGGCCGTGAGCGGCGCCGCTGAGAGTTCGTAATGCCGTCGGGAACGACCTCGTAGTCTAGAGCGCCTACACGTCGAAGCACCTTGTAAGGCCCGAAGTATCGCCGAAGAAGCTTTTCACTAAGTCCACGTCGGCGTATGGGTGTCCAGACCCACACACGGTCGCCAGGCTGGTATTCCACGAAGCGTCGTCGAAGGTTGTAGCGACGGCTGTCGGTCTTTTGCTGGCACTGGATACGCAGACGGGCGAGTTGCCGGGCTTCTTCGGCGCGCTGTAGGTAGGCGGTGACGTCGACGTTTTCTTCCTCGGTTACGTTTGGTAACATCGCGTCGAGCGTCGTTGTCGGGCTGCGTCCGTAGACCAACTTGTATGGCGTCATCTGGGTCGTTTCTTGCACGGCCGTGTTGTACGCGAAGGTCACATACGGAAGGATGGCATCCCACGTCTTGTGCTTGACGTCGACGTACATGGCCAGCATGTCGGCGATGGTCTTGTTAAGACGCTCGGTGAGGCCGTTGGTCTGTGGGTGGTACGCGGTGGTCCGGCGGTGGCTTGTGTGGCTGTATCCCAAGATCGCCTGAGTTAGGTCAGCCGTAAACGCCGTACCTCTGTCGGTGATGAGAACCTCTGGGGCGCCGTGTCGAAGGACGATGTTCTCAACGAAGAACTTGGCTACCTCGGCGGCACTGCCTTTAGGCAGGGCCTTTGTTTCGGCGTAGCGGGTGAGGTAGTCGGTAGCTACGACGATCCATTTATTTCCGCAAGTCGACGTTGGGAACGGCCCCAGGAGGTCCATCCCGATCTGCTGGAACGGTCGCCGAGGAGGCTCGATCGGCTGAAGGAAGCCTGCTGGTCTTGTGGGCGGTGTCTTCCGTCGCTGACAGTCTCGGCACGTCCTTACGTAGCGGGCGACGTCGGCGGCAAGACGCGGCCAGAAGTACTTTTCCTGTACTCTGGCGAGCGTGCGGGTAAGTCCGAGGTGTCCAGCCGTCGGGTCGTCGTGTAGAGCCTGCAGGACTTCTGGTCGCAAGGCTGAGGGCACTACGAGAAGGTAGTTGGCTCGAAGTGGCGAGAAATTCTTCTTTAGGAGAATGCCGTTTCGCAAGAAAAACGACGCGAGTCCTCGCTTGAATGCCTTTGGGACAATGGCGGGCTTGCCTTCGAGGTAGTCCACAAGGCCCCTGAGTTCCGGGTCGGCTCGCTGTCGTTCGGCGAAGTCGTCGGCACTTATGGTTCCCAAGAAGAAGTCATCCTCCTGGTCATCCTGCGGCGGCGGGTCGACGGGGGGCGCGAGACAAGCAGTCGGCGTCAGAGTGTTTTCGTCCGGACTTGTAAACGACGGTAACGTCGAATTCTTGAAGTCTCAGACTCCATCTGGCGAGACGACCTGAAAGGTCCTTCAGGTTAGCTAGCCAACACAAGGCGTGGTGGTCGCTCACAACTTTGAAGGGCCTGCCGTAGAGGTAGGGGCGAAACTTTGACGTTGCCCAGATGATGGCAAGGCACTCCTTTTCTGTTGTGGAATAGTTGGCTTCTGCCTTGGATAGCGACCGGCTAGCATAACTGATAACCCTTTCCACGCCGGCATTTCTCTGGACAAGAACGGCGCCGAGTCCTACGCTGCTTGCGTCGGTGTGGATTTCCGTGTCGGCGTGTTCGTCGAAATGCGGAAGTATTGGAGGCGTCTGCAGGCGTCGTTTCAATTCTTGAAATGCTTCGACTTGCGCCGTTTCCCACTTGAATTCCACGTCGTTTTTCGTGAGCTGAGTTAGTGGCTCGGCGATGCGTGAAAATTCCTTGACGAAGCGTCTATAATAGGCGCACAAGCCGAGAAATCGGCGTACGGCCTTCTTGTCGGTGGGCGGCGGGAATGCAGCGATGGCAGCTGTTTTCCGTGGGTCGGGGCGAACTCCAGACTTGCTGATGACGTGACCCAAGAAAAGAAGTTCCTCGTACGTGAAGCGGCACTTTTCTGGCTTCAGGGTGAGTCCGGAGGCCTTTATTGCTTGAAGTACAGCTTCAAGGCGCCGGAGATGTTCGTCGAAGTTCGAAGAAAACACAACGACGTCGTCCAAGTACACAAGGCAGGTCTGCCACTTCAAGCCGGCGAGTACAGTGTCCATAACACGTTGGAACGTCGCAGGTGCCGAGCAAAGACCGAAGGGCATGACCTTGAATTCGAAGAGGCCGTCTGGTGTGATAAAGGCAGTCTTCTCTCGGTCTCTCTCGTCGACTTCGATTTGCCAATACCCGGTCTTGAGGTCCATCGACGAAAAGTACATCGCGTTGTGGAGTCGATCCAGGGTGTCGTCTATGCGTGGGAGAGGATACACGTCCTTCTTCGTGATTTTGTTCAGGCGACGATAATCGACGCAGAAGCGTAGGGTTCCGTCCTTCTTCTTCACTAAGACCACGGGTGACGCCCATGGACTCTTGGACGGCTGAATGATGTCGTCGCGTAGCATTTCGTCGACCTGTTTCTTAACGGCTTCACGTTCACGTGTCGAAACTCGATACGGGCTTTGGCGGATTGGGCGGGCGCTTTCTTCTGTTATAATGAGATGTTTAGCGAGTGGAGTCTGTCGGATCCTTGACGACGACGAGAAGCAGTCCCTGAATTGCAGGAGCAGGGCTTCGAGCTGGCATTGCTTGTTCTTCGGAAGGCTCGGATTCACGTCGAAAACTGGTTGGGGACCTCGATTCGTCGAAGCAGGTTCCGTGGCGTCGCTGAGGGTGAAAGTGTTGCTGGCGTCTACGAATTCATTCATGAAGGCTACCGTCGTACCAATGTTGAGGTGCCTGCATTCGTGGCTGAAATTTGTAAGCATTACTTTAGCTTGGCCATCATGCAGCTCGGCGATGCCTCTTGCGACGCAAATCTGACGGTTGAGAAGCAGGTGCTGGTCGCCCTCGAAGACGCCTTCCAAGTCTATCGGTTCTTCGCTGCCGACCGAAATGATGACGCTGGAGAAGGGCGGAACGGTGACGTGCTCATCTATCAAATGTAAAGCATGGGTCGCTGGCGTCGTGTGGGGCGGCAGTGCGTTTTCTGAGTTTAGGGTTATTGACTCAGACCTCAGGTCGATCACGGCGCCATGTTGACTTAGGAAGTCCATCCCGAGTATCACATCCCTGGAGCAGTGTTGTAGGATTAGAAAACTGGCGGGATAAGTCCGGTTATTGACGGTGACTCTTGCTGTGCAAACACCGGCCGGCGTTATTAAATGACCGCCAGCGGTCCGGATTTCAGGGCCTTGCCAAGCAGTCTTCACTTTCTTCAGCTTCGTCGCGAAAGGCCCACTGACGACGGAATAGTCGGCTCCAGTGTCGACGAGAGCGGTGACGTTGTGGCCGTCGAATATTACGTCGAGGTCGCTGGTTCGTCGTCGTGCGTTGCGGTTGGGTCGCGGCGTCGGGTCACGGCTGCGTCGATTTGTTGCGATGCCTCGTTGTTGCGTCGTCACGTCTTCGTCGGTCCGTGACGTTTCGCCGGCAGGGCTTCGTCTGCTTCGCGTCGTGTTCTGCAGGTTTCGTCGCGTTGTCGTCGTCGGCGGCCGCGGAGGATCTTCGGCATTTCGTCGTACAGCAACCGCACCTCCATCGGTTGCTGCCCTTAGTTTCCCGGATACGGGCTAGGCGACCGGCCCCGGTTTGGGCCAGTGTACTGCCCGCGGTGCGGCGACATGTAGCGGCCGGGTGACGGCGAACGGGAAGGTCGTCGGGGTGTCCACTGTGTTCCGGTGATGTAGTCGTCGATGGCGCGAGGCCGTTCGCCTGGCTGCGGACGCGGCGCGTTGACGGCGAATCCGCGCAGCCCCATCTGTCGGTACTGGCAGCGGCGGTACGTGTGGCCGGCCTCCCCGCAGTGGTAGCAGAGCGGGCGGTTGTCAGGGGCGCGCCAAACGTCGGTCTTCCTCGGAGCGTAGTGCTGGCCGGCGGGTGGACGGTATGGCGTCGGTGGTGGTGGCGGCGCTGTCTGGCGGCGGAAATGCGGCGGTGCGACCTCTTGACGTGGGCGTGGAGCGGGAGCGTAGCGTCGGGCTGCAGCTGCGTAGCTCATGGCTTGCGGCTGGGGCCGTGGCGGTTCAGAGGTGCCCATCGACTGCTGGATTTCCTCTCGAACGATCTCTGCGATGGAGTCCACTTGCGGCTGCGGTGAGGGTAACAGCTTGCGCAGTTCCTCCCGCACGATCGCTCGGATCGTTTCGCGCAAGTCGTCGAGAGCATAAACGGCTGGGCTGTCTTGACTCGTTGGGCGATTGTACTGGCGGGTTCGCATTTCCAGCGTCTTCTCGATCACTGTTGCTTCCGACAGGAATTCCTGGACGGTCGTCGGTGGGTTCCGCATCAGCCCAGCGAATAGTTCTTGCTTGACCCCTCGCATGAGCAAACGGACCTTCTTCTCCTCGGGCATGTTGGGGTCAGCGTGCCGGAACAGCCGCGTCATTTCTTCCACGAAGATCGCCACTTTCTCATTTGGTAGTTGCACCCGTGTCTCCAGCGAAGAAGCGGCCCTTTCCTTGCGGGCGACGCTCGTGAACGTGCCCAGGAATGCGCCACGGAAGAGATCCCAGGTCTGAAGTGCCGACTCGCGGTTCTCAAACCAGGTTCTTGCCGCGTCTTCCAAGTAGAAGTAGACGCGACGTAGCTTCTCTTCCGTGTCCCAGTGGTTGAGGCTGGCCACTCGGTCGTACGTCTCCAGCCACGTCTCCGGGTCTTCAAAAGATGATCCACGGAAAGTCGGTGGCTCCCTTGGCTGCTGCATCACGACCGTTCCGGGAGTTGGTGCAGTGGCTGCCATAGTTGTCGCAGTAGTGGTCGTGGCCTTGGACTTTCGAGTCTTATCCGGTAGGGGCCCGAACTCTGGAGGTAGCCCTTGTTGCCTGCGGCTGGTTCGCTGCTCAGCGTCGGCGTCGATGTCCTTTTCACGGAGTGGGCTTGGCTCACGGCTGGAGGGGGGCGTTCGGTACATGGACCGGGAAGCACCTCCACCAGATGTCACGTGGTCGTGACGTCGACGAAGGCAACAGTCAGCGGGTCAAAGAAGAAACTGTTTATTTGGCCGAACTTGTGGCCGTGAAACGTAAAGTCAGATTACAGCTATGCACACTGGCCCAGATAGCGGCGAACGGAGCGTCGGCCGTCGATACACTGAACTTCGTTGGAACGCGCCGGCTTTTATAAATCACGCGTCGAACATTCTAGCCTTATCACTAGTCGTCGCGCAAGCTCTCGAATAATCTTGGGTGTTCGCGTCTTGCGCGCAATCTTAACAAAATGATCTACTGCAATCGTGAACCTTCTCGAACACTGCAGGCACTGTTTGTTCACAGTCTTTGTGGGTGTAAACCGAATACAGTACAAGTAAAATAAGAAATGCGCGTGACAGTATTTTGCGGTTTGACATCGTTTGGTGATGTTCCGTAACCTTTGCATGAAATTGCAATTTCGCACTTTTAGCAAAACGCTGTGTACTGCGATTTCACGTTTCGTGGCGTTTCACAACGTCTGCGTAACCACGCAAGTTTGCACTTCTGTCTGTACAAAAGGCTGTATTGTGCGATTTCAGGTCGTTTGGTCTATTTCGTGACGTTTGCATGGCCTTGCAATTTCGCACTTCTAGCTGTACAAACCGCTGTATTCTGCGATTTCACGTCGTTTGGTAATTTTTCGTGAGATTTGCATTGCTTTCCTATTTCGCACTTCTAGCTGTGCAAAACGCTGTATTTCGCAATTTCACATTCTTTGGTGGTGTTTGATGACGTTTGCATCAACATGCAATATCGCACTTTCTGATGCAAAAAACGCTGCATTATGCGATTTCACATCGTTTGTTGGTGTTTCGTAACTTTTGCATGACCTTGCCATTTCGCACTTCTAGCTTCACAAGGGCTGTATTATGCGATTTTACGTCGTTAGGTGGTGTTTCATGACGCTTGTATCAACTTGCAATATCGCACTTTCCGATGCATGAAACGCTGCATTCTGCGATTTCAAGTCGTTTGGTGGTGCTTCGTGACGTTTTCATGACCTTGAATTTTTCCCTTCGATTGCTGCAAAACAATATATTCTGTGGTTTGAAGTCGTTTGGTGATGTTTCGTGACGTTTGCATGACCTTGCTATTTCGCACTTCTAGCTGTACAAAACGCTGCATTCTGCGATTTCATGTCGCTTGTTGATGTTTCGTGTCGTTTGGATGACCTTGCATTCTTGCCATCTATCTGTGCAAAACGCTCTATTCGGCGATTTCACGTCGTTTGGTGGTTTTGTGACGATTTCATGACCTGACAATTTCGCACTTCTAACAGTACAAAACGCTGTATTTTACGATTTCACGTCGTTTTGTAATGTTTCATGACGTTTGCATAAACTTGCAATGTCGCGCTTGCTGATGCAAAAAACGCTGCAGTCTGCGATTTCACGTGGTTTGTTCGTGTTTCGTGAGATTTTCATGACCTTGCATTCTTGCCCTTCTAGCTGTGCAAAACGGTGTATTTTGCGGTTTAACGTCGTTTCGTGATGTTTAGTAACCTTTCCATGAAATTGCAATTTCGCACTTCTAGCTGGGCAAAACGCTTTAACTGCGATTTCACTTTTCGTGGCGTTTTGTGACGTTTGCGTGAACTTGCAAGATCGCACTTTTTGATACCCAAAACGCTGTAATCTGCAATTTACGTCGTTTGGTGGTGTTTCATGACGTTTGCATGACTGCAGTTTCGCACTTCTAACTGCGCAAAACGCTGCATGCGGCGATTTCAGGTCGTTTGGTGTTGTTTCGTGAGAATTGCAGGTCCTGGAAATTTCGCGCTTATAACTACAAAATGCTGTGTTTTGCGATTTCATGTCATTTGGTGGTGTTTGTTGGCGTTTGCATGAACTTGCCATTTCGCACTTCTAGCTGTACAAACGGTGTATTCTGCGGTTTCACGTCACTTCGTGGTGTTTTGTAACGTTTGCATGACCTTGCCATTTCGCACTTCCAGCTTTGCAAGGGCTGTAATTTGCGATTTCACGTCATTTGGTAGTGTTTCATGACCCTTGCATGAACTTGCAATATCCCACTTTCCGATGCATGAAACGCTGCATCCTGCGATTTCAAGTCGCTTGTTGATGTTTCGTGTCGTTTGGAGGACCTTGCATTCTTGCCCTTCTATCTGTGCAAAACGCTCTATTCGGCGATTTCACGTCATTTGGTGGTTTTGTGACGATTTCATGACCTGACAATTTGGCACTTCTAACAGCACAAAACGCTGTATTTTCCGATTTCACGTCGTTTTGTGGTGTTTCATGTCGTTTGCATGAACTTTAGATATCGGTTTCTGATGCAAAAAAAATGCCCGCACCTCCCCGAAGGGAATCGTGAGGAAATGCGAATACATTTCTCGCACGCTTCCCTCCATTTATATATGGTGGTTGTGGTTCGAAGAGGGAAAAGGCGCCTAATTTCTGCAGCCCGCTCGGGAGCACGGCGAACAGCCTGTTCCTTTTTTGCTTTTTTTTTACTTTTTCCTTTCTTTTTCTTCTTTTTTTTTCTTTTTTTCTTTTTTTTTACTTTTTTTGCTTTTTTTTAAATATATATATATACGTGCGAGCGAGCGGACGGGAGAGTGGGGCGCAGGGACGAGAGAGAGCGAACGGCGAGAGAAGGAGCGGCGAAGACCTGCACCTACCCTCACCTACACTCTCTCCACACACGCGGGAGCTCCGCCGAGCTTCCGCGATGCGAGCGCCCTGACACACCAGAGCGCGCTCCTCCTCTCCACTCACTCTCCGCTACTCCGCCAGCAACACCTGCTCCGGTTGCTAGGAGCGAGGATAAGCGCGCGCGCCCGCAGCTGTTCGTAACGTTTGCATGACCTTGCCATTTCGCACTTCTAGCTTTGCAAAGGGCTGTTTTATGCGATTTCACGTCGTTTGGTGGTGTTTCATGAAGCTTGCACGAACTTGCAATATCGCACTTTCCGATGCATGAAACGCTGTATTCTGCGATTTCAAGTAGTTTGGTGGTGTTTCGTGACGTTTTCATCACGTTCAAGTTGGCCCTTCGAGCGTTGCAAAACAATATATTCTGCGGTTTGAAGTCGTTTGGTGATATTTAGTGACGTTTGCACGACCTTGCAATTTCGCACGTCCAGCTGTTCAAAACGCTGTAGTGTGCGATTCGGCGGTCTTTTGTGACGTTTGAATTTTCGCATTTCTAGCTGAAAAAAAGGCCGTATTTTGTGATTTCACGTCGTTTGGTTGTGTTTGATGACGTTTGCATGAACTTGCAATTTCGCACTTTCGGATGAAAAAAACGCTGCATTCTGCGATTTCACCTGGTTTGTTGGTGTTTCGTGACGTTTGCATGACCTGGCATTCTTGCCCTTCTAGCTGTGCAAAACGCTCTATTCGACAATTTCACGTCGTTTGGTGGTTTCTTGACGATTTCATGACCTGGCGATTTTGCACTTCTAACTACACAAGACGCCGTTCTTTGCGATTTCACGTCATTTGCTGGTGTTTCATGACGTTTGCGTGAACTTGCAATATCGCACTTCTAGCTGTACAAAACACCGTATTCTGCGTTTTTACGTCCATGATGAATTATATGGGGCAGCGCTAGGACGAAGACAAAGACGAGAAAAGACAGGACATGCGCTGCCCCATATAATTCATCATGAACCCTAACCAACTAGTCCACCTTTCCGTTATTCTGCAATACGTTTTTACGTCGTTTGGTGGTGGTTGCAGACATTTCCATGAACTTGGAATTTCGCCCTTGTTGCTGCGCAAAATGCTGTAGTGTGCGATTTCACGCTGTTTGGTGCTGTTTTGTGACGTTTGCATGACCTTGAAATTTCGCAGTTCTACCTGTACAAAACGCTGTATTCTGCGATTTCACGTTGTTTGGCGGCGTTTCGTGACGTTTGCGTGAGTGCAATTGCGCACTTGTAGCTGCGCAGAATGCTGTATACTGCGATTTCACGTTTCGTGGCGTTTCGTGGCGTTTATATGACCTTGCAAGATCGCAGTTTTCGATGCACAAAACGCTGTATTCTGCAATTTTACGTCGTTCGGTGGTGTTTCGTAACGTTTGCATCACCTGGCAATGTCGCACTTCTAACTGTACAAAACGCTGTATTTTGCGATTTCACGTCGTCTGGTGGTGTTTCATGACGTTTGCATGAACCTGCAACATCGCGCTTTCTCATGCGAAAAACGCTGCATTCTGCGATTTCACGTCCTTTGTTGTGTTTCGTGAGATTTGCATGACCTTGCATTCTTGCCCTTCTAGCTGTGCAAAACGGTGTATTTTGCCGTTTGACATCGTTTGGTGATGTTTCGTAACCTTTGCATGAAATTGCAATTTCGCACTTCTAGCTGGGCAAAACGCTGTATACTGCGATTTCACGTTTCGTGACGTTTTGTCACGTTTGCATGACCTTGCAAGATCGCACTTTTCGATGTACAAAACGCTGTATTCTGCAATTTCACGTCGTTCGGTGGTGTTTCATAACGATTGCATGATATTGCAATTTCGCACTTCTAGCTGTACAAACCGCTGTGTTCTGCGATTTCACGTCGTTTGGTAGTGTTTCGTGACATTTGGATGACCTCGCAAGTTGTTTCTTCTGGCTGTAAAAAACGCTGTTCACAGCGTTTTTTACACACACTTAGACTGTAGAAAACGCTGTACTTTGTGATTTAACGTCGTTTGTTGGTGTTTTGTGACGTTTGCATGACCTTGCATTCTTGCCCTTCTAGTTGTGCGAAACGCTCTATTCGGCGATTTCACGTCGTTTGGTGGCTTCGTGACGATTACATGACCTGGCTATTTCGCACTTCTAACTGTACAAAATGCTCTACTTTGCGATTTCACATCGTTTGGTGGTGTTTCGTGACAGTTGCGTGAACTTGCAGTATCACACAATGATGTAAAAAACGCTGTAGTCTGCGATTTCACGTCGTTTGGTTCTGTTTCGTGACGTTTGCATGACCTTGCCATTCCGCACTTCTAGCTGTACAAAACGCTTTATTCGTCGATTTTTCATCGTTTCGTGGTATTTCGTGACGTTTGCATCACCTTTCAATTTCGCATTTCTCGCTGTACAGTAGGGTGTATTCTGTGATGTCACGTCGTTTAGTACTGTTTCGTGACGTTTGCATGACCTCGCAAGTTGGTTCTTTTGGCTGTACAAAACGCTGTATTCTGCAATTTCACGTCGTTTGGTTGTTTCATGCCGTGTGCGTGACCTTGCGATATCGCACTTCAAGCCGTACAAACGATGTATTCTGGGATTTCACGTCGTTTGGTGGTATTTCGCGACGTTTGCATGAGCTTGCATTTTTGCCCTTCTTGCGTTGCACAATAATGTGTCCTGCGGTTTCAAGTCGTTTGGTGGTGTTTCGTAACGTTTGCATTTTCGCATTTCTAGCTGAAAACAAAACGCTGTATTCTTCGATCTCACGTCGTTTGGCGGTTCGTGACGATTGCATGAAGTGGCAATTTCCCACTGCTAACTGCACAAAACGCTCTATTTGGCGATTTCACGTCGTTTGGTGGTTTCGTGACAATTTCATGCCCTGGTAATGCCATCCTTCAATCTGTACAAAACGCTGTATTCTGCGATTTTACGTCGTTTGTTGGTGTTTCGTGACGTTTGCATGACCTTGAATTCTTGCCCTTATAGCTGTGCGAAACGCTCTATGTGGCGATTTCAAGTCGTTTGGTGATTTCGTGGCGATTTCATGACCTGGCCGTTTCGCACTTCCAACTGTACAAAACGCTGTACAAAACGTTTCGTGGAGTATGATGACATTTGCATGAACTTGTACGATGGCACTTCTAGCTTTGCAAAACGCTGTATCCGGCGATTTCACGTCGTTTGGTGGTCATTCGTGATGTTTCTATGAACTTACAATTTCGCACTTTTTGCTGTACAAAACGCTGTAGTCTGCGATTTCACGTCGTTTCATGGTGTATTTTGACGTTTGCAGGAATTAGCAAGATCGCACTTTTCGATGCACGAAACGCTGTATTCTGCGACTTCACGTTGTTCGGCGTTGTTTCATAAAGCGCTGGACACATGGTGCGATTCGGCATCCGATCCGACGTGCGGCGCCGCACGCGGCGTACGACGATTCACGACACATGGGGCGAACGAGCAATCAGCGCGCTGGCTCCGCCCACACACGGCACCTCAGCTTGCACGCTCGGAAAACATCGTATCTTCTACATTCAGTACAAAACAAACAACCTCACGCAGCCATGTTTCGTTCTCTAAGAAAATTGCCAACAAAGCTGCGCCTTCGCGAGCTAGAATCATCGCAGCAGCCCACATTCACTTACGACTACGAGCGTAGGCCTAGCTAGGCTGACGCTTTCGGTAGCGCCTCTCGCGCTCAAACGCGGCTCATTGTCGAGCGCTTATTTTCGCAGACGCGATTGAAACTTGTACTCTTATATGACGCGTTTACACGCGTAATTGGTGTTATCGACGGCCTTGACGTGAAGAGAAAGGGTGGAACGAAGCGAGCCGGTTCGTCGAGACGGCCGGTGCCAATGTTTACCTTTGAAACGGCCTTCCGTCACGGCTCGATATCTCGTTGGTAGTTCGCAAACGCACGTCGCCTTGCAGAAATGGCACATTGCAAGCATCACTTTACTCAATCATGAGGTACTTCACGTGAGAAACAGTTTATCCAATGTTTTTCATGCCACCGACAACGACCATATTCACAAATACCACGACGATCTGAGCCATCGCAGCGGCGAGGAACAACCAGCGGCACGGGTTGGCACGATCGCCACCAGTGGCGCCCCTTGTCGCGCTACCACGCTGCCATTGGCTGCTTCCGCCAGACCGGTGCGGTAGCCGCGCGGCGAAATTCAGCAAGTTGGATGCCCACGCGGCGTGCGAATCGGCGCCGCATGCCGTTGGAACCTGTTGGACGTCGGTCGGATGCGGCTGTTGAACAGCCGTACGGCAAATCGCATCCGAATTCGCACCGTGTCCAGCACTTAACGTTTGCTGACCTTGCAATTTCGCACTTCTAGCTGTACAAACCGCTGTATTCTGGGATTTCACGTCGTTTGGTAGTTTTTCGTGACGTTTGCATGACCTTGCAATTTCGCACTTCTACTTAACAAACCACTGTATTCTGGAATTTCACGTCATTTGGTGGTGTTTGCGGACGTTTCCATGAACTTGGAATTTCGCACTTTCTGCTGTGCTAAACGCTTTATTGTTCGATTTCACGCCGTTTGATGGTGTTTCGTAACGTTTGCATGACCTTGCAATTTCGCACTTCTACCTGTACAAAACGCTGTATTCGGCGATTACACGTCAATTCGTGGTATTTCGTGACGTTTGCATGACCCTGAAATTTCGCACTTCTTGCTGTACAAAACGCTGTATTCTGCGATTCATATTGAACAGCGCAAAAAACAAGACACAGAGAAGAGACTGCACGACACGAGCGCTGACTGACAACTAAATGCTTTATTCAAGCACAAAGAAAAAGGATGGGAAAAACAGAAATGCGCGCGCACCCTAAGCACATTACAAGAGAATTGCAGGCATTCAGCAAAATTTAAGTATTTTCCAAGTAAGCCACCTCGCAATCAAGCAACGCAATTGATGGCGTGCTGACACACGTGTCACCATTTTTGCTGATAGCAAAAGCTTCAGCTATCTCTCTAATACGGGCGTCATTGTGGTCAAAAAATTACACCATCTCCCGCTAAAGGGAACCATGTGTACATGTGAAGCAGCGGGCGCTAACGCTTACACTGGCCGTGGCGTTGACGCTGGCGCTATCGCAGCGTTGCGCAGGAGAGAAAACTGAGGAGGCGCAAAGCACGCAGTGATGGAGCGGTGTTTCCTACTGGAACATGCCAATCGCTGCTAATGGGCAATGAGAGACAGAAGATTCCGACTGTACACAGAGACCCGCAGTGCGCTTTTAGTTAACGCGCACGCTGCGAATTTTTATTGTTCAACAACTCACAGGAGAAATCTCCCACCGGCACCACCTTGGAGGTCAAGATCCATTGCCATATATACGCGATGGACAGTGAACGGTTGTTCAGCGCGAGCAGTCGGTTTTTTCAACCAAGAAACTCGCTAGCAGACGCTGCCTGCGTCGGCGTCACGAGGCGAGAGAGGGGGGGGAGCGTAGGAGAGGAGAGAGAGAGAGGGGGGGGGGACGCGCATGCGCAGTGGGGTGTGGACGCTGTGGGCAGGGATGCCTAGAGGAGAGAGGGGGGGAGCGTAGGAGAGGTGAGAGAGGGGGGGACGCGCATGCGCAGTGGGAGCCCAGGCAGGGATTCCTAGAGGAGAGAGGGGGGGAGAATAGGAGGGGAGAGACGGGGAGAGGCGCATGCGCAGTGAGGGTGTGGTTGCCGCGGGGAGGGATGCCTAGAGGAGAGAGAGGGGGGAGGAGAGGTTTTTTTTTATTTTTATTTTTTAAAGGGTTTGCGCATGCGCAGTAAGGGAGGCCACGCCGCACACCACCACCGGATTAAGCTTCGCCATAAGATGCTTCACATCTAAAACAGTGGTCGTGCGGCAGAACTCCGGGGAGCAGCCACAAGCGGCACAGTGGGCGGACAAATGTGAATACGGCGTACCCTTAAGAGAGCTATGATGCTCGCGCAGGCGAATGTTGAGGCAGCGCCCCGTTTGCCCCACATAAACTTTACCGCACGACATCGGAATTGAGTACACTACATTGTTTTTGCAAGAGATGAACTGCATGCGGTGTTTAACTGTGCACATACTACTAAACGACTCACTCGCACCTGAGGACAAATTATCAATCCTGGCACACAGGCTATTCAGCTTATTCTTAGCGGAAAAGTGGACGTCAATATTGAACTTGTCGGCAATCTTTTTGATGCGGTGAGAAATGCCATGAATATACGGGATCACCGCTAGATTACTACCCTTTCCCCGTTTGTCATCCCGTGGTTTCGCTGGACCATTTTTAACTTTGTTCATAACTTTTAATGACGCAGAAACGATGGCGTCAAGAGGGAAGGCTGCATTTTTTAGACGCTGAACTTGAGATAAGAGGCTGGATGACATTTTGTGGACACAAGACTTAGTAAGGGCAGAAAAAATGGTGTTAACCGCGATACCAGATTTCACAATCTTGGAATGACTGGAGGAATAGTTAAGCAAGGGCTTCTTGGACCTAGGGGCAAATTCCCAGCAAACATGGTGCTCATTGAACGTCAAAGACTAATCCAGAAACTGGATTGTCCCTTCCACGGGACTTTCGCATGTGAAGGTCAGGCCTAGTCCTCTTTCCTTGAAACATTTCACAACATTAATCATCTGATGCGTGAAATTTTCCTTCTTTATGAAAACCAAATAATCGTCAACATAGCGAAAAATCTTCACCACCATTCCATCCAGATCGTTAGCCAAGACATTGTCAATGCAACTAAGAAAAATATCACATAAGACCGGGGCTACCCGGGACCCGATACAAATACCGGATCGCTGCACATACACTTGATCATTCCATCCAACCACGGTCGAAGACAAATAAAACGTGAGCAGCTCTAACAAACTTTCGGTACTAATACCGCAACTGTTAATGAACGCGCATTCGTCATTCTGCTCTGTGATGCAAGCCTTCACACACGATAACAAGTGAACATGGGGAATAGAATAAAATAAATCAACAACATCTATGCTAAACGCCATGCACTTCTTGGGATTATCTGTGTTTAAATACTTGACGACATCGTGCGAACCATTGATGAGGAAAGGGTCATTCAGCGAAAGATGGCTGAGGTGCTTTTGAAGAAATCCGGACACTACATATTGTCAGGTATGGCGTTCGGTGACGATAACCCGAAAAGGCACATCAGTCTTATGAGTTTGGCTGTGAAGAAGGGTCTCAAAAGAACTTCCTTAGTTTTTCCAACAGCATTGCTAAGATGCTCCAAACTTAGGTTTTTTAGAAGTGTAGTGGCTTGCTTCTTAACCTGCGCAGGCTTAAGCCCTGATTGAACGAAGTTCTTGCTTATCGCACTGTGTGCTTTAAAACCAAACTGTTCTTCAGACACAACCACAAAAAATCCTTCCTTATCCGAAGAAAGTAGCCTGAGGCCGTTTGAAACAAAGTGTTTAACCAGAGGGCTGACAGACTGACTCTTGGCAGGAATAGCATTGGGCTTAGCGAGAGCAGAAACACGTTCCTTCAAACAAAAAGAGCTTTCACTTTCAGGAACACGATGCGATACAGACCTCGAAAGGCCAAGCTTTTCAACAGGTTTCAAAGCTGGTTCCAAGCAGTGTTTCGGGCCTAGTTGCAGGATACGTCGGTAAGCGTCCGGTAGGTAACAGTCACCAAGAACCATCACCTCTCTTTTCTGGTCCGCAGCTTTGACTCTGGTCGGCAGGGACGGCCTCACGTTGTTCCAAAGGAACTCCGTGTAATTGTCCGCAGTCCTACACCACTCGGCGAATCGTCCAGAGTGGCCAGTCCGTGCGTTGCCGCGAGCATTGCACTGCACTCGAAGACAATCTTTGAAGATCCGGGCCTGGTGGTGCCATTCCGAACGCAGAAGCCTACACATACGCCTTGTGTGACTGGGGGGAGGGGAGTAGCATTTCACATTGTTTGGAGGTGTTTTGTGACGTTTGCGTGAACTCGCAATATCGCACTTTCCGATTTGAAAAACACTGTATTCTGCGAATTCACGTCGTTTGGTGGTGTTTCGTGACGTTTGCATGACCTTGCAATTCCGCACTTCTGGCTGTACAAACGCTTTATTCGTCGATTTCCCATCGTTTCGTGGTATTTTGTGACGTTTGCATGACATGGCAAGGTGGTTCTTCAGGCTGTACAAAACGCTGTATTCTGCAATTTCACGTCGTTTGGAGGTTTCGCGCCGTGTGCGTCACCCTGCAATATCGCTCTTCTAGCTTTACAAAATGCTTTAGGCGTCGATTTCCCATCGTTTCGTGGTATTTCGTGACGTTTGTATATCCTCGCAGTTTGACTACTATCTGTACAAAAGGCTGTATTCTGCGATTTCACGTCATTTGGTGCTATTTCGTGACGTTTGCATGCCATTAAGGTCTCGTACTTCTAGCATTACAAAACGCTCTATTCGATTTCGCGTCGTTTGGTGGTGTTTCGTGAAGTCTGCATGACCTTGCATTTTCGCACTTCTAGCTGTGCAGTATGCTGTATTCTGTGATTTCACGTTTGGTGGCGTTTCGAGAAGTTTGCATGACCTTGCATTTTCGCACTTCTAGCTGTGCAATATGCTGTATGCTGTGATTTAACGTTTGGTGGCATTTCGAGACGTTTGCATGACCTTGCAATTTGGCACTTCTACATGTACAAAACGCTGTATTCGGCGATTTCACGTCGCTTAGTGGTTTTTCGTGACGTTTGCATGGCCCTGCAATTTCGCATTTCTAGCTGTACAAAATGCTTCATTCGGCGATTTCACGTCGTTTCGTGGTATTTCGTGACGCTTGCATAACCTTTCAAGTTTGCACTCGAGCTGTACAAAACGCTGTATTCTGCGATTTCACGTCGTTTGTGGCGTTTCGTGACGTTTGCATGAACTTGCAAGATTGCACTCTTCGATGCCCAAAACGCTGTAATCTGCAATTTCGCGTCGTTTGGGGGTATTTCATGACGTTTTCATGTCCTTGTAATTCCTCACTTCTAGCTGTACGAAACGCTTTATTCGTCGATTTCGCATCGTTTCGTCGTATTTCGTGACGTTTCTATGACTTCGCAAGTTAGTTCTTCTGGGTGTACAAAACGCGGTATTCTGCGATTTCACGTCGTTTGGTGGTTAGGCTCCGTGTGGACGACCTTGTCATATCGCTCTTCTAGCTGTACAAAAAGCTTTATTCGTCGATTTCCAATCGTTTCGTGGTATTTCGTGACGTTTGCATATCCTCGCAAGTTCGCACTTCCATGTACAAAAGGCTGTAATCTGCGTGCTATTTTGTGACGTTTGCATGCCATTAAGATCTCGCACTTTTTGCTGTGCAAAACGCTGCATTGTGCGATTTCACGCCATTTGGTGGTGTTTCGTGACGTTTGCATGACCTTGCAATTTCGCACTTCCGCCTGTACAAAACGCTGTATTCGGCGATTCCACGTCGTTTTGTGGTATTTGGTGACGTTTGCATGACCCTGTAATTTCGGCTTCTTGCTGTACAAAAAGCTGTATTCTGTGATTTCATGTCGTTTGGAGGTGTTTTGTTACGCTTCCATGATCTTGCAATTTTGCACTTTTAGCTGTACAAAACGCTTTATTCTGCGATTTCACGTCGTTGCGCGATATTTCGTGACGCTTGCATAACCTCGGAAGTTTGCACGTCTAGCTGTACAAAACGCTGTATTCTGCAATTTCACGTCATTTGGTGGTGTTTCGTGACATTTGCATGAACTTGCAAGATCGCACTTTTTGATGCTTAAAACGCTGTATTCTGCGATTTCACGTCGTTTGGTAGTTTTTCATGACGTCTGCACGTCCTTGCAATTTCGCACTTCTAGCTGTGCAAAATGCTGTATTCTGTCATTTCACGTTTGGTGGCGTTTCGAGACGTTTGCACGACCTTGCTATTTCGCACTTCTAGCTGTACAAAACGCTGTATTCTGCGATTTCACGTCGTTTGGTGGTGTTTGCTGACGTTCCCATGAACTTGCAATTTCGCACTTCTAGCTTGCAAAACGTTGTATTGTGCGATTTCACGCCGTTTTGTGGTGTTTTGTGAAGTTTGCATGACCTTGCAATTTCTCACTTCTAGCTGTACAATACGCTTTATTTGTCCATTTCCCGTCATTTCGTGGTATTTCGAGACGTTTGCATAACCTTGCAAGTTTGCACTTCTAGCTGTATTCTCCGATTTCACGTCGTTTGGTGCTATTTCTTGACGTTTACATGTCATTAAGTTCTCGCACTTCTAGCATTACAAAACGCTGTATTCGAGTTCACGTTCTTTGGAGGTGTTAAGTGACGTTTGCATGATCTTGCAGGATCGCACTTTTCGATGCCCAGAACGCTGTATTCTGCAATTTCACGTCGTTTTGCGTGACCTTGCGATTTCGCAATTCTAGCTGTAAAAACGCTGTATTTTGTGATTTTACGTCGTTGGTAGTGTTCGTGGCGTTTGCATGACCTCGTTAGTTGGTTCTTCTGGCTGTACAAAACGCTGTATTCTGCGATTTCACTTCGTTTGGTGGCTTCGTGCCGTGTGCGTGACCTTGCGATAATGCACTTCTAGTTGTACCAAACTGTAATCTGCGGTTTCACGTCGTTTGGTGGTGTTTCGTGAAGTCTGCATGACATTGCAATTGCGCCCTTCCAGCTGTACAAAACGGTGTATTCTGCCATTTCACGTCCTTGTGTGGTGTTTCATGACGTTTGCATGACCTCAATTCGCACTTCTGGGTGTACAAAACGCTGTGTTCTACTACTTTGCGTCGTTTGGTGGTGTTTCATGAGGTTTGCATGGCCTTGTGATTTTGCACTTCTAGGTGTAGAAAACGCTATACGCTGCTATTTGGCGTCGTTTGTTGCTGTTTCATGACGTTTGCATGGCCTTGCGATTTAGCACTTCTAGCTGTACAAAATATATTCTGCGATTTCACATGATTTGGTGGTGTTTCGTGACGTTTGCATGATCTTGAAATTTCGCACTTCTAGCTGTGCGAAATGCTGTATTCTGCGATTTCCCGTCGTTTAGTGCTGTTTCGCGACGTTTGCACGAACTTGCGATTTTGCACTTCTAGCTGTGCCAAACGTTGTATTCTGCCATTTTGCGTCATTTGTCGGTGTTTCATACGTTTGCATGACCTTGCGATTTGACACTTCTTGTTGAACGAAACGCTGTATTCTGCGAGTTCACGTTTTTTGGTAGTGTTTCATTACATTTGCATGATCTTGCAATTTTTCACTTCTAGCTGTGCAAAACGCTGTATTCTGCCATTTCGCGTCGTTTAGTGGTGTTTCATGGCATTTTCATGATCTTGCAATGTCGCACTTCTAGGTGTTCAAAACGCTGTTTTTGCGATCTCACATCCTTTGGTGCTGTTTCATGACGTTTCCACGAACTTGCGATTTCGCACTTCCAGCTGTACCAACCGCTGTATTGTGCCATTTCAGATCGTTTGGTGGTGGTTCATGACGTTCGCAT
Source organism: Rhipicephalus appendiculatus (assembly GCA_030522465.1). Lineage (NCBI taxonomy): Eukaryota > Metazoa > Arthropoda > Arachnida > Ixodida > Ixodidae > Rhipicephalus > Rhipicephalus appendiculatus. Next base: position 2,288,005 of record JALIZH010032921.1, on the reverse strand, counting down.
CACTTTGCGATTTCGCGTTTCTACCTGTGCAAAATGCTGTATTCTGCAATTTCACGCCGTTTGGTGGTGTTTGAGGTGCTCAGATGACGTTGTCCACGAGCTAAAAGACCTTCTGGGAGCTGCTGCAATTGGTTTCTCTCTAGACGTTGAGGACATGTACTATTCCGTGACGCGTGAAGCTATTCTGCGTGCATTTCGTGAAAAAATCAATGAAATTGGTGAACTTGCTTTCCAGAATTTAGTGTGCATTAACTGTGACAATTTTTTAGCGCTGTTACAATTCTATCAACATTCGACAGCTGTTATTCATAGTGGCTCTTACTTCACTCAAAGCACAGGCATTTGTATTGGCTCATCAATAGCCGCCATATTATGTGACATTTTTTTGGCATTCTTTGACAATCGTGTAAATGCGCAACTTACCGGAATGCCAATCATTCGTATTTATAGGTATGTAAACGACTATTTAATAGTCCTTAGAAGATCACCTGGCATTTGCCTTGACGATGCAGTAGCAGACTGTCTCACATTGTTCAGCAACCTTTCTGAAGGCCTCAGGTTTACGTGTGATCTGCCAAATGAAAATGTTATCCAGTTTCTAGACCTTCAGATTACTTTTTCGTCATCTAGTCATGCCTGTTGGAGTTATAACCCTAGGTCAAAGAAAAGTGTTTTACCCTTCGGCAGCGCCCATTCTAAGGTCATAAAAATAGGCATAGCTTCTACTTGTATTATGGATGCCTTGCGCAAATCATGCATGCACCAGATAGAGCCAAGTGTGTCGAGGCAAGTAAATAGATTAAGGAAGGCAGGCTTTCCGTTGTATGTTGTCTCATCTGTTAGCGAGACTATACTTCAGAAATGGAAATTACCAAAGGAGCGGAAAACAAAAGATCTTGACGAAAGGCCGGTGCATGCGATTCCATACCTTCATAAAGTTTCTCACAACTTGAAGAAGGTAGCTAACCGACATCATATCAATTTAGTTTTTTCAGCACCTTGCAAACTATCAGCTATTTGTAACCTTCAAAAACCGAAAACACTCGTGCAATGTCACACTAATCACAGGACTGTTTATACTGTGTGTACCGCAAATGTGGTGTACCAGATACCTCTGAGTTGTGGTCGTGTTTATATTGGACAGAGTAGTCAGTGCTTTGATGATAGGTCTAGACAACACAATAATGATGTCAGGGAGGGATTTGGTAGCCACTTAGCAGAACATTGCAAGCAATGTGCTTGTACTCCTTTATTTCAGAACACCACTTTTCTAAAAAAAGGCAGAACGAAAACAGAACGCGAAATCGTCGAGGCATAAATGATAAAGAAAGCAGGTGATAAGTGTGTCAGCTGCCCATCTTTGGCGTTGCAAAAAAAATGAAGTAGCTTTTCTTTCGACGCATTTGGATGCACGATGATTTGTTTTGAAATTTTATGTTCTAAGATTGACCCACGCAATCTCTTGCCGGATGATGTGTGCATATGTATGAGGTTGATGCGCGGGTATATTATGTTTACGTTTCAAATAAACACCAGCTGCAAGTTTAAGCGCCAGTCCTGTTGTTTTGTGTGTGTTTCATCTGCGTCGTTTGCACTTTTCAAGTTTTCTCTAGTGATGGACCAACTCGCCCAAACCAGGGTATTCTTACGGTACGAAGCGCTAGGCTACATCTGAAAGGTAACAGCTGAGTCGTTTAAAAAGATCGTCCGCGGGATTTCCCCGGTGAGTGAATGTACGACGGTGCGCGCAACCGAGGAAGAGCTAGTACTTGAGAATTTCAACTGGAAAAAGGCCTAAGGAAAAATCCCAAAGCGCACTGCGCCAGGTTTAGATGGGGTTCCCGTCAGCCTCATTAACGAACTAGGACATAACACTAAGGGAGCACTGTCGAAAGCCGTAGGAAAATGTTTACAGGAGAGGTAAATACCGGACATTTCGCGAAAAAGTATAATGAACCTAATCTCTAAAGGCAAGGAAGAAAAGCATAACATACGCTTTTATAGACCGCTAACCATTACACTGGTACTATATTCGCTATTGCAACTGAACGCTCGCCACCTAGCGGCCGCGCCTGGAAACGGCACTAACAGGGTCAATCTTGAAAGGAGATATGTTATCACGTTGCGCGCGCTGAGAAGCAGCCGCATAGTTCCTTTATTTTCGCCATGCCACACGTGCGAGCCCGGAAAAGGAGGAGCGATGTCTAAATACCATTGCTGTGTGCCGTATTGCGTGGCATCGCGGTGGAAAGGTGGCAACGTATCGTTCTATCACCTCCCGAAGGATTCAGACGACGCGCGACGGAGAACGGCGTAGATCAGACACTTATGCACTGGAAAGAAGGTGACGGACACTGTGGTGGTTTGTTCTAATCATTTTTCTCGCGACGGCTTCATTCTTCCCGGTGAATACACCATTATTTAGCGTGGCGCATTCTTGTCAATGTGCGGGCTTCTCAAAGAGCGGAGTATAGTTTCGTCCATATAAGCAAGCGCTTCAAGATATTTGTTGCTTTATGTGTGTTAGTGTATTTTTCCTGTATGCTTGTTTTCTGTGCAAGTCGTAGTGCTACCCATTCTCAAGGTATTACCATGCATACCCGAGCTGCTGCAATCCTTCCCCTCGAAAACTTTTGATTTCGCATGTGTGTATATACACGCGCACAAACACACGCGCGGATATACATAAATGATGGGTGTACCTCACCGAAAACATTTCTCGCTTCGCCCCTGTCACTGACGTACGTTTCTTCCGCGTGAACTGTAGTAGTGAAACCTGAAATATACTTATTATGGGCAAACGTACCGTGTGTACGCCTGCGTTTGCTCTGCGGTGCTTAGAGACGGTGCTGTGTTCTCATTAAACGCGGCGTGCTGACACTTTAGGTTCACCAGCTCGCAAGAAATTTAAGAGGAACTGCAAAAAGTGATTATTCCAGCTTTTGGAGCGTTTGACTTGTGGGCGCATCGCTGGCTCTTCGAGTTTGTCCGCATGCCATTCGGCTTAAAGAATTTCCCTAGTTCCTTTCAACGCCTTATGGATATTGTTCTCGACGAGACGCGGTACAAGTTCGCAATGGCATATATGGAGGATGTTGTCATCTTTTAGTGAAAGTTTGAGGAACATTTAGAACACATTTACATCGTTCTTCAAAAGATGCAGAAAGCAGGACTTGCTGTAAACCCTAAAAGGGTTCAGTTAGCGTGCTTCCGGGTTGACTTCCTTGGTTTTATCATTGACGACGGTCACCTTCGTCCTAATGACGCGAAGCTCCGTGCCATTGCTGAATACCCGTGCCCTCACGACGTTAAAAGTCTGCAAAGTTTCCTTGGAATGATTGCGTTTTATCGAGTTTTCATACCACGCTGCGCAGAGCTCACCGTTCCGTAGAATCAACTAGTTCGAAAAGGTGTGAAATGGAGTTGGGGAGAGCCTCAGCAAAATGCTTTTAGTGTCCATATTTTACAGCGCGAGAAGACACCACAGAAAGGAAGGCACACAAGACACACGGAGCGCTGACTGACAACTGATATTTTATTGTAACTAGCGAGTCTTTTTGTACCGCTGGTGGCAAGGAGAAACGTGCAAGAAACATGCGCAGATTGAACATTAGTGCCGGGAGAACACAGACATGCGTCAAATTTCAGTCAAGGTATTTGATTTCTTTTTGGGACAATGCTACTGAGGGTGCGCGAGTGCAAGAAAGGTGTAATTTTTTCCTTGCCGTTGTCGTGTGGGAAACAGTACGTGGGACAAACCGGACGATGCATAAACCAAACATTGAAAGAGCGCCATGACAATGTCGCACGCGTAGCCACTTGTGGTCATGCGGCCAAACACTGCAGAGATTGTCGATCTGACGAAAATCACAGCCAACCTTGTGATAGGCAAGCATCGTGATGTTCTAACAAGAGAAATACAGGAAGCACATGTAATATAACAGTTGCAAGATATGTGTATAAGCGCACCCTCAGTAGTATTGTCCCAAAAAGAAATCAAATACCTTGGTTGTGAATTTTGACGCATGTCTGTGCATCCGAAGAGGAGGCTTGAGCAGCACGTACGTCAGAGGGCCTTGTCAAGGCGCGGTGTCGTTTCTCTCGAGTGAAGCAGAGACCGATGTCACACGGTAGAGCCTGTTCCGAGATGTCGACGAGCATAGCCGAATATGTCATAGTCGGCACGTTCAGGGCTCCAAGGCAGCGAATATTCAGTTGCGTGGCATCGTACAGACTTCGCAAACCGCGGATGTCGTTGGCTGATGTCACGTTCGGAAGATTTCGCAGTGCCGTGAGATGGTGCTTAATAATTGTCGTCTTATCACCGAATCTTTCTTTCAGTATAGCAACGGCGTCGGCGTAGCAAGATTCGGTCGTGGGCAAACCCGCAATAGCTGTTGCTGCGTCACCATATAGGAAGCTCTTCAGGTAGTATAACTTAGTGGACGGCGTGAGGTCGTTATTGAGGTGAATGAGCTGTTCAAATTGCTCCCAGAAGCCTGTCCACTGTGTGATATCTCCTCTGAACTCTGGGATGTGCAGCTGGGGCAATCTGGGCGCCATAGACCTTGCGGGAGCCTCGTGTCTGGGAGTCGTTGCTTCTACGTTTACAGCACTGCGACTTTGAGCATGGCCGTTCTGAGCTCGTTCCACTCGGGAGATTCGGCAACTTAGCTCGGCAAGCATGCTGACGGCTTCATCTTGATACTCCGCTATAGCTGTACGCTCCTCTTCGATATTTTCTGTTGGAATGTACTGCTCGTACTGCTCGTTCAGCTGCGAGAGCTCGTCATTACTAGCGGTGAGTCGCTCCTTTACAGCTGCGAGCTTCGCGATGTCCACGTTAGCGGAGTCGAGCAAGATTCGCGTTTCCTGAATAATCTTTGTGTTCTGCGCGCGTCGTGCAGATCACTTGCCTTTCAGTCGATCCATCGGGAGAACAGAGCAGCTGGCTGACGTTGTCGTACCAACCCCGATCACCGCATCCACGATCCGTCGTGTCCTCACCGCCCGCGACGCGAAGCGAGAGTAGAGTGATATTCGCCGTGCGTAGAAGGAAGGCTTGTCCGCACGTGGGCTTCCGGCACCAAAATGTGGACGCTAGGACGTTAGCTGGTACTGAGAGATTGAGCCAGGAGCCATAGTGTCGCCATGTTCGAACGTGTTTCCACTTCGTCTTTTTTTACAGAGGGAATGCAAAGAGGTAAAGCCGCTGGTGAGGATCAGGTAACGTCAGACCTGTTGAAAGACGGTGAAGAGATTGTGTTAGAAAAGCTGGCCACCTTGTACACGAAGTGTCTCTTGACGTGGAGGATACCAGAATCTTAGAAGATTGCCAACGTCATCTTAATCCATAAGAAAAGGGACGTAAAGGGCTTGAAAAATTGCAGGCCGATCAGCTTACTGTTCGTTGTCTACAAGCTGTTTATAAAAATAATGGCTAATGGAATTAATACCACATTAGAGTTCAATCACACAAAAGACCAAGCAGGCTTTCGGACAGGCTACTCAACAATAGACCATATTCTACTATCAATCAGGTGATAGAGAAATGCACGGAATACAACCAACCCCTTTACATAGCCTCCATAGATTACGAGAAGGCATTTCATTCACTGGAGCTATCAGCAGTCATGCAGCCCTGCGGAATCGGGGCATCGACGAAGCCTATATAAACATACTGGAAGAAATCTACAGTGGATCCACAGCCACCTTAGTCGTCCATAGAAAGAGCGACAGAATCCCAATAAAGAAGGGTGTAAGGCAGGGAGACACGATCTTTCCAATGCTATTCACCGCGTGTTTACAGGAGGTTTGCAGGGCCCTAGGTTGGGAAGAGTTAGGGATAAGAGTTAATGGAGAGTATCTTAGTAACCTGTGATTCGCTGATGACACTGCATTGATGAGTAACTCAGGGGACGAATTACAGCTCATGAATACTGCACTAGATACGGAAAGCAGAAGAGTAGGTCTGAAAATTAATGTGCATCAAACTAAAGTAATGTGCAACAATCTCGGCAGAGAACAGCGCTTTGCGATAGGTAGCGAGACACTGGAAGTTGTAAAGGAATACGTCTACTTAAGATAGGTAGTAACCGCGGAGCCGAACCGTGAGAGTGAAATAACTAGAAGAATAACGATGGGGTGGAGCACACTCGGCAAGCAGCATTCTCAAATCATGAATGGTAGTCTACCACTATCCCTCAAGAGGAAGGTATGTATCAGGTTGTGATGGAATTTACCAGGTTTTTGGGCCCAGGACCGCTAGCCAAGGAATAATCGAGCCACGAGTGCACACACACACGCAAACAAATATATTTACAAACAAAGATGCAGATGTTAGTATAGTATTACACAAAAGAGTCTGTCGCGTACAGTCCTGTTCTAAAGCCTCGTCTAAATTAGAAGTCTCTCGCCGTGTTTATCTGGGAGGCCTGTTGGACGCTGATCACTCGGGACGGCGCGCCTCTGGTTCCTCAGCGGGAATCAGCCCACTCCAGGACACGGCAAGTCTTGCGCAGCTGCAGCAACACGGCACTGGTAACTTGGCAGCTCAGCACCACCATGTTTGTCCTGGCAGCACACCGGGCTCGTGCCAGCCACCTGGAACGGCAGCCGGAACAGCGGCCCACAGCAAACCGGTACTCTCGGCAGCTCTGGACGGTAGCGGGAACAACGGCACCTTGCCTGGTCCCTGGGCCAGTCGCCCAGCCGGAGTCCAGGCACAGCCAGCGCCTCGAGGACGTCACCGAGTTCCCCGGACCGGACGTCCAGCCGAGAACTGCCTCGAACGCTGCTCCGCCTCCATCGCTGCTCTGCCACGAACGCTGGCCCGCGCTTTTTTTCGATCCCGTGCACGCTTCCTTATCGTCTTCCACGGCGATCGCACAGTTTCGGTTTCGTTCTTTCTACCCTATATCACAATACCCCCCGGTTTTAAGAAAGTTGTTGACAACCTTTGTGCTGGGTAGAAGAAACGAAACACATTGTCACACAGTTATGCGGAAGTCACTACGGGTCCATTTGTCCGTCGACACAAACCACCGCACAACACGAATCGGGAATAAATTTCCGCGTATAACAGCACATCTAATGTTAACACAACACTGTGTAGTACAGGGGAGTTATACCCTGCTCAAGTAATCATATATGACATCGTCACATATTCTTTGAACGATTCTCTCAGAACAATCTTTTAACAATGCCCGTACTTCTAAACATTGTTCATCGGTCAACTTTTGAGACAACTTCACGTCAGTGGCCGTCTGGGTACGAAAGAGACTCGGAGACGGGATCTCGTGCCGAACATCGTCACTGGATGACCTCTCCTCTAGATTTGAAGAATCTTTATTAATCTCTGTGACCACAGAGACCTGCTGCGTGGGAACCGGTTCGCGTTCCTCGTATTTCTTTAACATATTTATGTGAAAAATTTTCTTTTTGCCGCTTAAGTTCAGAACGTAGTCGATGTCATTTTTACGTTCAACGACTTCGAACGGGCCTTTCCACTGCATTAGCAGTTTGTTTGTGTCTGTAGGCAGTAATATAAGCACTTTATCGCCTACATTTAGCTTGCGCGGACGGCTCTTCCGGTCGTAGTACCTTCTTTGGGTTTCTCGCGCCTTTTCCAGCTCTTCATGAGCAAGCTTGCACGTATCTTCGAGGCGGTTCCGAAGATCAACAAGGTACGTGTAAGTTGTGCGAGTTTCGCCTTCGAGGTCTTCATTCGTCCAGAGTTCCTTGAGCACCGTTAGTGGTCCTCTGACGTGTCGACCATAGATGAGCTGTAATGGTGAGAATCCCAGGCTTGCTTGCGGTACCTCTCTGTAGGCGAAACGCAGTGGTGCAAGGTATCTGTCCCAGGAACGAGGTTTTTCCTGGTACATCCTTTTCAACATTGTCTTTAGGGTTCCGTTGAACTTTTCAACTAGCCCATTCGCCATTGCATGGTATGGTGTTGTCCGAAGAAACTTGACAGCCAACAGACGACCAACTTCTTTCATGAGCTCTGATGTAAAGCTCGTCCCTTGGTCAGTCACCATCTCTTTCGGTAGACCAACACGAGAAAAAATCTCGATTAGTGCTTCGGCCACGTGCACTGCATCGATTGCAGGGAGTGCTACTGCATCGTCATACCGAGTGGCGAAGTCTATGAGCGTGAGCACGTATCGGTTTCCGCGTTCTGATATTGGTGACAACGGACCGATCAAGTCGACCGCCACACGCTCAAAAGGTGTACGTATTAAAGGCATATTGACTAATGGCGCAACACCAACTTTACCTTTTGGCGTTGTTCGTTGGCACAGATCACAGGATTTGACAAAGCGTTTGACGTCACCATGCAGATCTGGCCAATAAAAATCTGCAAAGACGCGATCTGTTGTTCGCCGTATGCCTTTATGTCCGGCCATAAGACCTTCGTGGGCCACTTCCAGTACTGATCTTCTGAAAGCTGTCGGCACGACGAGCTGGTTGAAGGTCCTGCCTGTAGAAAGGTTGTACTGGCGGTAGAGAAGTCCAGCTTTCTCAAAAAACGAATAGGAGTGGCCTTTCTGCGATTTGAAGTTTTTTCCCACTTTAGCGAACAGTGACTTGAGCGGCTTGTCGTTCTGCTGTTGTTCTGCAAATCTCTCTTTACTTACATCTCCAAGCTTTATGGCTGGTACAGATAACGTAGTTATCTTGTTTCCTTGCGGCTTGATCGTGACGGAAACGTTGTGAGGCATGTCTTCTACACGGTAGTTTGCCGATGTATCCTCGCTTCCATCGACGACAGCGCATCTCCAATTGGGATCTGGCTCGTGGGGTTCCCTGACACCCGGGAGGTTGCCTAAAACAACGTCATAAAGAGGGCTATCCATACATAATGCCTTTATCTCTCCAGTAAAGTATGGAGTATGGATCTGTATTTTAGCCTCCGGAACCTCTTTACAAGATCCATCAGTTAGGACCACTCGGCTTAGTGCTCCAGTCAAGCAATGGTCTGGAACGACGTTCCTTCGTATAATTGCCGCATTGCTGCCCGTATCTCTGAGGACTCTTACTTTTCGCCCAAGGACTTGTCCTTCGACCACCGGCATTCCATCAACCAGGAAAGGAGGTTTCCCAAACGTCATGTGACGTCTACTTCTTTCTTGGCCTCGGACAACTTTGTCACGTGGAGGGATGCTACAGTGGGTTGCTGTGGCCTCATGGACGCATGCAGAACTCTGTGTCCCCTGCGCTTTCGCACTCCAACAATTCTCGCTCTTGTGTCCGCCTTTTCCGCAGAACTTGCACTTATTCATTTCCTTTGGACCGCTTCGGCATTCATGAGCTTGATGGCCCATGCGCTTGCAAAAGGTACATTTCAGAGTCCGTTTCTCTGGAGCTACCGAGGTACTCTTGCTATACTGCTTCGCTTCATCCGGTACTTTTCCGAGGTTTGAAAGGTTCTGAGCTTCGAGGAATCGGTCAGTAGTTTCAGCGAGTTCCTGAAGCGACTTGCATTCCCGTTCTTTTAGGAAAACCGTCAACTTCGGTTTGCAGCACTGAAGAAACTGTTCCGCGATCATGTGATCTCGAAGGCTCTCAAAGGTTTTCGGGACACTGGCCATGTCTATCCAGTGGTCAAAGTACCCTGATAGTCTTGCAGCTAGTTGTCGTCCGGTTTCTCCGTCTTCCGGTCGCACTTGTCGGAATTTCTCACGATAACCTTGCGCGGTAAAACGGAATCTTTGCAGCAGTGCCTTTTTCACTTTATCATAATCTAGTGAATCAGCGGCAGTCATGCGGCCGATTACTGTTAGTGCTTCGCCAGTTAAGCACATGCTTACTGCAAGAGCCCATTTATCTTGTGGCCATTCCTGCCCTGTTCCTACGCGCTCGAACCTTTGCAAATATGCATGCAGGTCATCGCGTCGCTCATCAAACAATGGCAATAGTTTTTGTGGGTTGAGCACGGAAGAGGCGTGACTTGGTAGAGGCACAAGCTCAGAGTTATTTGCTGAAGCTCCACTAGCTTTTTCTTGAAGCTTTAGCTTCAGCTCAAGGATTGCCTTGGCTCTTTCATCCAATTGCCTTGGCCTTGCTAGCTTCTCTTTCAGCAGCACGTTCGTCTCTTTGCCTCGCCTGCTCTGCCTCCACCCACTTTCTCAGCTCTGCGCCTGACAGACCTAGCTGTATCGCAACGGCGGCTAACTTGTCTGTATCCATAATTGGACCAACTACTGTGAGGGTGCACTCGAGGGGCGATATTTTCCTTCGATGCCTTTAACAGCGGTATCCTGGCAGGCTCGCCAGATTGTGATGGAATTTACCAGGTTTCTGGGCCCAGGACCGCTAGCAAAGGAATAATCGAGCCACGAGTGCACACACACACACGCAAACAAATATATTTACAAACAAAGATGCAGATGTTAGTATAGTATTACACAAAAGAGTCTGTCGCGTACAGTCCTGTTCTAAAGCCGCGTCTAAATTAGAAGTCTCTCGCCGTGTTTATCTGGGAGGCCTGTTGGACGCTGATCACTCGAGACGGCGCGCCTCTGGTTCCTCAGCGGGAATCAGCCCACTCCAGGACACGGCAAGTCTTGCGCAGCTGCAGCAACACGGTACTGGTAACTTGGCAGCTCAGCACCACCATGTTTGTCCTGGCAGCACACCGGGCTCGTGCCAGCCACCTGGAACGGCAGCCGGAACAGCGGCCCACAGCAAACCGGAACTCTCGGCAGCTCTGGACGGCAGCGGGAACAACGGCACCTTGCCTGGTCCCTGGGCCAGTCGCCCAGCCGGAGTCCAGGCACAGCCAGCGCCTCGAGGACGTCACCGAGTTCCCCGGACCGGACGTCCAGCCGAGAACTGCCTCGAACGCTGCTCCGCCTCCATCGCTGCTCTGCCACGAACGCTGGCCCGCGCTTTTTTTCGATCCCGTGCACGCTTCCTTGTCGTCTTCCACGGCGATCGCACAGTTTCGGTTTCGTTCTTTCTACCCTATATCACACAGGTACTTACCGGTACTTACCTACGCAGCAGAAACCTGGAAACTTACAAAGAGAGTTCAACTTAAATTGAGGACGACGCAGCAAGCGATGGAAAAGAAAATGATAGGTGTAACCTTGAGAGACAGGAAGAGAGCAGAGTGGGTCAGGGAACAACAAACGGGGGTTAAGGATATCATAGTTGAAATGAAGAAGAAATGGACATAGGGCGGGCACGTAGCGCGCAGGCAGGATAACCGCTGGTCATTAATGGTAACTGACTGCATTCCAAGAGAAGGCAAATATTCAGCAAATATTCTTGATCCAGAAAAAAGCACTTCGTTCAATAGAAAGCGCCTCGTTCCTAGAACACACGGAACCTTTATTCCTCAAACATAAAATTATGAAGGTACACAACATATACATACATAAAGTACTGAGACCATACAAAAATGCTGCATTAGGAAGAGCAGAACTATTCGAAGCAATAGCGAATCTTCGAGCAAATGTAATTACCTATCCTTTCATATATCACCCTCCATACCACGTTCCTTTCTAGCGTACCCATTATGGGAAAGAAAAACTTGATTATGAACTTTCCCCACACTAAATGAACTAGACCAAAAAAATGTTGACGTTCTTAACATTAGTAAAAAAACCTTACTAGATCTGTTTATGTAAATGTGTTGGAACTACTCATGTTTCTTTGTAGAAAGTAGTTTCTCACGGACATGTTTTTTCTTTATGTACTTTTTTTTACTAAAGTGGTCGTAAATTAAAATCATATATTGCTGTTTTTTTTCTACAACACCGTTGAGTGTATAACTGCCTTGGATAAAAGCATTGTATATACTAAGGCTAGATTTGCTAGCCTGTTTCATCCTGTCACTGCTGCTGTGCGGGTGACCAGAGCTTAGTCAAGCTGTGCAAGCGCAGCTTTTTTCTCTGGTCCTCTATTTTTTGCATTTACAATGCACTGTATTGTCTACTGGGAAAATAAAATTTGGATTGATTGATTGATTGATTGATTGATTGATTGATTGATTGATTGATTGATTGATTGATTGATTGATTGATTGATTGATTGATTGATTGATTGATTGAAACGCGTAAGGGGGGAGACAGAAAATTATGTGGGCAGATGAGATTAGGTACGCACTTATAACGTGGCAGCAGAAAGCACGGGACCTGGTTGATTGGCGGAACATGGGAGAGGCCTTTGCACTGCAGTGGGCCAGGATGCTGATGATGTTGATGATGTCGTATACGATTTCTACCTATAGCTGATCAATACTGCAAAACCAATAAGCTAGCGATAAAAGGAGAGAGTTTGCAACGTCACCATGAAGTCACTATGACATCACATAACGTGACGTAATAGTGACTTCAAGTTTTTGTAGATACTAAGGACACGGAACCGTAAGAAATAGGGCTCGAGTTTCTCGAACTATCATTACGAGATGCATTCGATACAACGGCCTGTTACTAGTGATGCAGAATTATTGATGGTACTATCGATAGTTGAGTCACTATCGAACTATCGATGGTAGAAGAAACTATCGATAGCGCTATCGATAGTAGGCTTGGTAGTACTATCGATAGTATAAATTGGACCGCGCGAACTCATTGCACCATAAACTTGATTCTCTGAGTGCGTGGTAGTGTACGGTGGAACAGCACAAGCAAGCAGAAGGGCTAAGAAGTTGACATGCTTGCGTTCCTTCAGTAGAATGATTGGCTGACACGTGAATATTGAGCTGAACTGTGCAGCTTTAGCAGAACGGAAGCCGTTACATGTGGCGGAACTGCGCGGCTTCGAACTTTTATTGAATATGTGTGTGCGTACAAAATTTTTACATATCTTTAGTGTCATTCCGTAACGTTTCGCTCAATAAAAAAACTACCACACAGTCACCTTCTCTCCGCATGCTTCGCATAACATCGATTCCCAAGGTGCACGGTATCTGCCAAATTTCAATTGGAAGGTGTGACTGCTTACTTTTCAATATGAATTTATTTATGGACATATTCCGGAATTTCGATTGCGGCAATAAGTTATTTCTTTCGCCAGAAGATTGCTCACGAATTAAGTGAACTGTGTACTGCTGATAGTAGGCTATCGCAAATGTTTGGCCCGGTGATTTCGCCGCCCAACAACAGCATAATTTTCACAGCGCTATTGATTATACCATCGGCAGCAATACTCTTGTTGGTACTACTGATTGCACTGTCGATACTATCGATAGTCGATCGACAGTACTCCTATCGATAGTTTCATAGTTTCTTTACACTATCGATAGTTTAAAAAAAGCTATCGATACTATCGATAGTCCATTTACTTCTGGACATTTACCTGTTACGCCTGCGTCCGCGTGAATGCGCGTGCACTCCGATTCCACCGGGATTACGCGTCGTGTGTAATGAGAAAGGGTATTTCTTCAGCCACGCATGCCAGCATTCCCTAAACCACGTTCGCTTCATTCACATCGACAAGGTCGGACACTCCCCCAAATCTCGTCCTGCAGCGTTGGTCCGCGCGTCGTTTCAGGGATTTAATGGTTCGCATCGATCTAGAGTTCTCGAAATGTTGTTACACGGGAATCTTGAAACGCCCGAAATATCGCGTCAGCTGGCTACAAAAGAGCAGTCTAGCCAGCAGCAGCGATATAGGATTGACGCACGCTTTGCTTGACGGCGCACAACGAAGCGCGCACGCGTCGTCTACGCCGTTTGTTTCGTATTGCGGAACGATTCCGTTCCGGCCTCTTGCGTTGCATCCTCCAAGACCATCTTTCTTGTTGCTCGCGTTGTACCGCTGAGGTGCCCACAATCGTACCTCATACCGTAACGCCACACCCACGATTATCGTACAAAATAGATCACTATTCCGGGACTTCAGCCAAATTATTGCCGTTAGCCGAGTGCAATGTATTGCCCAATTGTCTGCAGCGTAGAGGTAAATTCAGGAAAGATGAAGCTATCTCATCATGTATGTTGGTGCTGCATAAAGATCAAGATATTGTGAACGGCAGGGTGAAACAGAGCACCTCATTTGACAGGGACGAGCAATTGAACAATATATTCAATCGTGTTGCAGTTGCGCTTGTCCAGTAAAGTTGGCTGAGCAAGAGGAAAGCACGGGAAAGCTTCAGGACGTGTGTGTACTGCTCAACTTGGCAGTAAGGAGTCAGTCATATTGTGGCAACGTCTCCTTTGTCGGTTGTGGATATATACTGATAAATCAGCGGGTTAATGCCAATATGTGAAAATTATACGTACTGTGTTGAGGCGAAAAGTGACCGTCATCCACGGCGTCAGTACGAAGTGGTGCAATAAATAATCATGTGATTACGTCATCATATCACGTGGCTTCACGATCGTCGCTTGAGGTGCAGAATATTTCCGCCGGATGGGGAGGGTGCAGAGATGAAGAGAATCAACTGAGAAGAAAAAGAAGATGGCTTTTCCTTACTATTCATGTTAGGCATAAGTGCTTCTGTGATTCTTTTGAGAATCGCTGTTTTTGTGATTTCCCTAATGGTAGAACTTAAAGTGAAGGAATCCTGGCAGCAAAATGTTTTCTTGCGATAGCAATTATATGGACACTCTCGGCTGATTTTTGCAGTTGCCGTCATGCCCCGGTTATGTATATGTATGTGCATGTATAAAAAAGGCACAAAGAAAAATAAATCAGAAGAAAAAATTCCAAGCCACCCGACCGGAGATTCGAAACAGCGACCCCTCGCACAGCAGTGCGGTGCGTTAGACCACTGAGCCACTCCCTTTTTTTTTTGCTTTATTGCCTCTTCTTAGACATGTACATCAGACAACAAGCATATGAAGGTAAGAACAAGCTGTGTCAGTCTGACTAGACACACTAGTTTAAAATTCCCTGAGTGCTGCCAAGGGTTCTACCATCGACAACCACTCAGATACGCACTCCTGAGCTCTCTGAAGTTCTACAAACTTGGCCATACACTCTAGAAAATTCAATCGTGTGGGCCGTGCATCTGGATCGCGATAAAATCCTGCCATACGAGCCCGCCATAAGCAGCGAAGGCCAGTAAGCATGATCAAGTCAAAAGGCAATCCCTCCTCATTATCTATTGGCAGAAATCTTATACCATGTGGATTTAAAGGTAAATTCTTCTTCATCGTTCTCTGAAGTACGTCTCAAAAATATACGCCGTTCCAGCAATGTAAGAAACGATGTTCTATAGTTTCTGGTTTTTTTTTACAGATAAGGCAATCTGTACTCCAAGGTAAGAAAAAACCCCGGTCTTCTTGAAATGTTTTGACAGATATTGTACCCGTGTGAAGCTTAAAAAAGAAGTACTTCGTGGAATGAGCCACGTGCATTCCCTTTACCCGCTTAAGCACATCTTGCCCTTGACGCCCAGTGTACATGGCTCGCTACAGAGGTTCAGGCAGAACAGCATCACACACATCTTTGTGCAGCTTTTTACGAGTCACTGAAAACAGATATTCATTAGAAAATCTAACAGATAAAAAGCGTACACTTCGAATAACCTCCTTAAGATATCCGCAGACAGCACCGGTCATGTGATTCGTACTAACCACATAACCAGGTAAACCACGCATCAGTCTCAGTTGGCACACCGTATGAAGGAAATGATCCCTTGTGTAGCGGAAAAACAAGAACCTGTTTACAACTTGGCGTATGAACAGATGTAGTAAACCCAGCCCTCCGTGTTTAACTCTTCTAAACAGATAAGTTCGACTGCATCTCTCCCAATTCGATGCCCACACGAACACTGTAAAGACGCGATGAAGCTTCTGTATGTTTTCCCTTGACCAATGCAACACTTGCATTACATACCAATGTGTTGAGGCAAACAGATCGCAAACAGTCGCCCTCGAAAACAGTGACAGACGATTACCGTTCCACCTATTGGCTTTCAGCTGGATTTCCTTCACTTGTTCTTGCCAGCAGTTCTCGTTATCTTTATAACATTCCAGCGGTACACCAAGGTACTTGACAGGTGTCGTCACCCACTTAGCAATGGCAAAATAGTCTGGTCTTGATGACCACTCTCCATGCCAGAAGCCCATGCACTTTCCCCAGTTCACGAGACTACCAGTTGCATTGCCGAAATTTTTAACTACAGCGATGGTAGCGGTAACACTTTCTTGATCGGTACAACAAACAGCCACATCGTCTGCATACGCCAGAATTTTAACTTCCGATTCTTGTAACCTAAAGCCATGAATGCTGCTGTTTTGAGCTATTGCTTGGCACAACTATTCTATATATAGACTGAACAATAGAGGACTAAGCGGGCAGCCCTGACGAACAGAAGGCTTTATGTTAATGGTAGCTCCTAGTGACTTGTTGATTACCAGACGTGTCGTGCAACTCCGGTATGCCATAGCTACCCGATCTCTGATTATGGATCCAACTTTGACATGGTCGAGAATGGCAAGCAGAAGAACATGTGAAACACAATCAAACGCTTTCTCGACATCAATCTGTAGAATCGCTACACCTCCTTGATTGGCATCGCAACACTCGGGCAGACATCGCATCTTGTGTAGATTGGTCACAATGGAGCGTCCCATAATCCCGCATGTTTGGTGAGGCCCGAACAATTATTTGATTACTCCCTGAAGTCACCTTTCATTAAAATTTTGTAATCGCAATTAGTGAAATGGTTCTATACGAGGAAACTAATTTTAACTTCTTAGACTGTTCCGTTTAGGTGTCAAAACTGTATGTTCTTCACTAAAGGACCTAGGTAGGCCATCAAGTTTATATGCTTCATTGAAGACATTAGCAAGCCCTTGGGATAATTCCTTTTTAAACGCCTTATAAAACGAAGCACTGAGGCCGTCAGGCCCGGGACATTTACCCGGATTCATTTTATCATAGCCCTTTTTACTTCCGTTTGTGATAGCGATAGCTCCAATGCTGCTTTGGTGCCGTCATACAACTGCGGCAATCTTGTAAGAAACTCTTGCTTAAAAGCCTCTGCATCAATGGGCGTGGCAGCGAAGAGCGCCTCGTAGTGTTTGCAAAACGCCCGTCCTATGTTGTTATTGTCCGTAACTTCGACGCCGTTGACCTCAATGACATCGATACGGTTCCGCCTGGCATGACTTTTCTCCAATCCATGCGTGCGCTTCGTTGGGCGCTCATCTAAAGCCATTGATACTGCTCTGGCTCTCACTAGCGCTCCGCGGTAGCGTTACAACGTCTATCGTTGTGAAAGAGGTACTAGGTGTGGCGGAGCCGTGCTTGTCGCGGTTTCTGACGCAATATTGTCTTTTCCAATACATCTTACTAACGCTTTAGAACTTGTTCTGGTGGAAATACAAACGTGTTCTAAGAAACTAACATTGGGCGTTTGCTATCGACCACCATCCTGTCCACCCACGTTTGTTGACGAGCTTCATGACGTCATTTCTATGATAACAGTGCGGTATCCGAATAGTCCGCTCCTTTTACTAGGCGATTTTAATTTCCCGAATATAGTTTGGTCCAACGTGCATTCCACTTGTCATCCTTTCTCTAGCATGGGCGACGCGTTTCTGAATTTATGCAACGTTTTCAACTTGTCCCAGCTAGTAACGCAGGCAACAAGAATTACGTCTACCACGTCTAACGTTCTGGATCTGGTACTCACCACTGCGCCTGATCTTTTGCATCCCGTATCCTACCTACCTGGGCTAAGCGACCACTTGCTGCTTCATTTTTCTTTCGCCTGCACCGTGCCTCACAATGGTAATCACAAGAAATATATTCGAGACTACAAACACGCCGATTTCGATGCTATTAGTCATGATCTCTCTGCTTTTTTGGGTGATTACTTGCACAACTTTCATGATCGTTCCGTGAATACTAACTGGGTTCTATTCAAAGAAAAAGCTCTATCACTCATAGAAAAATATGTCCCACGCATAGTCATCACATCTAACCGGCAATCGTCATGGTTCAATCAATTGCTAAAAAGACTACGCAATAAGAAAAAACGCTATTTCCGTTCTGCAAAACTAACCGGCACTCAAGAACGTTGAAGTGCTTATTATGCTGTGGCTATTGAATACAAACAAGCCCTTAAGCATGCCAAAGATTTTTTTTCAACACTACATTACCATCCCTTTTAATTACTAACCCTAAGCAATTTTGGAACGTAGTTAACAAAAGAGACAATTCACCGATTATTCTTAAAGACTCAAGTGATCACCTAATCAAACTTGATGAATCCGCGAATGTTCTTAACTGTGTATTTGTCTCTGCTTTTTCGAAAAATTGTGTGTTCTGTTTCACCCACTTATGCCGGTACTGACTTTTTAACAATGGATCCCATTGTCTTCGATATAGCTGGAATAGAAAAAATAATGCAAAACCTAAAAGTTTCTTCATCATGTGGAGTCGATGATATTAACTCAAAGTTTTTAATTAAGACTAAAGTGTACAGTGCCATAATTCTTGCTAATGTATTTCAGCAATCGCTTCATACCGGTTGCATTCCGGAAGACTGGAAGGATGGGAGGGTGATTCCCTTGCACAAGTCTGGGGATAAGCACTCACCATATAATTATCGACCAATCTAACTTACGTGTATTTCATGTAAAATCATGGAACATGTTGTCTACTCACCTCGCATCATTTCTACAGTCAAATGCCTTTTTTACAGATCATCAGCATGGATTCCGCAAGTCATTTTCATGCGAAACACAACTTTTGTCATTTACACATGACATAAATTCCATCCTTGACGGGGGTGCCATTGTTGACTGCATATTCCTCGACTTTTCAAAAACGTTTGACAAAGTTTCTCATCAACTGCTTCTTTTCAAACTAAGTAAACTTAACCTGGATCCTGATGTTCTTCAATGGCTGTACTCTTTCCTCACTCATCGTTCACAATTTGTCACAGTTAATAACACTTCATCCATCACTTCTGCTGTTCAATCAGGCGTGCCTCAAGGCTCGGTACTGGGGCCCTTGCTCTTCCTTATCTATATAAACGACTTACCTGATAATTTACGTTCATCAATTAACCTGTTCGCTGATGACTGCGTTATATACCGTGTTATTAACAACGACTCCGATGTAGATCTTCTTCAATCTGATATAAACCATGTTCGTGACTGGACTAACACGTGGAACATGGAATTAAACACTAAAAAATGCAAGCACATGCGTGTTTCTCGTCGCAATACTACACTGCCATACTATCATCTTAACAATAGTAACCTCGAATCTGTGTCATCTTACAAATATTTAGGCGTACTTATCTCTTCTGATCTGTCTTGGAAAATGCATGTAGATCACATAACTAATAACGCTAATCGCATGCTGGGTTATATACGCCGCAATTTTTACCTTTCTTCTAGTTCCGTGAAATTACTTCTTTATAAATCTTTAGTTCGCTCCAAACTGGAATATGCTGCATCTGTATGGGACCCCAACCAAGAATCACTCATCTCTCAGCTCGAATCTGTCCAGAGTCGGGCTGCTCGTTTCATCCTTTCTAACTATCATCGCACCTCCAGCGTCACTTCCATGAAAACAAGCTTGTCATTGCCTCTGCTATCAGAACGTAGAAAAATGTTTCGCCTCTGCCTGTTCCACAAGATATATTATGGCAATCCC
This sequence comes from Rhipicephalus appendiculatus, assembly GCA_030522465.1. Classification (NCBI taxonomy): domain Eukaryota; kingdom Metazoa; phylum Arthropoda; class Arachnida; order Ixodida; family Ixodidae; genus Rhipicephalus; species Rhipicephalus appendiculatus. The sequence goes on along the minus strand of JALIZH010032921.1, from coordinate 2,268,427 downwards.
ATCCTCAAGAATAAATTGATAACACCTGCTTCATACGTATCTGCCCGCATCGACCATCGTCATAAGGTTGGTATTCCCTCATGCCGCACCAACCATTTCTTCAATTCATTCATCCCCCGTACTACAGCAAGTTGGAATCACCTTCCCCGATCGGTAGTCGAGATTAATGATAATACTAAGTTCAAGGCTGCCTTAACTAACCTGCTATCGTTTTGAAGCTATTATTTTTGTACCATTGTATTCCTTTACCTTTTTGAGCGTCCTTTTAGCTTTCCTCTTTTGTTTGCGTCAATATCTCCCATGTTGTATTCCTCGGTTCATAAGCACGTGCTGGTGCTTTGAGTGCTATTTTTTGTATCTTTGCTGTAAAGTACCTTTTTTTACGCTTTGTATTTTTAATCAATGTTCTTGTTGTTTTTGGACTGTGTGCTGTTTATTGTCAATTTTCTTCATAATTTTTATGTAAGCACCCAAGTTTTTGTTTTCCCGTTTCTTTTAAAACATGTTGTACTACGAATGTAACCCACTCCCCTCTGAACTGCCCTCGGGCCCTGAGGGTACTGAAATAAATAAATAAATAAATAAATAAATAAATAAATAAATACCTCTATCTTCGGTTACTCCGCAAATCGTCAGCATAAACTCCAGGTTTTTCGCATTCAAGAGCTGCCAGCTTCTCCAGAGTCCGCCTAAGCTCTTTCTCCTTTTTAGATTCAAAAGATAAAACACTAGATCTCTCTATTACTTTCATTTTGATTCGTTGCTTGAAAAGCTCCCACTCTTCTCCTATTTTGTCCATATGATCCACTTTAATATTCTTGATTTCTTTTATCACTGATACGTTAAATAACTCATCACTTAAAAGATTGGAGTTCATTTGCCACTGTCCCCAAGAAAAAATATTCCTTTCTTTCTTTGACCTTATATGGTATTTTACAAGGCAGTGATCAGAAAAGGAAAGAGGGACAACTGCTATATAACTGCTACACTGAGCTATCGCATCCGCAGTTAGGTAAAGTCGGTCCAATCGGGCATTACTTGTACCCTGAATGTGGGTATACTTCACGTCTCGGGAGCTATACAGCCACTCTACATCCACTAATTCGTACTCAATAATCACTTGTGCCAGGACATCACTACTTTTGTCTTTAACGTTTCGAAAGCTTGATTTATCACTTTCGTGCAGTAGACAATTGAAATACCCCACCAATGAGAGTTTCCTACCCGTACACATATGTTGTCGTAAATTAGAAAGAAAGGTCGCTCTTTCCTGGACTATAGTTGCAGCATAAACGCATAGAACGCGCCATTCAATGTCACGATAATCAATAGCACACCATACCAATCGACCTGAAGAACATGAAAGACATTTTGCACCACTAATCCGGGAATGTTTTCTAACAAATAGAACACATCCCCCCACAGTGGCGTAGCCAGGGGGTGGCACACCGGGCACGTGCCCCCCCCCCCCCCCGAAATTTTTTTCGCCATGGCATATAGAGCGAAAAATGGCCATTTCAAGGAGGTATGGAAGCTTGGGCGTGTTGGTTATACATCGGAGGGAACACAGCGCAAAAGAAGACGGGGACAAGGAAGAACGACGCACACACAGCGCTGTGTGTGCGTCGTTCTTCCTTGTCCCCGTCTTCTTTTGCGCTGTGTTCCCTTCAAGGAGGTGCCCTCCCCGATATCTAGGTGCCCCCCCCCCCCCCCCCCCCGAAAAAAATTTCTGGCTACGCCCCTGATCCCCGAGGTCTACCTACAAAAGGGCTCACAGTCACAAACTACCGTGACGTAAACTTAAGCACCATGCTCCCAGTCTCCTCCTCTCCTTCAACTTTCGTCTCCTGCAATGCTAGTGCATCCAGATTTTCTTCCATCAACAATCTGTACATTAGGCTTTGCATCTTCCCAGAAGCTAAGCCTCTGACATTCAGAGTCGCGAAGCTAAATGATACTTCAGGAGCCATTTTAAGTCTGTGGAGGAGGTAGGCCCAGAGCATGGCGCTTACCTTGCACGCCTAGCGCAACGCTAGACGCCTCCGGGACCGCCCGGCAGTCGGGTCTCATTGCACAGTGAAAGCGGTTTGGTCACAACTTTCTTGTCCGTGATGCCACCATCCCTCGCTCTAATGCTGGTGCGTCTGCCAGTCGGCGTCTTTGCCGGCGGTTCCTCTACGCTGCTTGGGCCATCCATGTCACCCGTTACTGCAGGTTCTTCCAAAATGCGTTGGCGGGCTAGTTGGTTTATCATGCTAAGTTTCTACAGCGCGACTGGACGCAGACGGAGAGGAACACTCAGACACGTGTTCAGCGCTGTGTGTTTGCGTGTTCCTCTCCGTCCGCGTCCAGTCGCGCTGTAGAAACATAGGTTCTTCCAATGGTGTTTTAATAGCTGGGCCGGCACCACTTGTCCCAGAGACGCAGCTGGCGTAGCGCGAGCCTCCGCCCGACTCCATGTCAGAACCGGCGTTCCAAGAAACGCCTTTGGCTACCTGGTCCTGTTTCAAGGCAGGGGCAGACGCTCCGGTGACTTCACAGCTTGGGTCTTTTGCTTATTGTCGGCCGCCTCGGCCGATACTGCTGTAGAGTCTGGTTGTTTGTCAACAGGTGCCGGTGTAGGATCGCCTGCTGATGTTGCAGGTTCTTCGCAGTTCAAACCTGCTGTGACTTGATCTCCGCAACCTTTAGCCGCGTCCTCTGCTTCAGTCACATCCATAATGCGTTCCGTTGAATCCTCGGCCTCCGCTGATCCGGTCACTGAGGCGTAAGAGCGGACGCAACCTGCATCCACGGGCCCGGAACGCCGGCAGCATGAGCACCGTGGAACCTTACACTCGCGGCGTACATGTCCCGTTCCATTGCAACGCAGCCATTGCATGGGTCGACCTGGGGCTACAACTAGGGCTAGTTCACCGGCGACTCGTATCTGATGTGGCAAGTCCTCCACTTTCATGCCACGTTTGAGCTTAATGAAAACCGTTCGGGAACGCGCCAGCGTTCCCGAGTCACTTCAATAACTTTTCCAAACGCCGCCAACGCTGTGCGTACGTTGTCGTCAGCAACGCCGTGTAACAGCCAGTGAAGTCACAGCCTCACTTGCTGCTCCTGAGGGTCGATAACAAGGCAGCGTGGCCCCTTAACCTGAAGTTCTTTCAGTCGAGTCAAACTCTTCGTCGCCTCCGGGCTGTTTAAGGTGACGGCCCACACGTGGTTTATCTGGTACGCGCCTAGTGCCAAAACGTCACGAAGCATCTTTTCTTTGTCAGGAAGCATCCATGTAAACGACGGTGATGTCGCATTCTTGGAGCCTTAAGACCAAACCACGGTACGGCCGCACGCCCGCCTCCGCTCCGTTTTTCGTGTTCCGTTCCGGTTTTCGGCCGGACAGGAGGCGGCAGCAACTTTTCAGTTCGGTCGGACGGAGCGGGCTCGCTCACTTTCTCGATCGCTGCTTGGCTGAGAAAACAAAAGGTGGCCTCTGACGTCATCACGCCTGCTCGTCTGCCCGTCGTGAAAAAACATGGCGCCCGGCTGATGCGATCAAGCTGGTAGCGAAGCCTAGTCGGCGGCCGCGTAAAATAAGCTTATTTAAACGTTATTGTGATTACCACTAGAGTTAATCAGCATTTGCGGAGACATTCATCGAAAGGCAGCAAGCCGGCGCAGCCTTCCTGCCCTCATCAGTGGCTGCGATCGCCTACGGAACCCGACGGAGAGTGTTGTGTTTACGCGAGGATCGGAGGCCAACCGATTTCGTGTGTTTCATGCCATCGTTCGCTTTGCTTTTGGAAATAGAAAGTCATCATGTGCAGGTGTAATCTGCGTATGATACATGCTCATCGTACAAAAACGTCAAAAGTATTCGATCGCCGCAAACAGCGTATGCGATATGTATGTGATCCGTGTTCGGGGTTCGTTCTAGTGATACTGGTGCTTTGGGTGAACGGCCAGTCATGTGTGAAGTACGCATTGGCGATAAGTTTTATTGCCTCTTTATCGCCGTGATTCGACACGTTCTGCTGCGTGTGTGCAGCTTTGCCGCTGGCGATGCGCTGTGGGGACCGCGTCGCGTTCTAAGTGCTCGATCGTGTCCCCAGTTGACGAAGTTTGCTCACGATTCACGAAATACCAGTTGGGGTATGAGCCTGCGATGTGCTGCAGTGGTGTTAGACGCAAAAGTGTTCTTGCGGCATGTGTGTGCTCTGAAGTGGGCTGTACATGTGCGCTGTCTGTGGTGTTTTCTTGTTCGTCTCGATACAGTAATTCCATCAAACTTGAATTTGCTGTTTAGCTCGCATATAGCTTGTTTCAAGTTCTTTCAGCGCTTTCAAAGTTCTCTTTTTATACAGCTCTGTATTTATATATGCCCGAGAATGCTGTAGTTATGAATGACAGGTTGAGGTAGCCTTCATGTGTATTGTGTGAAAATAATACCAACAGAAAATTTCAGATAAGGCAAGTCGCAATGCGAACGACTTCTTGGTGGTCCCCAACCACAGAGACTGCTTATCGATAGTCATGTAGAGGAAGAATGCTTCAATTCTCTACAAATTTCCATTTTATAATCGAAAGCTATATGCATGCAAGAGGAACTAAAGTAAATTCTAACCAAAATTGTGTGTTCAGTATAAAATCTGTTGACATATAACTGGCACAATAACTTGTATCAAACTTTGATGCCAGTTTGCCCTCACTGGCTAGCTACGGTCATGTTACAAAAGCTGGCTGAGTTGCCCAAATCAGAGCTTTCCAGTACCTTGCAGATTTGCCTTTTCTCATTCTATCGTTGGTGGCATACCTTTTTGCCATAAATCTTTAATTTAATGCAAACAAAATTGACCCGTATTAACCAAATGGTTTCCCTGGAGGCTCCTTCAGGTACTCTTTGATCACCAATTTTGTCTGCACCTGGTGCTGGATAATGTGTCCTAAAACGACTCGTAGTAGCAAAATATTCCCATGAGCTATTTCGCGCTGTCACTGATTGGCTGAGAAAGAGGCATTGACGTTATGACATCTTCAGGTTTGCACGATGTGAAACACGGCACACACATGAAGCGACAAAGTTCCTAGTTTTATGCAGCTGGCCTAGTCGCCAGCTGCATAAAAGAAGTTTATTTGGATGTTATTGTGATTAGTAAGAGAGTTAATCAGCATCTGTGGAAATATTCATTGAAAGGCAGCAAGGCAGTGCTAGCTGTTAGATATAATCAATGTGCGTGATCACTAGAGGCCGGATTTTTAGGCACTAAAAATCGAGTTTTAGGCCCCCCAAAATCGTAAATATAGGCACAATAAATTTTTACAAAAACTCAAATTTTCAAAGAAAGACGTGCGCGACCTGTGTTTACGACAAGAAAGCAAACAAATGTTATAGTTTATGATAGCACAAAGGCGTTAATAGTTTAACATAACCATGCAATTGTCCTTCCCGCACGGTTTGCAGAACACGGACTCTCCTTTTATTGTCCAGCATGGTGAGTTAAGTGTCCACCGTCGAATAAACATGCTCCTGGGTCTGTTTTTTTTCGGCATGGCTGAGAAAGGCAGCACAAGATCCAATAGCCAGACCGCTAAAAGGCCAGATCTTAAGGGTCTGTTAGCCTCGTATTGGCTGGGTCTAATTGCGCAGGGTCAATTTCTCCTCTTTGTGTGAACTCCATAAAGGGCCCCTTACCAGGTTTCAGCGTTTCTAGATAGAAGTGTAATGCATGTACTGCGCACTAACGATCACGTGTGACAAGATTTGCACGCTACGCACCCCGGAAAGAGGTGAAATGTCAGCCTGAACGCCGCTTGCCCTTAATCTCACGGGCGCACGCACCAATATGGAGGAGGCGACGTACAATATGGAATGGTCCTGTGTACGTCACAAGTGTACGTGACACTGCGAGAATTATTCGAGGTGACATGTGTAATTTGTGCAATCTGTTGCTTAAATGGAAAGAATGAAAGTTGATAGAAATATTAAAACATACAAACGGAATGTGTGCGCGTTTTTATATATTTATTTTTTTCTTCAAATCGAGCTCGATGCAAGACTTGGCTGCCTCCATTTCGTTTGTGCTTGTGCTCTCGCCGTTCTCGCGTCATGCCGGCGCCAGCCCTGACAACGCTTATTATGTTTTGGTGCTTCGTCCCTTACAGCAGTTCAAGCGGTGCGACGCACTGTGTCGTGGTGAGGTTACATGATCCATGCCAGCATCTCCAAACGCTTAGAGGGATCCATCTCACAGAAACAGGCAGTACACTAGAGAGAATGCCGAAACGATACAACACCGCTTGTGTGCACGACATGGCTTGGGCATGTCATGTGCACACTGTGTAACCTTGCGTGCGCATGACGTGTTGACGCTTCTGCGTCGTGTGATCTTCCGGCTCCAAGTTGCTCCGATACCGAAGAGGGCAGGGAAGGAATTTCGCTTGCGAGTGGCAAAGGTTTCAAGCTTACCTACCGGCATCATGCTTTCGCGGCTCGTAATGAACCAATTAAAAAGTTATTATGGTACAAAGCTCTTCATTGGGCACGCAAACACTTCCAGTGTTTAACTAAAATTTCTCATGTGACCTGGTGAAGCGCTCTTTAAGAAGTAAATTACAAACGAAACAGAAGCCATGTGCACATCTGATCTTTTTTACCTGCGCTGTACTTTCCCCTGACGGTACTACATGGTTTCGCATTCGTTGTCCATCTTCCTGCTGCTGCACACAGGCATCTCCTGTTCCCTGCCCTCCACCACACCCAGGTCTTCAAAGAGGTGCTTCAATTCCTCGGGAACACTGGACTGGAAAACCGGCTGTAAAAGCCGCCCGCCACGTCCTCTGCCATGGACGCCACCCTCCTCTTCTTTCCCTGTCCTCTTCCCACCTTTATTTTCCTCTCCCCATTCTACTGTACACGCTGGGACGTGCTCCCATTTAGGCTTGCAGAAATGGCATCTTTTCCTCTTCCCCCCTGCTCCAACCGGTCGCGCCACGTCAGTGCGGTGGGATGAGGTGGCCGGCGCGTCCCATTTTACTGCTGCTAGCGGTTGCTTTCCAGAAGTTTGTTGAACTAGGGAACTAGGTTGTTGCACCCCATAGAGTTCCGAAACGTCAATTTTGCCCGGTACCATGAATTACAGTCTCAAACTGTACTCGAAAGCAAAATTTGAGGCTAAATAGCGTTCATATAGGCACAAATTTTGAAAATAGGCATTGTTAGGCACTTGTAGACATTTAGGCACAAACCCCAAAAATAGGCATTTATAGGCACTATAAAAACACTATAAAAGCCCTCCTTGACCCCTAGTTCATGCTCATATATAAAAGTGGCACGATAGGAACGCAAGGAACAAAATAGGCATTTGCCTAAAATCTGGCCTCTAGTGATCACCAATGGAAAGGCACGAAGTGTGCTGTGTACGTGAGCGTCGCGCGCTGTCGATTGTGTGTGTTTCATGCCTTCGTTCATTGTCAGGTAATCCCATACAGGTGTAATCTGCGTATAACACACACTCATTATGCATTCAGCATATGCCATTTTTGTGTGTTCTGTGTCCAGAGTACACAGTGAAATGCATACCTGTATGTTGGTACTTTCAGTAACCGGCAAGGTCTAGAGTGATGATACACTCAGTGGCTATAAGTTTCATTGCCTCTTCATCACCGTCATGCATGTCCTATTGTGTCCGAGCTATTGTGCCTTTTCTTGTGCTCTGTGGTGCCCGCGTAGCTTTCGAGCAATCGATGGTGTCCTTTGACGTGCACCTGTAGTGTGTTGCAGTGGTTCTGGGTGCTGTTTTATGTGTTGTGCATCGTGCAATGTGTGTTACTAATTTAACCATGCAGGCAGTCAGTCATTTGTTTCCGTCTGTCAGACTATAAAAGCTGGATTTATCTACCTCTCACACGTACTGTCTGTTCGAAGAATTATTTACTTGTGCAGTTCCTCAGGTACAGTCGCGCTCAATATGAGTTGCAACACGCTGGCTGTGGTTAAAGTGACCCCCACGCCTGAGCAATAGCACCGACAAACGTTAAATTGGTTCAGGAAGTACCGTGAATTCAGAGAGTTTTATTCACCAATTTTTTTCTACATAGGTGCCAGTTTGCAGTGTTGGCGCCATCTTGAGTAGAGACATCGTGTTGCAACTCATATTGAGCGCGACTGTACATCTTTTGGTGAGGTGCATCTACAAAGTGGCTTAATTTGCGTGTGCTGGCAGGTCTCGACACTACCCATATGAATGTTTTTAATGTGAATCCTGGGCGGCCTTCATTTTTGTTACGTGGACGTCAGTTTGAACCGGACGATATCCATGTGTATGGTTTTGTGTTCAGACCCAAATGGTTTGCATACTAAAGAATCATAACTGCTCGTTTCTTGCACATGCCTAAATGTGCAGGTTTTTAGTGCGGGCATTTGTGAGAGCAGATGACAAGTGAACAGATATTTGGTGAGGACTGTGAAATTAATTTTAATGTTTTACATATCTTCATGTATTGGTAGAAAGCTATATGTGTGTAAGCATCCAAATAAGTCATTCAAATTGCCGGGCTACTTGGTGCACACTTGCTTGTTCTGAGAACACGGTAAGGTGTGTTTAGATAATCGCAGTCATAGGGGAGTCCCATCTAGATGGTCGTTTCATGAAAATTTTATACTGTCATTAGGTTCTGATTGTGAACAATGCAGCAGCTGAACCGGTAAAGTATAATGAAGTCTTTGTTGGACAAACGTGAGCCCAGCAAACCAACATATCATCTGAAGCTGCTATAATTTTTTATGTATGCAGCTGTGAAGAAGTCAAGTTGTTCTGAAAACAGCTTTTCGTCACAGTCCTTTCTATATTACAGAATGAAAATAAAGTTGATTGAATTTGCTTCACCTACTCGCACTTGCGAGTACTCACTCACACTCATACTTGTATACACTCCCTCACTCTTCATGTACTGGTACTAATTCATGCCTTTGGAATGAGTGTGACTGAGTGTACTCATGAGTGAGTATGCTGAGCTATGCTCCCAAGAAACGCGTTATAAATGAGAAAGCAGCCTGAACTGCTTATATGATGCATTTTTATGTATTTTCTTTGTTATGAGACACATTTTAAAATCGCAGTGCAATTAAAGGAGGTCAATAACTTCATGCACTGAGGCATGTCTCATCACACTACAATCATTAACTAAACACAAAGGTGATAGTTTCTGTTGCTGTTCGCCACGTTAAACCAACAAACCCAGCTGACCATGACTTACCCGAATTTGCTGTGCTTTCATGCTATAAATCAATAGAAAAAACTACTGATGGAGATCTTAAAGGTTACATGTCGCTCATATTTTGTTTACATTGAATTATCTGGAGATAATGCCATGGCAGAATATTTCTGTGGCTGCACACTGTTTAGTGTGCAGCCACTATCATAATCAACAATGTATCTGTATGTATGTTGTGTTTCTTATCATTTGAATGCTACGTCTTTCTTTTTCAAAGTCGGTAATGTTCAGACCATGTAATATGTCCCACAAGCAATGTGTTTGGATTTGTAACACTGCAATTCCAAGCACTTTGTGCAGTCCAAATATTGTTATTGTTGCTGAAACCCTCTTTCTGCAATGTCCTTAGTTGAAATGTAGGCAACGAATGGAGGAATAAATTAGTTAATAGCGCATGGGTAATGTGGCTTGATAAAATGCACTATATTGTATTTCTACTAATTCAGTGAAGCACATGCAGATAGTTGTGCTAGTTTGGCTGGCACAACGGGACCGAATAATTCCCCTTGAGGGCATTAATGCATAGTGTAGCAAGGGGGGGGGGGGAATGTAAGCTCCATCTTTATCTCAGTGCCTCAGGTATGTGAAAATGGAATCACACTTATGCCACCTGATCTAGGAGCAACAATTCATGTGAACCTCATCCTATGTCATATGAACCCATACTTCCACACAAAATAGCAACAAGCCTGAGCAGCCGCCCTGCGCAGAAGACAGTAGGATGCAAACACCCAAGTTACTGATACGGTCTCATCTCCCTGTAAGCGAGACAGCAACTCCTACTACCAGTGCACACAGCGTCTGCCAAGAGCAGTCTTGCACCACCCAGTTTAGGAGCAATTACAGGGCATATGTACTAGCAAAAGCAAATAACTATGCAAACAAAAAGGGGAATAACTTGTAAGGTAAATACGTAAGCAAAATACAAATAATTAATATATACTTGTACAAAAAAATAGTATTACTACATATAACATCATATTCGTACGTATAAAAAAAAGAGAAGACATAACGGCATCGTAGCTTATGCTTGGTGAAAATGTGAGAATATAATGCAGTGCAATTCAAAAATTTTAATAATATGCGTAATTGTAAAAACCATCTATTTAGAGTGGTACTTATTGAATGTGTGGATTTCAGTTTGTTATTGGTCGTATGCATTAAGCGTGGTTGGACATAATAATTTGGTTGGCTGTGATAATTATCAGAATATTTTATTCAGACACAGTTCTGCTATAATGTGTGTAGTACATTAAACAGTGCAGGAACAGATGAGAGATTTTACATGATGTGTGATCAAGTTGTGTTGTGGGGAAAAAGACCAAATTTACCCCTAAGCGATTTTTCCTGGTGAAGCAATTTCAGGTCCTGCACGTACTTCTTTGCTCACTCTCAGTGCCCATGGGGGGTATTCTCACTTCATTGTGTAGTTGAGTAGTGACTAGGTGATTATAGAAGAGGCCCAGCTTGCAGGTTCACACAGAACATATTGTTAGTGGGTTTAATCCATAGTGAAGGAGCAGCAGCGACAACAACAACAGGGTAGAAGAAAAGAGAAGAACGACGTGCAGTACTGGTTGACATTCGCCGCCCAGCTCATTGCGAATAAACCTATCGTACAAACCCCGTAACAGAGTGGTGGAGGTGCGGGGTACGTGAGCACCGAAAAACGGAATCACTTCACTTTGACCCCCCGTCGGAGTCGTCGCCTTGCGGGACTTCCACCAGCCTCTACAGGAGATATGCTGCCGGGAACTCAAACACTGAGCTCAGCGGCCCCGCCGCAACTCTACAAAGAGCCACCCTGCTTTGCCGGGACAGCCGCTGAGGACGTCGACGAGTGGTTAAAGCAGTACAAAAGGGTGAGCAAGCTTAACGGCTGGGACTCAGCAGCTCAGCTGTCACATGTAGTACTTTCGCTCACGAATACTGCTCTCCTATGGTACGACAATCACGAAGATTTGCTCACGACATGGGCCATATTTGAAGAGGAATTGAAAAAATGCTTCGGGGATTCAATCACGAAGAAGAAGCGAGCCGAACAGACTCTGTCCCAAAGGGCCCAGCTCCCCGGCGAGACATGTACCATGTACATCGAAGAGATCCTTAAGCTGTGCAGACTCGTGAGCCCAAGCATGTCCGAAGAAGACAAGGTGGGGCATCTTCTTAAAGGCATAGCCGAAGATGTCTATCAGTTTCTCATTGCGAAAGAAAACCTGACATCTGTGAACGCGGTAATGCAGCACTGCCGCACGTTCGAAGCACTGAAGATGCGTCGTATAGCACCGAAATTCGGACGCCTGTCTAATGTACCGACAGTGGCCAGCGTTGACGCTAGTGCACCGCTCGACCTTTCGTCAATGATACGGCAGATTGTACGGGAGGAAGTGCTCCGTTGCCACGAAATCAGCCGTTTTGGCGGGGATGACTCCCGAGGCAATGAGCCCAGACTACCGCCTATGTCATGGCAACCATCCGTTTACGCAGCAAACGTGGACACTTACCAAGCCGGGCCCCAGTCAGAACCCGCAGGCCGACCTCGCTCGAACAGCGAGCAGCAGCGCCGTAACACTTTCCCGTCGCCACGCTTCCACCCTACGTATTCACCGCCGAGGGTATACAAAGACCACGATGGTCAGGACGGATATCCAGTGCTTGCTGATGGAAATGAGGGGTTTCAGCAGCATCGCTCATTTCGGCCTCCTCCCCGCGTGTGCTACAGCTGTGGTCTCCCAGGCCACATCTCCAGGTTTTGTGACCGTGGACGACCATTCCGACCAGAGCCCCCCACCAGCATCCTACCCGACTAGTTCTGGGCGCTTCACCACGTCATGGCCAACACGTCCACCTGCTAGTCGTCGACCCCGGCAAGGTAACTTCCGGAACCCGTCGCCAGCCTCTGACCGCAGCTTAACGCCTCCGCCTGCCCGACGTGCTCCGCAGTCCCCGTCGCCAGGGCGTCGCTTCCCATCACCACCTCCGGAAAACTAGGCAGTGCGGCCGATGGGGGGTGAGGTCGCTGGATACTGTACGCTGCCAAACGATATGCCTCCGACAGCCTTCATGCTGAAAAACAAAGTTAATGTGTGTGTGGATGGTGTGCCTACTATGGCTCTTGTAGATACTGGGGCAACGATTTCGGTGATGAGTCTTAGTTTTAAAGCTCTGCTCGGACAAAAAGTTATGTTTCACTGGAACAATACATCGACGTTTCGTAGCGTTAGTGGTGACACGTTGTGCCCGGTTGGTGTTTGCACTGCTGACGTTTCTTTGTGTGGCAGAGTATTCTGTACTGAATTCGCCGTTATTCCATGATCTACGCACGATGTTATTTTAGGCATAGACTTCTTGCGGGAGTGTGGTGCAAATGTTGACTGTCGAAGTGGGGAGCTGTCGGTGCGCGATGAAGTTATGACCGGACTCATGGAGAGCTTGCCACGCCGCCATGAGAGTGCCTTTTGTGTCGCTGAGGGTGTCGTCGTGCCCGCACATAGTAGCATCTGCGTCCCGGTCATTTGCTCCGGCACTGCTCCTAAAACATTTGATGCCGCAACGGAACCCCTTCACTCGGCCTGTGTAAAGAAGAATGTGTTGGTGCCGCATTGCTTAGTGTCAGTCGTGGACGGACGTTCCGGGTTATGGACGATGAATTACACGGGCCAGTCCATACTTCTACCGTCTGGCATGAAGCTCGCGCTATTCAAGGAAGAAACAGCGACTTTCCTGGCTGTACTCGAGGCTGCTGCAGACGAGCCCCTCCATTCCTGCCCTTCGGACTCCAAACTACTTCGGATGGTAAGCAAGTCACTAAGCACGACCGAGCGCCACACGTTACTGGGTGTTTTATCGAAGCACGCGCAGGTGTTCGACTTCTCGCAAAACGATAAGACTCCCCCCTATACCAACGTCTCGAGTCCGTCATCGTATAAATACAGGGTCAGCACACCCTATACGACAGAAGCCATACCGCGTGTCACCCGACGAACGTAAGACAATTGGCGAGCAAGTTGAAGAAATGCTGCAGAAGGGAGTGATTCAGGAGTCCGCCAGCCCTTGGGCTGCACCTGTCATTCTCGTCAAAAAGAAAGATGGCAGTTGGCGATTTTGTGTAGATTACCGGCGGCTGAACAGCATTACTAAGAAAGATGTCTACCCGCTGCCGCGTATAGACGATGCTTTAGACTGTCTTCATTCGGCTTCTTACTTTTCTTCTGTTGACTTGAGATCCGGCTACTGGCAAATCCCGATGCATGACGAAGACAAAGAAAAAACAGCGTTCGTAACGCCCGATGGACTTTTTGAATTTAACGTTATGCCATTCGGCTTGTGTAACGCGCCCGCCACCTTCGAGCGCTTCATGGACACCATTCTACGAGGTTTAAAATGGGAGATATGCATGTGCTATCTCGACGATGTTATCATCTTTGGTCGCACCTTTGACGAGCACAACGCGCGTCTCGACACTGTCCTAACCTGCATACGGAAGGCTTGTCTTGTGCTTAACTCCAAAAAGTGTCATTTCGGTGAACGCCAAGCTTTGGTGTTGGGGCATCTCGTGGACAAAGACGGCGTGAGACCCGACCCTGCAAAAACGGAGGCTGTTGAAGCATTTGAGCCACCTAAGTCTATCAAAGAACTTCGCAGCTTTTTGGGGCTATGCTCCTACTTTAGGAGATTCATTGCTCGCTTTGCTGATATCGCTTATCCTTTGACGAACCTCCTGCACAAGAACACCCAATTTGAGTGGACGCCGGAGTGTTCTGCTTCCTTTCGACAACTGAAGTTTCTGCTGACGTCACAGCCAATTCTCCGACACTTCAATCCCTCAGCGCCAACAGAGGTCCACACAGATGCGAGTGGTGTAGGTCTTGGTGCCGTTCTTGTTCAGCGCATAGACAACAAAGAACATGTCATCGCATATGCAAGTCGGTCGTTAAGCAAACCCGAACGTAACTACACAGTTACTGAACAGGAATGTCTCGCTATTATTTTCGCCGTGCAACGGTTTCGGTCGTACCTGTATGGGCGTGAGTTCACTATCGTCACCGACCATCACTCTCTGTGCTGGCTCGTCAATCTTCGTGATCCATCGGGACGCCTTGCACGATGGGCCTTACGTCTGCAAGAGTACAGCTTCACCGTCTCCTACAAGAGCGGGCGACGGCATTCTGATGCCGATTGCCTTTCCAGAATGCCTATGCGTGCCACAGAATGCGATGCTGACAGTTTTGACCATTTGATTGCAACTGTACATCGGGATTTCCCAAGTGTCGCAGCCTTCGCAAAAGAACAGCGTGAAGATCCGAATTTAGAGCCACTTTTCTCTGCCGCGAAAGAGTCAACAGCGTGCCATTTTTGTGTTCGAGATGGGTTGCTGTACAAGAAGAATTTCTCCGCGACAGGTGCACAGTTTCTTCTCGTGGTGCCAGAAGCCCTTCGCTCGTCTGTTTTGCGCGTCGTGCACGATGACCCAACTTCAGGTCACCTAGGATCCACGCGGACACTTCATCGTGCCAAAGAAAGGTTTTACTGGCCGCAAATGCGCAAGACAACGGAGACGTACGTAGCCAGTTGTGCCGAGTGCCAAAGCCACAAGAGACGTACTACTTCTCCAGTCGGTTACCTAAAGCCCGTGGTGCCAGCCAGCTCACCTTTTGAACAGGTAGGCGTCGACCTGATAGGACCGTTCCCACGTTCATCCAAAGGCAACCGTTGGATTATAGTATGCGCCGACTACATGACTCGGTTCTGCGAGACGGCGGCGCTACCCTCTGCAACTGCAACCGAAGTATCACAGTTTCTACTGCATTCGATAATACTTCGTCATGGTCCTCCTCGCGTGATCATTAGTGATCGTGGCCGTCAGTTCACAGCTGATATTGTTGAAGAACTCCTACGTCTGTGCGCCTCAAACCTGCGACATTCGACGCCCTATCACCCTCAGACCAATGGCTTGACTGAGCGTACGAACAGAACCCTGGTGAACATGATATCCATGTACGTTAGCTCGGACCACAAAAACTGGGACGAAGTGCTGCCGTTTGTCACGTACGCATATAATACCGCGCAGCATGAGACCACTGGATACAGCCCGTTTTTTCTTCTTTACGCTCGCCCACCGCGATACACTTTAGACACTATATTTGCTTTCTGTAGTCACAACGACGCTTGTATCGCGGAAACGCTGTGCCGGGCGGAGGAGGCTCGGCGCCTCGCCCGATTGCGCACTCTGGCTTCGCAGGAGCACTATAAATCCCGGTATGACAGTCGACACCGTCAGGTCACCTACAATCCCGGTGACCTAGTGTGGCTATGGACTCCGGTACGGAAACGTGGACTGTGTCAAAAACTGCTCGCTGACTATGTTGGACCGTTCGTTGTGATAGAGCGTCTTAGTGAGCTGAACTATAGGATTGCACGCCTCACTGCCAGTGGAAGACGGTCATCCAAGACCGAAGTCACGCATATAGCACGCCTGAAGCCTTTTACACAGCGACGCCCTAACTAACTTCTCGCCCGGAGGGCTTCGTCTGCAAGAGGAGCAATGTTAGTGGGTTTAATCCATAGTGAAGGAGCAGCAGCGACAACAACAACAGGGTAGAAGAAAAGAGAAGAACGACGTGCAGTACTGGTTGACATTCGCCGCCCAGCTCATTGCGAATAAACCTATCGTACAAACCCCGTAACAATATCGTGCAGGAGTCTTAAAGTGTCACTCGAGAAAGGAGAGGTTGTATTGTTATGTAAATGAAGAAGTGTAACAAATGTTTTCTCAATTTTTCTGCCTACCTTGGCCTAGGTGCTAATCGAGCAATGAACGCACCGTTTGCTGATTGCAAGGATTTCTGATGAACCATGTTGATAATGCAAATATTGCACTTTATAAGTAAAGACTAATGCATGCACGCAAGATGCATAGATGCAACGACTATGCATTCACTGCATGTATACATTACTATGATCAGCTGGCACAGCACAACGTTCTGTCTCATTTCTTGCCTCGCATCTTATGAGCCTACTCTTATCTCACAGTACTCAGCTTCGAATGAATGATAGTAGGGGAATTTTAAGGGCTCGTTTTTTCTTCGAGTTACTGTTGAGCTGAGTTACTTGATTCGAGTGGGCATTCAGATGAAATGCAGGTACCACTCACCTATTTATGTTATCTGGACTATGCTCTTTTCATTTCATAAAAACATAGCTCAATATGAGCTGCCCTAGTTGATGATACTACTTATACGACAACTTTGCATGTGCCAGTAGCTTAGGTAGAGCTTGCTATATATAGTTCAGCGAAAGTGATCAAATGAGAATACACACATGGGTGTTGTTGACAGCTACTAGTCATTAGTAAATCATTTTTGGATGTTACCATTGCTAACAGCAGGATCATACATATTACACCACTGCTTATTTGTTGTGCACTTTGATAATGTACTATGTGTTGTTTAATTGTTGTATGAAGTATGGTTAAGTATATTGAAGGGACAGCAGAATGACCATTGAGACTAGCAACAAGAAATGTAAGTATTAAGTTCACTGCAAACAATCTGTGTTGTCATCAATATGAATATTCGCCTTTATGTAAGCACCCTATTCTTGAAAACATCTGACTAGCAGCTATGTGCAACAATCATTAGATAAGTTCTAAGGAACTTCATGCATGCACTACGTTCACTTAATGTGTCAAGCTTACCACTTGTGTAGAATATTTTTAGGTACAATAAGAACTTCATGCATGCTGGATACATTTTGTGTTTCTGGTATAGTGATCTTCTATTTTGTTCAGAAAACTTAAAAGTTGCAAGAATGAAATTTCCACGAGGTTGTTATTTTCTGCTGCAATTTCTCCGCGTGTTTTTATATATGAAAGAAAATAAGATGGCAATAGAAGAGAGAAAGAGATAATATGTGGGCACCTAATGGTGGCTAGTAGCCCATGAGCCTGAGGGCACTTTCAGCCAGTGGGATGGCCCAAAGTTGCTCTTTCCAGGCTGGTCTGAGCAGCACAGATTCCCACTACTCATCAATACTCATTATGTGGCCCTTTTGGGTGAATTGAGGGCAAGCCATAGAATGCATGGTTAGTCTATGTGTTTCTTACATTCTTCACATTTGTCTAAATAATGGCCTGGGTGGCAGTAGTAATAAGCCACCATGTTCGAGCATTATTGGTTTAAAGGAGGCACCAGGTCATCACTTCCTGCGTAGTAATTGTCAGATAAGCAGGGGTATATACTGGGCTCTTCCCAGACTGTTATGATTATAGATCTCCCTGTACCCAACTGTGCAGTTCCCTTTTGATCCAGAAGAGCACCTTAGTCACCCGTTACGTAATATTGCTGAAGCCTTAGCATGAGCCGCCTCATTTCTGGTAAGATGCCCAATCACTGAGACAGAATTGGCTGTTTTTTCAGTGAAATGCACCCCTGGTGAAGTTGCAGAGTGGGGGTTTGGAGTCGCTGATTACATATTTGACACAACCTTAACGAAAGGTATTGAAGAAACAAAACAGGCACTCACCTTGTTCAAAGAAAAACAAACATATATTAACATTTCAGGGTCGCTACGGGTACGATGAAGAGGGTGTAAGAGGGCGTGACTATTTATGTGTTGGTGGTGCAGAGTGCGTATGTATATCTCGGGGAGATTACCCCGCGGCCAGTTGATTGTGTACAGATTCTAAAAGTAGCCTTGTCAATAGGCGCTTCTCTGTCTCGATTATTCCTGCAGAATCCCAGTTGATCATGTGGTTAGTGTTCAATTGATGATCTGCCAAGGCATTCAAGGTTGCATTGTCTTTCCTGACATCATTCTGGTGCTGCTGGATTCCTCTTTTAAAATTTCCAGTTTCACCTACGTAGGATAATGAAAACGAGTAGATAATGAAGCCAAGGAAAGCATAGGAGGCCTAAATTGTACTGTTTTAAGTGTATAATTGTGAGATAGATGTGAATGAAGTAAAAGGGACGAAAAGACAACTTGCCCCAGGCTGGTAGTGAACCTGCCATCTTCAGATAATGCGTCAGATGCTCTACCAATTGAGCTATGTTGGAGCATCACATCATTTGAAGGTTGCAGGTTTGGTGCCTGTCGGTGGAAATAGTCTGTTCGTCCACTTTGCTTTATTCACATCTATATCACAATTACTATGATACACTTAAAACAGTGCAATTAACATCCCCCATACCTTCGTTGGATTCATTATCTGCTGGTTTCCATTAAGGTTCTGTCGAACAAAAAATAAAAAGAGCCCTCAAAATTTCCGTCTTTCATTGATGACATAGTTGGCTTATGTGGAAACCAATGCAATGGGCAATTTGTCGTCTCCTTAGGTGTTTTCAGTTCACACTGAACCTCCCACTTTGGGATCAACATCTGTTACAATGGGCACATTGCAAAGAGCTATGTACAGAGGAGATGGAAAGAAATGTGAACAGTGCAGTGCGCTGTTTTAATCACGCTCTGACCTTGGTGGGAAAAAAATGATGCTAGAATGGCTTTTTGATTGTATCATGGATGACTCTAGGTGCTTTTTATTACCATCCAGGTAACAACCACTTGAAAGGTAATGGGAAACAGCAGAGAATGTAGATGCTGCATTGTTCACGTTTCTTTACATCCCCACTGTCGTATCATTGCTGTCTTTGCTTGTGCCATTTGGGGTGAATCTTTCTAGGTAAAGGGAGTATCTAAAGATGTTTCCATACATTACAAGAATGTTTGCCGTTGTGCTTTATCACGCTGTGTAGTTTGTTATGTCAAGTTTATTGAGTATGTGTATGCCCATACGTCTCTGTGTGAGTTGTAATATTGCACTTCCTATAGTGATCTGCCCTGACATTTGGAGTTTGGTAGGGTGTGGCATCAAGCACATGATAATGAAGGCGTGCACTAGGCATACCAATTAAGTTGGCCTCCTTTAAGGCGGAATGACGACTGGATATCCTTTAGACAATAAAGCCTCCTTTCTTCGGTATACAGTTCAGCCTTATGTATGGTGTATTACAGTTTCTTCTATCTGACCATTGCTGTCACCTGTTACCCACATCATGATGTCTTCAGCTTGCCGGCCATGCCGTAACGCTTTGATGCTATTCAGTTCTGCCAATAGACATAACATAGCTACATTAGGCACAAGTGGAGATGGGACCAATCCCCAAGGTGTTCACTACTTTTGAGTTCTATGTCATGTGATCTGATTTCGCTTGTTATGATTATCATTATGTGATACACATGAGTGCTATTACATACATGTATGTTTAGCATTTGTAGCTTCTCTAAAGTAGTCTTCTGTGTGATGTTGTCAAAGGTCATCACGAGACCCATTTTAAGGATTCCTTTGGTATCCAACATACGGGATCTCACGTCCATTTTTTAGTGTTCAATTTGTAGCATTATGTTGTGTGCGGAAAGTTATAGCCTGAACGTGATCATAGTATGCAGGAACAGGTTTCTGCCATCAGTGTCCTGTCAAGCTACGTATATAGCTTTTACCTTCATATGACCATTTTAGCATGTCAATAAAATAACATTGATGTGATTTGAATGTACTTGATCATGTGAACATTACATGATAAATAAGCTTGCCTGTGCATGAGGTTAATGAAATGAGCCCGTAATTATGTAGCTGAACCTCTCTGCTTGACTTTGGGATCGTTACTACCTGTGCAGTTACCACTGGTGTAGGCAGCTGTCTTGCTCGCCAGCATTCGATCAGATACCTGGTGGAAGCCATGATAGAATAATCACAAAGGTTTTGCCACATCTTAATGATACTGGCGGGGCTGGGCATGGATCACATGGAGAGCCTAAGCTGCACCCTAGCTATCCTCCCCTCAGTTATTGGGCTGTCTAGGTCCCAGTTTTTTTTCCCAGCTCTACGGGTTCTTCTCCCTTGGTTGTGAGACCTAAATATCACGACTGTATTTCTTTTAATGTCGTCCTCAATATGTGATAGCTGTAAACAAGAAAAAATATCTCCTGTATTCATGTATTTTTTCGGGGCAGAGTAAGAAAAGAACACAGCTGGAAAGAGAACACAATTTGCGCATGTGAGTGTTTGTTTTCATTGCATTTTGTGACGGTGCCAACCGTGGCAGGGATCCGCCGTTAGTTTATGGCAGGGGTCGGCAGCCTTTTGAGGCGGAGGGCCGAATTTCTTGAAACCGACAGGGTGGGATGGGGGGTTGGGGGGGCACGTCAAGGGAAACAATTAGGCGAATTGAGAAAATGTAAAAAAAACTGGAATTGAAATATAGAAATGATGTTTATTTGCAGCACAAAGTCACAAAGTTGCAATTTACAAACAAAGCTTAGAATTATCAAAGGTGCAATGTTGGCCTTCAGATAAAAGCTGACAAGGGGACGGGGTAAAGTTCGGACGTCGTGCGGGGGGGCCGCATTATACCGCCCCGCGGGCCGCAGGTTGCCGACCCCTAATTTATGCCACCGTCGCTGGTACCGCCACTGCGCACTTCGATGACATGAAGAGCGCGCGGGGGGCGCCCGCGACGTTGCTCTAAAACAGTAGTGTTTCTCAGGGGCCTAATAAAGTTCTGTGTCTGTCTGTCTCGACCTACACGTCTGTACCTCACGATTGATGCCCTGATCGTCGTCAGCGCGCCGCGCTGTTGCCGCGCGACAGGCTCCCTACCTGAATCATCGAGTTCAAGAAGTGTGCGGAACGCCGTGTTCTTGCAAGTTGAAGCGCACGCACTTTCAAGCATTGCGATGTCACGCCGGGCGTAAACTAGCGCAGATGGGCGGATTGCATGCCACTAGATGCGGCAGCATAACTGAATATCAACAATCGCGCAGGTTAAAGCCCCCTCAGCAGCGTTCCGGGCGTCCGTGAGCGCGACCATGCAACTCGTACCGCTGTAGAACAGAACGTAACTGTGCAAATGCTTCGTTTACGCCACAATACGGGTAATTGAACCCACATGGGCAAAAGTATACGCTTGTGTCGTCTGCTGATGATCATCATCATCATCATCATCAGCCTGTCTACGCCCACTGCAGGGCAAAGGCCTCTCCCATGTTTCGCCAATCAACCCGGTCCTGTGCTTTCTGCTGCCACGTTATACCTGCAAACTTCTTAATCTCATCTACCCACCTAATTTTCTGTCTCCCCCTGACGCGTTTGCCATCTCTTGGAATCCAGTCAG
Organism: Rhipicephalus appendiculatus; assembly: GCA_030522465.1. Lineage (NCBI taxonomy): Eukaryota > Metazoa > Arthropoda > Arachnida > Ixodida > Ixodidae > Rhipicephalus > Rhipicephalus appendiculatus. The sequence goes on along the minus strand of JALIZH010032921.1, from coordinate 2,246,996 downwards.
TTACCCTTAATGACCAGCGGTTATCCTGCCGACGTGCTACGTGCCCGGCCCATATCCATTTCTTCTTCTTGATTTCAGCTATGATATCCTTAACCCCCGTTTGTTCCCTGACCCACTCTGCTCTCTTCCTGTCTCTTAAGGTTACATCTATCATTTTCCTTTCCATCGCTCGCTGCGTCGTCCTCAGTTTAAGTTGAACCCTCTTTGTAAGTCTCCAGGTTTCTGCTCCGTAGGTAAGTACCGGTAAGATGCAGCTGTTATATACCTTCCTCTTGAGGGATAGTGGTAGACTACCATTCATGATTTGATAATGCTTGCCGAATGTGCTCCATCCCATCCTTATTCTTCTAGTTATTTCACTCTCATGGTTCGGCTCCGCGGTTACTACCTGTCCTAAGTAGACGTACTCCTTTACAACTTCCAGTGTCTCGCCACCTATTGCAAAGCGCTGTTCTGTGCCAAGATTGTTCCACATTACTTTAGTTTTATGCATATTAATTTTCAAACCTACTCTTCTACTTTCCGTATCCAGTTCAGTAATCATAAGCTGTAATTCGTCTCCCGCGTTACTCATCAATGCAATGTCATCAGCGAATCGCAGGTTACTGAGATACTCTCCATTAACTCTTATCCCTAACTCTTCCCAATCTAGGGCCCTGAAAACCTCCTGTAAACACGCGGTGAATAGCATTGGAGAGATCGTGTCTCCCTGCCGTACGCCCTTCTTTATTGGGATTCTTCACCAGAGCAGGATTGGCCACCCTGGTGGAGTACTTGGCCACTACCTCCCACATGAATACACCAATTAACCTGCTGATGATAGCCGCCGACAACCAACACCTCTGCTACGCCGAACGGTTGCCAGCACTTCGCGAACATCGCGTCGGCCAATCAGCGTGCGCATGCATTCCGTTCCGTGCGGCGCCACCGTGCATAGCGTCCGTCTCCATACCGCCCGAAAGGCGGAACGGAACAGAAAAACGGAGCGGGGGCGGACGTGCGGCCGTACCGTGGTAGGGCCTTTAGACTCTATCTCGCGAGGTGACCGGAAGGGTCCTTCAAGTTATCTAGCCAACACAAGGCGTGGTGGTCGCTCGCAACTTTGAAGGGCCTGCCATAGAGGTAGGGGCGAAACTTTGACGTAGCCCAGATGATGGCGAGGCACTCCTTTTCTGTTGTGGAATAGTTGGCCTCTGCCTTGGATAGCGACCAGCTAGCATAACTGATAACCCTTTCCAGTACATCCGTCCTCTACACAAGGACGGCAACAGGATAGAAAGCTGGGCTAGTTGGTACATATGCATCCTTGAAGCAGCGCTAAAAGACAGAGACGTGCTCTTGTGTGTTCGCCCTTTTAAATGCGAAGCATTCCTTAGCGAACTTCGGCTGCTTTGAGCATATCTATCTATCTATCTAGCTATCTATCTATCCAGCTGCCTACGACTTTGTGCTCTCCTGGCAGTATCGTTAATGGGATTTATACCAAATTTGGTATGGCATAACAAGACTGTATGACGAACATAAACGGCTGGTCATATCATGAATATCATGACTAGCTTGTCATGAAAAGCATGATTTACATGCCACGCTCATGGCACGTTCGCGGCCGTTTCGTTAGCTTGATATACACCAAATTTGGGATTGACTGACGTGACTGTATAACGAACATAAATGACAGGTGGTAATATGCAAATAATGACGTGCATGTCATGAACAACATGATCTGATTTACATGCCACGCTCATGACGCGCTCGCGGCCGTTTCGTTGGCTTGATATACACCAAATTTGAGATTGAATGACGTGACTGTATGACGAACATAAATGACAAGTGGCAATATGGAAATCATGTCATGTCATGAGCGACATGACTTGCAAGCCACGCTCATGGCGTGCTCGCGGCCGTTTCGTTAGCTTGAGATACACCAAATTTGGTATTGAGTGACATGACTGTATGGCGAACATAAATGACAAGTGGCAATATGGAAATCATGACATGTCATGTGCGACATGACTTGCAAGCCACGCTCATGGCGTGCTCGCGGCCGTTTCGTTAGCTTGAGATACACCAAATTTGGTATTGAGTGACATGACCAGTGGCGTAAATCCAGGAAAATCACAAGGGTGGACACCATCTTGCCATGACGGCCATTTTGTTTTCATAAACGTAGGTTTTACTTTTATTATATAAACATTAAAACCGCACATCGATATCAAATAAAAAGCGCGCATTTTTCTGAAAAATACCACGATCAAAGTCCAGCATGATCGGGTCTGTACTCCATGTCAATGGCTTCCGCCTAATAGTCGACATAAATGAATAACGGCAGATGATCGGGGATTCTTTAATTAGAACATTTGCATTCTTAGGCCCCTGCATTAGGGCGCTTTTGAAACGAAAAGTAGGTTTCACTTTTGTACATCATGTCTGCTTTTTGCAAGGGTTTCAGAATTCAGAGTTTGCTTTACGGAGAGTACGCTATACATATACCTATAAAGAAAATTAAATATGATGTTTGAAAGATAGATCTCAAGGGGGGGCCCTTCAAAGGGGTGTCCCCCCCCAGCCTGGACACAAGGGGGGGGTCAGGAACCCCCTGACCCCCCCCCATGATTTACGTCAATGCACATGACTGTATCAAGAACATAAATGACAGGTCCTAACATGTAAAACATGACATGCAAATTATGTAAAGCATGATTTGCTCCTTCCCGGCTGCTTCGCATTACATCGATTCCCACAGTGCGTGCGATCTGCCGGCTTTCTTAGTCTCTGTCTTTTAGCGCTGCTTCAAGGATACAAGGACCGCGCCGAGTGCTACGCTGCTTACGTCGGTGTGCACTTCTGTTTCGGCGTGTTCGTTGAAATGCGCAAGTAACACAGGCGTTTGCAGTCGTCGTTTTAGTTCTTCAAATGCTTCCTCCTGCGCACAGGCCGAGAAATCGACGCACGGCTTTTTTTTTTTTTTTTGTCGGTGGGTGGCGGGAATGCAGCGATGGCGGCTGTCTTCTGCGGGTCGGCGCGTACTCCGGACTTGCTTATCACGCGGCCCAAGAACAAGAGTTCCTCGAAGGTGAAGCGGCACTTTGGTGGCTTCAGGGTGACTCCGGAGGCCTTGATTGCTTGAAGTACAGCTTCAAGGCACCGGAGGTGTTCGTCGAAGCTTGAGGAAAACGCAACGACGGCGTCCGAGTACACAAGACAAGTCCACTTCAAGCAGGCCAGTACGCTATCCATAACGCGTTGGAAGGTCGGTGGGGCCGAGCAAAGACCAAAAGCGATGACCTTGAAATCGAACAGGCCGTCTGGAGTTATGAAAGCAGTCTTTTCTCGGTCTCTCTCGTCGACTTCGATTTGCCAGTAGCCTGTCTTGACGTCCATCGACGAAAAGTACTTCGCGTTGTGGAGTCGATCCAGGGTGTCGTCTATCCGTGGGAGGGGATACACATCCTTCTTCGTGCTCTTGTTCAGGAGACGATAGTTGACAAAGAAACGTAGCGTCCCGTCCTTCTTAACCAACACCACGGGAGACGCCCAGGGACTCTTGGACGGCTGGATTATGTCGCCGTGTAGCATTTCGTCGACTTGTTTCTTTACGGCCTCGCGCTCTCGCGTCGAAACTCTGTACGGGCTCTGACGGAGTGGTCTGCAGGCGTTCTGTTATGATGCAATGCTTTGCAACAGGGGTCTGCCGAATTCTTTACGACGATGAAAAGCAGTCCTTGTATTGCAGGAGCAAGGCTTTGAGTTGTTCTTGCTTATGCTTCGGAAGGCTCGGATGGACGTCGAAGGCTTGTTGGGGACCTCGATTCGTCAAAGCAGGTTCAGTGGCATCGAAGAGGGCGAGAGCACTGCTGGCATCCAGGAAATCATTCATGTAGGTGACCGTCGTGCCAATGTTGAGGTGCCTGTATTCGCGGCTAAAATCCGCAGCTCGACTATGCCTCTTGCGACGCAGATCTGACAGCTCATAAGCAAGTTCTGGTCGCCCTCAATTACGCCCTCTAAGTTTACGGGTACTTCGGTGCCGACGCAAATGATGACCTGGAGAAAATGGGAATGGTGACCTGCTCTTTTATCACATTCAAGACACGGTGACCAATATTCGTATACGGTGGGATGGCGTTGTCCGCGGAAGGCGTTATCGATTGGGATCGTAGATCAATCACTGCGCCGTGTTGATTTAGGAAATCCATGCCTAGAATGACGTACCTCGAACAATGCTGTAGGACTACGAAGCTCGCGGGATAAGTCTGGTCTTCAATCGTGATTCTTGCCATGCAAACTCCAGTTGGTGTTATTAGGTGGCCTCCTGCTCTCCGGATTTCGGATCCTTACCAAGCGGTCTTTACTTTTATAATAAAAACAGTGGACCGAAAGCGGCGGTTTCGCCCGAACACTAGCGGCAAGAGCTGGTCAGGCGCAGGCAGCGTTGCAGCAACCACAGGCTAGGCAGCTCCAGCTCGTGCTTCGTGCATAGCTGGCTATGTGGCTGCAGCGCTGGGCATTCCTCTCCCTTTCTCTACTCTAGGATTCATCTACTCTACGGAGCGGCGCCCGCGTCCCACATCCCCACAGCGCATGCGCGTCCTCTCCTCTCTCCTCTAGGAATCCTCTACTCTACGGAGCGGCTCCCGCGTCCCACACCCCCACAGCGCATGCACGTCCCCTCCTACGGTCCCCCCCCGTCCTCTCCTCTAGGAATCCTCTACGGAGCGGCGCGCAAGGCAGGTGGTGTGACAGCTGCATACTCCGCTGGGGGGTTCCACGGTATGAAAATGACGGAGCGCGCGCGCCTTATTCTCTCTCCTGTGCAGCACCGCAATGAGCGCGCGGACCGCTGCCGCGAGTGAGAGCGGCGACGTTTCTCCCGCTCAAGCTAATTATCTCCCCGCTGCTTCGCATCCACACATGGTTCCCTTTAGCGGGAGACGGTGAATTTTTTTTAGATGCGAAGCATCTTATGCTCGGGGCTATGTCCGTCCCTCCCGCGTCCCGCGTCCCCCGTCCCCCCGTCCCGCGTCCGGCCACTTTCATGAAGTAGGGAAGCACCCATTATGCGAACCAGAACACTGTAGTAATATGAAGGCCGTCAACCACTACGACAGTCATCAGAGTCATGGCCGAGAGCACAGAGAGGCTGCTTAGCAATGGCTAGGAGGGTGGTGTCTGTCGCCCAGGTTGACCCCATTCCTTGATTTTGCTTACATGTGTTTGGAGGGGGCTTATTCCGTCCCTCCTTCCCGCGTCCCACACCACCACAGCGCGTCCGCTTCCCCTCTCACTCCTACGCTCATCCCTTTCTCTCCTCTAGGAATCCTCTACTCTACGGAGCGGCCACAGCGCATGCGCGTCCCCTCCCCCTCTCACTCCTACGCTCATCCCTTTCTCTCCTCTAGGCATCCTCTACTCTACGGAGCGGCCCCCCGCGTCCCAAACCCCCCCACAGCGCACGCACGTCCCCTCCCCTATCCTCTCCTACGCGGACCCCCCTTTCACTATACTAGGAATCATCTACTCAACGGAGCGGCGTCCCACAGCGCATCCGCGTCCTCTCCCTCTCTCTCCTCTAGGAACCCTCTACTCTACGGAGCGGCTCCGGCGTCCCACATCTCCAGAGCGCATGCGCGTCCTCTCTCCTCTAGGAATCCTCTACTCTACGAAGCGACTCCCGCGTCCCACACCCCCCACAACGCATGCACGCCCCCCTCACCCTCTCTCTCCTCTCCTAGCCCCCCCCCCCCCCGTCCTCTCCTCTGGGAATCCTCTACGGAGCGGCGCGCACGACAGGTGGTGTGACAGCTGCATAATCTGCTGGGGGCGCCACGGTAGTTCCGCGGTATGAAAATGACGGAGCGCGCGCACCTCATTCTCTCTCCTGTGCAGCACCGCGATGAGCGCCCGGACCGCTGCCGTGAAACGAGAGCGGCGACGTTCCTCCCGCTCAAGCTAATTATCTCCCCGCTGCTTCGCATCCACACATGGTTCCCTTTAGCGGGAGATGGGAAAGTTTTTTTATACAAACACCTGAAGACCTTCTCTGTCCATCTACTCTCCTTCATTTTCCTCAGCCTCTCTTCAAATCTCATTTTGGTCTGAGCTTCCCTCAATTCAAAGCCTGTCCATCCCATATCACCCTTTACAGCCTCATTTGTCGTCTTCCCGTGAGCGCCCAACGCGAGGCGTCCCACAGTCCTTTGATTTACATCCGTTCCCGATTGCACCTCTGACTTCATGCACACCACTGAGCTCCCAAATGTAAGCCCCGGAACCATCACACTTTTTGTTTCCATTGGTCTACGGTCGCGAACGAGCGGGCGAGCTGTCGGCACTCCTCGGCGTGGCGGGCAACTTGAGAGATGGGCGCAGGTTCGGATGAATCGGGTCGGTACCGCAGAATGGTGTCGAGTGTAGTCGAAGGTTCACGGCCATATAAGAGAAAGAATGGCGAAAAGCCTGTAGTCGCCTGTGGAGCAGTGTGGTATGCGTACGTCACGATGGGCAAAATTAGGTCCCAATCAGAGTGATCGGAGGCAACTTACTTAGAGAGCATGTCGTCAAAAGTATAGTTCAATCTCTCCGTCAAACCATTAGTTTGGGTATTGTAGGCGGTAGTCGTGCGATGAACGATGCGACATTCGGCCAGGAGTGCGTTTACGTCTTCCGAAAGGAACACACGTCCTCTATCAGTCAGAAGTTAGCGTGGTGCGCCATGGCGGTGTCACGAGTAAAAGAGAATGAAGAAGAAGAAGAAGACGTCTATTGAAACTTGATGAAAACAAGAGATAGAAGAGAAGAAGGAAGAGTGGTGGTGTTCGAAGGAGCGCGCGCGGAGCAAGGGTGGAGGACGAAGAGCGGGCAGGGCGGAGGTGTGCGAAAAGCCTGGGAGTTGGTTCTCCAGCCATGGCCTGGAGACGTCCTGGTTGACCACGTCGTTCCGGGCCTGACCGTCACCGTGCTGCACCCTGTGGCCATGGCCAACCACCTTCCAGTGTCCTTGGCTCGGCGCGCTGGAGACCACGTCAGGTGCCACGCTGGTCTGGCGCCACGCGTCTGAAGATCTTCCGTCATCGCCACGGAGGCCAGCCGACAAGCCACGTCGACACAGCAAGACCGACGTCTGACGACAGGTCGACGGAACGGCCGCCGCGTCGCAGCTGACGGTCAGGACGTTTATGTTTTTGCTCTTGGGGACATTGCGCGTAGAACGAGTAGCGTTGTTTATTTCTAGGTGGATTATTCATTGTGTAAATACGTGTGCTGTGCTTAAAGGCGCTCTGTGTGTCTCTTCTTTGTTTGTCCTTGTTCCATGCTCTGTGAAACTTTGAAAAATATGCACCACCAACTAGCCCAACGCTCCACCTTAGTGCTTAAAGGGTTTGAATGTGTGCGGGGTCTTTCATTGTTCAGATAAATTATTTGTGGGGTACAAAGGTGTCCTGTCTATTGCTAGACCGTGGAAATTCGTGACAGGCGGAGAATAAAGTTCCGCAGGAGGAAAGATGCTATATCACGGGCCGTGGCAGCAGGTAGAGTGGCTGTTTCTGCGTATCTCGTCAAGTGGTCGACGGCGACAACTACCCAGCGGTTTCCAGAAGCCGAGAATCGAAGGGTTCATACAGGTCAATGCCTATGCGGTCGAAGGGCCTGGCCGGGCACGGGATTGGCTGGATCGGACCAGAGGCCTGCTGGGGAGGAGCTTTGCGTCGTTGGCACTATGGGTATGACCTAATGTATTTGCGCAGAAAGGTGTACATGCCTCGCCAATAACACCTCGAGGAAAGTCAAGTGTATGTTTTGAAGACGCCCGCATGAGCACACTGTGGGTCAGCGTGGAAGGCAGAACATATTTGAGCGTGGAGCGTGGTATGACGAGCAGCCACTTGCGGCCGTCAGACATGTAGTTCGTGCGATAGAGGAGGCCATCGTGGATCTCAAAGTGAGCCGCTTGAAGACGCAATGCTCGAGAAGCTGAAGGAAAAGTCGACGGGTTGGAAAGCAAATTCAGGCATCTTTGCGTTGCTCAGACGCCATGTCACAGCCAGCTGGGAACGAAAGTACTTCGTCCATGGCAGATAGGCAGGCAGAGCTTTCGGTTGACAACGGCTAGCGTGATAGGGCGTCGGCATCGGTGTGGCGGCGGCCAGACCTGTAGACGACGCGCATGTCAAAATCTTGCAACTGCAAAGCCCAGCGAGCTAATCGGCCGGAGGGGTCCTTCAACGTGGACAGCCAACGAAGCGCGTGGTGGTGTGATACGTCGAAGGGGCGACCATATAAGTAAGGCCTAAATTTCCCGAGAGCCCAAATTATGGTCAAACATTCCTTCTCCGTGACAGAATAATTCTCTGCTTTAGTGAGGGTGTGGCTCACGTATGCGACGACGTACTCCGGGTATCCAGATTTGCGCTGCGCAAGCACGGCGCCGAGTCCAACACCGCTGGCATCGGTGTGTACCTCAGTCAGAGCAGTAGGGTCGAAGTGACGCAGGATTGGCGGTGAGGTGAGAAGACGGCGCAACTCTTGAAAGGCATCGTCACAAGCGGGTGACCAAGCGTATGTTTTCGAGTCGCTCCAAACAGCGGCACGGAACTACCTGAAAGGCAGGGTCTCCACGGTGGCGATTAGGTTACTAAAACGCATGGACAATCCTCCTCCTTACACATGCATCGTGTGGGTTCCGGGTCACGAAGGTCTCGAGGGAAATGAAGCGGCACACACCACAGCCCGCGAATGCATCAACCGGGCATCCCCGTACGAGATCCGAGGCACCTCCCACTCATCAACAGAAACAGAGGCAACAGAACCCATACCGCTAACATACAATGCATTACTACAACATTATCGACTCGAACGCAGGTCATACCCTCCGCCACATCCAAAACTCACAAGAGACGAAGGCACCGACTACAGGCGCCTTCAAAGCAACACGTTCATCCACGGCGTACTATTGCACCATATGAGGCCAACGTTGTATAACTACATCTGTCCTCACTGCAATGTGGCAGACACTCTGGCGCACCTCCTACTGCAGTGCAAAGTAAGCGTCCCAAGGCTACAAGCAGCAGCACCAGATGCGGACCAAGACCTCCTCAGTGAAGCGTGGGGGGGCTGCGATCTCCCAGCCGGACCTGGTCGACCAGCGTCAACTCGTCGCTCGAGCCCGGCGGGCTGTCCAGGCCAGAGGGTTCCTGGAATAACGGACCCTCCCACCTTCACTCAAAATCTTTACTCAATAAATGTTTTCTCTCTCTCTCGCTCCGTAGGAGCCGATTCAAGGGAGCGATGATGGTCCGAAAATTCCGAATCAAACGGCGAAAGTAGGAGCAGAGGCCAAGGAAACTGCGAAGTTCTTTTAGAGACGCAGGTTTAGAAAAGTCAGCAACTGCCCGGAGCTTGGCGGTGTCGGGAAGAATACCGACTTTGGAGACGACATGGCCAAGGATGGTGAGCTGACTTGCGCCAAAGCGGCATTTCTTCAGGTTTAGCTGAAGGCCAGCGTCACTTAGGCACCGCAGTACTTCCTCTAGCCTACTGAGGTGCGTGGGAAAATCTGGTGAAAATACAACCACGTCATCTAAGCAGCAGAAGCACGTTTTCCACTTGACACCTCTCAAAAGATGGTCCATCATGCGCTCAAATGTTGCGGGCGCGTTGCAGAGACCGAAAGGCATGACACGGAATTGATAAAGGCCATCGGCTGTGATGAAGGCCGTTTTAGGTTGGTCGTCAGGCGCCACGGGGACTTGCCAATAGCCGCTCCGTAAGTCAATAGAATAGAAGAACTCCGCGCCTTGAAGGCAATCAAGGGCATCGTCGATTCTCGGTAAGGGGCACATGTCCTTTCGGGTGATCTTGTTAAGGCGACGGTAATCAACGCAGAACGAATCGACTCATCCTTCTTTTTGACGAGGACAACTGGGAATGCCCATGGGCTATTCGAAAGCTGGATGACGCCACGCTTGAGCATGTCAGCTACTTGTTTGTCGATAACCTGTCGCTCGGTCGCAGACACACGATACGGTCTTTGTCGCAGTGGCGCATTGGTAACCGTGTCGATTCAGTGACTCACAGCGGACGTACGGCCGAGGGCAGCATGCTGGCAGTCAAAGGATGAACGGAATCTGTCGAGGAAGTGTAGGAGCTGGGCGCGCTGAGGAACAGTTAAAGTGTCGGCGATGGAGCTGCTCAAGAAATCCGGCGTAGTCGTCTGTTGCATGGAGTCACAGGTCGCTCCGACGACTTCGTGTTCGGCGGTGGAAGCAGTTAGCAAGTCAATGATGGTCGAAGGGTCGACACCGTGGACATGCCCGACGCACTCTCTACGAAGCAGTGTTTGAGGACATGACAACAGGTTGGAAACAGGCAGTTTGCTGACACCGTCACGAATGTCCAAAAGGGCGCGCAAAAGGAAGCGGTGAACATTTCCGACGAACGAAGATGGGTGACGGCGTAAAAAGTGCGCTCGACTCGGCTATACTGTTGCAGGACACAGTGGCGAGGGCAAAGGAGTGCGGCGGTATTGTAACATCTTCCACAATAAATTGCTTGCCCTCAGCTTCAGGATCGTCAAATAACGGAGGGTCGAAAGGAGCTTCAAATGCCACTTCCGCTCGAGAACAGTCGATGACGGCTTTATTAGCGGAAAGAAAGTCCCAGCCCAAAATGAGGTCGTGGCAACAAGAATGCAATACTACAAGTTGGACGACATATAGGATATCATTAATCAGGACGCGAGCAGAACATGCAGCGGTCGGCGTGATGCGGTCTACGCTGGCGGTACGAAGCGATATGTTCGACAGCGGCATGGTAACTTTTTTGAGCAAGCGGCAGGGTTTGGCACTAATAACTGAAACTGCGGCACCAGTGTCGACAAGGGCGAGTGCAGCGACACCATCCACACGCAGGTCAATAACATTCGTCGGAGAAGGGAGAGGCCTTGGTGTTTTCGCGGCCGACGCAGTTCCTGCCTCTGGAACTGCGGCAATTAGTTCTCCTGCCCCGGCGTCGAGGAAGGACGGCGCATCGGCGATAGTGAGCAGCGTCGAGGCGATGGCGAGGGGCGGTTAGAAGGAGTGCGGTGGCCGGTATATGAAGACATCCGGCCGCGGTTTTGAGATGTGGAGAACGATGACTGCGGCGATACATACGGGTCAGGTTCGAAGCTCTGGTGGTAGGGACGTACTCGACGACGGCAATATCGCGCGACGTGGCCAGGTAGCCCACACGAAAAACATATTGGCTGGTTGTCGAAAGTGCGCCATTGTCCACTACCTTGGAGGTACATTGCCTGATCGAAGCGGGGAGTTCGTCGCAGTGGCGCGGCTGGTGGTAATGGCGCAAAGGTCTGAGGCGCTGGCCGTGCGGCAACTTCGGCATAGCTTAGGGGAGCATTTACCTCAGCACAGGCAGCGGGGGTCGGCGCTGGCGGAGTGCCACGGGCAGAAGGCAGAGCTGCGCAAACTTGCTGCTGTATCACCTGGCGAATGTTCGCTGGCAAAGGCAACGGTGGTTGGCCGGCTGTTGATAACAACGAAACCTGGCGAGCGACCTCCGTGCGGACAAACTCCTTGATCTGGGAGAGCAGCGACTCACGGTGCGGATCGCCAGCTGGGCTCGAGATGGTTTCGTCAGACGCGTGTTGGTGGAGCGTGAGAACACGCTGTCGTCGGAGCTCGTCAAAACTCTAGAAAAGCTCAATGAGTTCAGAGACAGTGGCAGGGTTCTTAGAGAGAAGCATTTGAAATGCATCATCAGAAATTCCCTTCATGATGTGGCGCGCTTTGTCCGCTTCCGTCATCGTTGGGTTGACGCAGCGGCAGAGGTCGAGAATATCATCTATGTAGCTGGTGAACGTTTCTCCTGTTTGCTGGGACCGGCTTCGTAGGCGTTGTTCTGCCCGAAGTTTGCGCACACCAGGGCAGGGGCGTAGCCAGAAATTTTTTTCGGGGGGGGGGGCACCCCCTTGATTTCGCGAGGGGCACCTCCTTGAAATGGTCATTTTTCGCACTGTATGCCATGGCGAAAAAAAATTTCGGGGGGGGGGGCACGTGCCCGGTGTGCCACCCCCTGGCTACGCCACTGCACCAGGGCGACCAAAAACTGCTGCTATGCTGGTTTTGAAGGTCGCCCATGTGGGGAGATTGGCCTCGTGGTTTTTATACCACATCTTGGCGACATCCGTTAAATAGAACATTACGGTGCCGAGCTGCAAGGATCATGCCATTTGTTGGTAGCGCTGGCTCTCTCGTAGGATTCAAGCCAATCCTCAACGTCTTTCTGATCGGTGCCGCTAAAGATCTCTGCTTCTCGAAGAAGTTGGGCACCGGGACATCCCCTGGGCGGCGAAGCCGGTTGGGGTGTCGAGTTGGCGTCGTCAGGCATGACGGGCGGCAACGTTCGGCTACGTAATTCCAGGGCCGGGGAAAACTACAGCAACCTCCACCAAAATATAATGAAAACACTGGGCCGAAAGCGGTGGTTTCGTCCGAACAGTAGCGGCAAGAGCTGGTCAGGCGCAGGCAGCGTTGCAGCAACCGCAGGCTAGGCAGCTCCAGCTCGTGCCTCGTGCATAGCAGGCGATGTGGCTGCAGCGCTGGGTATTCCTCTTCACTGCGCTTTGTTCAACTTTGTGGCTAACGGCCCACTGATGACAGAATATCTCCGGTATCGACGCGAGCGGTGACGTCGTGGCCGTCGATGAGGACGTCGAGGTCGCTAATTCGTCGTCTTGCGTTGCGGTTTCGTCGTGGCGTCGGATCACGGCTACGCCAATTTCCCTTTGACTTGGGCGAGTTGGTACATACTCGGATAAGTTTAGTGCGATTTAGACGAGGACAGGAGACACACAGAACACAGACAGCGCTCGTCTGTGTTCTGTGTGTCTCCTGTCCTCGTCTAAATCGCGCTAAACTTATCCGAGTACGCCAATTTGTTGCGCTGCTTCCATGTTGCGTCGTCACGTCTTCGTCGGTCCGCGACCTTTCGTCGGCAGGGCTCTTTCTGCTTCGCGTCGTGTTCTGCAGGTTTCGCCGCGTTGTCGTCGTCGGTGGCCGCGGAGGACCTTCGGCATTTCGTCGTACAGCAACCGCACCTCCATCGGTTACTGCCCTTAGTTTCCCGGATACGGGCTAGGCGACCGGCCCCGGTTCGGGCCAGTGTACTGCCGGCGGTGCGGTGACATGTAGCGACCGGGCGACGGCGAGCGGGAAGGTCATCGGGGTGTCCACTGAGCTCCTCCGAGGTAGTCGGCAATGTCTTGTGGTCGATCACCCCACTGTGGACGAGGCGCGTTGACGGCGAAACCGCGTAGCCCCATCTGGGGATAGTGGCACCGGCGGTAGGTGTGGCCAGCTTCTCCGCAGTGGCAGCACAGTGGACAGGGGCGCGCCAAACGTCGGTCTTCCTCGGAGCGTAGCGTTGGCCGGCGGGTTGACCGTATGGCGTCGGTGGCGGCGGCGGCGGCGGTGTCTTGCGGCGGAACTGCTGCGATGCGACGTCTTCACGTGACCGCGGCGGGGTAGCGTTACGACGCGCTGCGGCATCGTAGCTCATGGCCTCCGGATGAGGCTGCGGTAGTTCGGGAATTCCCAGAGATTGCTGGACTTCCTCATGAACGATATCAGTGATTGAATCCACCTGAGGAGGTGATGACGGGAACATGCGGCGCAGTTCTTCTTGCACAATGGCCCTTATCGTCTCGCGCAGGTCGTCGGAGCGGAGCCCTTGGACTTCGGTGATGTGTGGCGTGGAACGACGATCGTATTGACGGTTGCGCATGTCTAGCGTCTTCTCAACTGTCGTTGCTTCAGCGACAAATTCTTGGACACTGGTCTGTGGGTTCCGCATCAGTCCCACAGAGAGCTCATGCTTGACCCCTAGCATGAGGAGACGAACTTTCCTCTCTTCGGGCATGGCAGGGTCGGCGTGGCGGAACAGTCGCGTCATTTCTTCTGCGAACGTGGTCACGTGTTCGTTCGGCAGCTGCACCTTTGTCTCAAGCAAGACCGCGACCCTTTGTTTTCGGGCGACGCTCGTGAACGTGTCCAAAAAAGTGCTACGAAAGAGGTGCGAATTGCGGACTCCCGATTCTCGAGCCATGTCCTTGCTGCTCCTTCAAGGTAAAATGCCCCCCACCTCCCCGAAGGGAATCGTGAGGAAATGCGAATGCATTTCGCGCGCGCTTCACTCCATTTATATATACGTGCGAGCGAGCGGACGGGAGTGTGGGGCGCAGGGAGGAGAGAGAGCGAACGGCGAGAGAAGGAGCGGCGAAGCACTGCACCTACCCTCTGCTACACTCTCCACACACGCGGGAGCTCCGCCGAGCTTCCGCGATGCGAGCGCTCTCACACACCAGAGCGCGCTCCTCCTCTCCTCTCACTCTCCGCTACTCCGCCCGCACCACCTGCTCCGGTTGCTAGGGGCGAGGATAAGCGCGCGCGCCCGCAGCTGTTGCTATGGGAGAGGGAGTGAAAGCAGAGAGATAAAAAATTACACCATCTTCCGCTAAAGGGAACCATGTGTAGATGTGAAGCAGCGGGCGCTAACGCTTACACCGGCGGCGGCGTCGACGCTGGCGCTCATCGCAGCGTTGCGCAGGAGAGAAAACGGGGGATGCGTAAAGCACGCAGTGATGGAGCGGTGTTTCCTACTGGAACATGCCAATCGCTGCTAATGTGCAATGAGAGACAGAAGACTCCGACTGGACACAGAGACTCGCACTCGGCTTTTAGTTAACGCGCACGCTGCGAATTTTTATTGTTCAACAACGCACAGGAGAAATCTCCCACCGGCACCACCTTGGAGGTCAAGATCCATTGCTATATATACGGGGTGGCCAGTGAACGGTTGTGCAGCGCGAGCAGTCGGTTTTTTCAACCAAGAAACTCGCTAGCAGGCGCTGCCTGCGTCGGCGTCGCGAGGCGAAAGAGGGGGGAGCGCAGGAGAGGAGAGAGAGGGAGTGACACGCATGCGCAGTGGGAGTGTGACCGCCGTGGTCAGGGATGCGTAGAGGAGAGAGGAGGGAGCGTAGGAGAGGAGAGAGAGGGGGGACGCGCATGCGCAGTGGGAGTGTAGACGCCGCGGGCAGGGATGCCTGGAGGAGAGAGGAGGGAGTGTAAGAGGGGAGAGGGGAGGCGCATGCGCAGTGAGGATGTGGTTGCCGCGGGGAGGGATGCCTAGAGGAGAGAGAGGGAGAGAGGAGGTTTTTTATTTTTATTTTTTTAAAGGGTTTGCGCATGCGCAGTAAGGGTGGTCACGCCGCACACCACCACCACCGGATTAAGCTTCGCCATAAGATACTTCACATCTAACACCTGCCGGCGCTTACCTCCTCAACCTATCCTCCTCCTCCTCCGCGGACAACGCTGGACAACGCTGGACAACGCCGGACAACGCCGGACAACGCCGGATGCCTGACATAGCCCGACTATGAAATGCATTCGCAGTTAAAAGTACGCGTGGTGCAGCTTGTCCTCGGTGTTCCAGTTATTGTACGTTGAGACCCTTTCGAACGTCTCGAGCCAGGTTTCAGTAGAGCGAAGTTGGGCATGTTGGTGTAGCATAGGGAAACACACAGCGCAAATAATGACAGGGACAGAGAAAGCGCTGTGTGTCTTCTCTTCCTGTGTCCCCATCATTATTTGCGCTGTGTGTTTCACCAGGTTTCAGGGTCTTCACACGGCGTACCACGGAATGCCGGCGGCTCCCTAGGCGGCTGCATCACGATCGCTTAACCCTTAAACGCCCATAAGGTATCTTTTGTAAATACTGATGCAAGATTCTTTGAAAACGCTATTTATTGTCCAAAGAAGATAATGCAACGTCAAAAGTTTCTTTATACAACGCTAAATTAAAATTATTAGGGTGGGAATATACTTCCCTATGGGCCTTTGGCAGAACCATATCTGCTGGGGATCTTTTCAAAGCATGGTACGGCATGAACGTGAACATTGCACGTAGAGCAAACAATCTTCGACCTCTTGTCATTTTGTTCACTTAAATGACATCAGCAATGTATGAAGGTTCATGGTGTCCTAGGAAAATGCAGTACAGGTGAAAGCGGCACTTGGTCTGGTGCACCTAAATTTTTTCGGTCACCTTGGAAGGCCCTCAGGGCGCGTGCGTTGCTGCCTTTTATTTTCAACTGTATGCGTTCAAAAGCTTTCCGAGCAGCTAACGCTTTGCATTGCAGTCGTATGCTCAATGTGTGTTGCATCAGCATTTGAGCGAGCGATTGTGCACAATGATTCGTCCTCGTCGTCATCTTCCTCGCTGTCACAAAAATTGTTTACATCGTCAGGTAAAGAAAAGTACAAATCCAGTGCTTCTTCAACAGTAGAGCGCGTTTTCTTTTAGAGAAAGAGAAAATCGCACCCTGTGGATCGCCATCGTGGAAGGCCCGTTGGGAAGTATATTCCCACTACACAATCACAATTCAAATGTCAATAACTTTAGTTCCTCGTTGAATTAGGATCTAAAAGTGGACCAGATAATAGCCCTACACCTGACTCATTGAGTAAATGCATTTACCGACCTTTCTCACGGCGGCAAATACATTCAAAGACGAATTATCGCAGCTGGTGAAAACTCGCGCGACGAACTCCCGCGCAGAGAGAAAAATGTCGGTGGCGCGAACGGAAACTGAGGCACCTCGCAGCTTCTTGCGTCGCAGTCGTTAAATTATTTTCCAGCTGATTCTCAAGCATTACTTCAGATGTAGTAACTGCCTCAGGGCCGAGGAATTGGAAATAGTGGAGATAGAGGCGTTTAAACTTGGTGGGAAATATGTTCCCTACGGGCGTTTAAGGGTTAAGGGGACACTTCGGCCGTCATCGTGCCTGCTGTCTTCGTCTCCGTGGCTTTTGGCTTGTCAGGCAGGGGTCCGTATTGTAATACCAGCCCTTGTAGTCTCCGGCTAGCTCCACTCTCCTGGATGGTGTCGGTTTCTTCTTGGCGACTTGGTTTCACGGCTTGACGGGGTTGTCCGGTACATGAACGAACAGCACCTCCATAAGATGTCACGAGGTCGTGACGTAGGCGAAAGGAGCAGTCGGTTTAGAAGCACGGAAATTTGGGCGAGTTTGTACTGATCCATGACGGTATTCTGGAGCGCGAAAATAGACACGATACACGAGAAAGACTGAACAGGACGAGCGCTCACTTCAAACTAAAGTTTATTCACAAAAAATGGCCTACTTTTATCATACACCAAAGGCAACAAAAGACAGAGAAACGCATGCGTGATACCACAATCTAACCACCGAAGAACACCTGTGTGGTTTTGGTTTTGTTATCTCTTTTTTAACTGGGAGGTGATAGGTGTTCTTCGGTGGTTAGATTGTGGTATCACGCATGCGTTTCTCTGTCTTTTGTTGCCTTTGGTGTATGATAAAAGTAGGCCATTTTTTGTGAATAAACTTTAGTTTGAAGTGAGCGCTCGTCCTGTTCAGTCTTTCTCGTGTATCGTGTCTATTTTCGCGCTCCAGAATACCGTCATGGAGCAGTCGGTGTCTCAGATCCAGCTTTCACGGACATCAGCGTTTAGTTCGCGTGTCTTCCACCACGTGCCGCGTGACTTTTATTATGTCTTTTTCCAAAAATAGACAACGTTTTCGTCTATGCGCTGTTTTTCAAACTTCAAACTTTAGTAAATCAGAGCCTCAAATTTAAGAATAAAGCAGTAGTTTTAAAATGGCTTGGCTGATTAAAAGCACGGTACAATTATAAGCAACGCGCCTACTACAATTCTGTCCGTATATAGACTGCGTTACTCCGAAGTTTGTCTCTATTCTTCGCGTAACCGCGGTTCTATGCCGTTGGTATCCGTCGAGCGGAATTATGGCGGTGCCATAACCTCCTTACGCCTTGTGATTTTTTTCCCTCGGCGGCGCCCCAGCCGCCTGCTGTCTCCCCACCCTTCAATTCTTTGTTTTTGCTTCTGTCGCCGTAGGTGACACGGACACATATTCGAAAAAACGCTTCTCTAAGTTGTGATGCGTATTGACGCTGGCACAATGCTTGTGGTTACTGCAAGCTTTCGTATACCAGCTTGCGCGCTGTCTCACCTCATACTCGATAAAACTATAAAGAGGCCTTTCCTACGTTGAGGAATTACTGGAATGGAACTGCACTGCCCAGCCATTCCCGAAGTGGGAATGAGCTAAGTTTTTTCATTCCGATGAATATAAAGGAATGGAATTGTAGCAAATTCTAATTCCTCGGAATGGAATTGGAATGGAATGGAGGCGCCCATTCCGCAACACTGTTCTGGAGCAGAGGTGTGCGCCGTGGCGGTTTCGACCGGCGGCGGCGTGGGGGGTCCATCCGAGTCGGCGGCGGCGTCGTCGGCGGCGCACGCCATGTATATATATCATCGGCGGCGGCGCACGGCCAGTTTTCGTCGGCGGCGGTGGCGCCGGTGGCGTGAAAACCGAAACTACAAGTTCAAAAAGCTATTTTACTGCATCTTCTTTGTTTAATTAGCTGAAATTCAGGGCTTTTAACACTAAGGGCTGAGAGAACAGCATAGATATGTACTAGAAGTCAGTACTAGAAAACGTTTCTTAAATATTTTCTTTTTCGGTGTACACATTGAAAATTTAAAAAAAAAACAAAGGGTGAGGGGGGCACGTATCTCAAGTCATGTACAGTGTATCAATCATTTCTGGGGTTTCACGTACCGTGACCGCGATATGAATATGAGACACGCCGCAGTGGACTGCTCCGGAACTTGGGACCACTTGGTATAGGGATCCTTTAGCGTCCGTCAAAATGCGAGCACCGCGGCCGGGATCGAACACGCGTCTATCGGGTCAGCATCAGAGACCGTGCCACCGCGGGACGTGGCAATGTTGAATGTGTGTTTATTTGTTCCATACGTGTGCAGCACAGCTTCTCCTCTTTTTTTTAAATGCGAATGCATTTCTTAGTCGTCGGGCTATGTCAGGCGGCGTTGTCCGGCGGCGTCCGCGGAGGAGGAGGAGGAGGATAGGTTGAGGAGGTGTCCGCGCGCCGGCAGGTGTTATCTCTCCGCTCTCACTCCCTCTCCCATAGCAACAGCTGCGGGCGCGCGCGCTTATCCTCGCCCCTAGCAACCGGATCATGTGGTGCGAGAGAGTGTAGGAGGGGGTAGGTGCAGTGCTTCACCGCTCCTTCTCTCACCGTTCGCTCTCTCTCCTCCCTGCGCCCCACTCTCCCGTCCGCTCGCGCCTCACTCTCGACCGTTAGCTGGCTGGGCGCCTCTCAAGGCGATGGCAGAAGTCGGTGTCGGCGCAAGAAATGCATTCGCATTTCCTCACGATTCCCTTCGGGGAGGTGGGGGGCATTTTTTTTTTTTTGCGTGTACCGTGGTTGCATGTGCTTTACAAGATTCATGGCGGTAAGCTGTTGGCACATAGTTTGAAAGAACGACGAACCCAGCCTTGAAGGATGCGTACGCAACACGATGAAATTTCACAAACACACAAGCTGCGACAAGCAACAGTTTAATGAAACAACACGGCTCGAAAGGAAAACCAAGACGCACATGCGCCGCATATGATGCAGTACAGGTGAAAGCGCTGCGCTTGAGACAAACCAATATTAATTACCAAATTGCCCATGCGCCGTAAAGACCGGATAGATTAAAACGCAGCGCATATGATATCTTAATTACATTTATCTAAAAAAGGTTCAATATCTTTTCGCGATAACGATATGGAAGGTAAACGATCATGACCACGTTTTCTTTTTTTTCGCTTGATATGCTTCAGTCAGTTCCCTCTCGTATTTCGTGGATGGGTATCATTGAAAACGGGTGACCAATCGCACATTCTGCAATGAGCGGGCATGTCTCCTCTCCCTGATACGACAGACGTTTCACGTTCTTTCAGCGCCCCGTCTGTCCTATGCACTCTACCACAAGAAAACGGCATGCGATACATGACATGTGTGATTCATTCGGTGAATATTGACATGGCCAGTAGTGCAAATGCTCCTTGGTTTCTGGTTTTCAATGCTTGCACTAAATCGTCGCAGCCTGACATCGCCGAGAACGTGGCAACTTCCACTCGCCTACAACTTCCACTCGCCCACCGCTAGCCGCAAGCGGCTTAGTCATTTCACGTGAAGCTGCCCCAAGCGGCAGCTGTGAACGACAACAGGCGCTTCCCGAGAGTGGCGCGACGGCCCGTGTCCCTTTTGAAACCGCGCCGCTAATGCACCGACAGCTTCCTTTGAAGCGGGCGCACAGACGCTGCTGCAAAATGCCGCCCAAATGATCCAGGCGCTCTCGGGGGCAGTCCAAACGCTTTCGGCCGTTCCGAAATGCACTCATCCCGCTGTCATGTTGGCCGTTCCGACCTACAGCGGGTACGGTGATCTGCAAAGTGCACAAGATTACCTGGACTCCCTCACACGTTATCAGAGAGCCATGGGTCTAGACCAGGGGTCTCAAACACGGGTGCGGCCCGCAAACCTCTTGCTTGCGGCCCGAGGCATCCACATGACATTTTTTAAAATTTTCATGAGCAAGTGCGTGAGCTACACAGGCATGATTGGTCTAAAGCATTCTTTTGGTGAGGCACCCCATGTGGTCACCACGTGTAAAAGCTTAACAGTGAAACAAAAACATTATTTCAGAATCGGCGTCCAGATTTAACTCAATTTGGAGACCGGTATCGACATGTTGCTGGCCCAAAATCTCCTTCAGAAATGACCCATATGTGAGAGATGACAAAAGTTTTCTTTTCAATGGTATGGCTTGCTGACAATGTGTACGAACAAAGTCCTGCCCCCCCCCCCCCCCCCCCCACCACACACACCTTTTACCTTCTTCCCTGACCCGGCCCTTGCGGGGCTAAATTCTGTGACGGCGGCCCGCCGCCTGAGATGAGTTTGAGACCCCTGGTCTAGACGATCAGGAGGTGCTCGGACGCGTCGTCCCGGCTGCACTGACTGACACGGCGGCTAGGTGGTATCGGCTTTCAGGCCACCGAGCAGCAACCCTCGATGAGTTCCGCGCGGCCTTCCTGCGCGAATTCTTACCCGCTGACTACGAGAGTAGGATGCGGCGCGAGCTTGAGCTCCGCAAACAAGCTCCTGATGAGTCGCTTCAGGAGTACGTACGCGATGGAAGACCTTTTATTGCGATAGCAATTAAATGGACACTCTCGGCTGGTTTCCGCCGTCGGTGTCACCGTCATAATCCGTATATATATATATATATATATATATATATATATATATATATATATTTATTTATAAAAACCTCAAAGAAAATAATTCAGAAAAATGTTTCCGACGCGCGGCGTCGAACCAGGGACCTCTCGCTCTGCATCGCGCGGCGCTAACCGCTCAGCCACGAAGGCGAACGTCCTTCAACGGTCAAACGGCGAGCTATTTATATACAGCGAGTTTTCAGCGTGTTTTCAGCATTACCAGCGAGATGGCGCAAAAGCCGCGCACGGCGGGGCTTAGCTGGATGCCCCGGCGTTCGTCGCGACGCGCGCTCTCAGGCGCTCCTAGCTCTCCGGCGCGCACTGCGCCCGAAGGGGGGGGGGGGGGGTAAATGCCCGTGCGCGCTTATCTCGCGGTGGCGGAGAATGGGGTTTTCGGCGGAATGATAGCGTTGTAGTTACCGGGCGCGCGAAGGCCACATCGCTCGCTGCAGTCCCCCCTGTTTGCGAAAAGAGCACGCTCTTCAAACACAGCGAAGTAATAACTGTGACACTTGTTAGTTCGCGCTCGTCTGTACCTGTGAATACGTTTCGTGCGTAGTTTTAAATGAGAATGCATTTCATAGTCGGGCTATGTCAGGCATCCGGCGTTGTCCGGCGTTGTCCAGCCTTGTCCGCGGAGGAGGAGGATAGGTTGAGGAGGTAAGCGCCGGCAGGTGTTAGATGTGAAGCATCTTATGGCGAAGCTTAATCCGGTGGTGGTGGTGTGCGGCGTGACCACCCTTACTACGCATGCGCAAACCCTTTAAAAAAACATAAAAATAAAAAACCTCCTCTCTCCCTCTCTCTCCTCTAGGCATCCCTCCCCGCGGCAACCACACCCTCACTGCGCATGTGCCTCCCCTCCTCTCTCCCCTGCTACGCTCCCCCCTCTCTCCTCTAGGCATCCCTGCCTGCGGCGTCCACACTCCCATTGCGCATGCGCGTCCCACCTCTCTCTCCTCTCCTACGCTCCCCCCTCTCTTCTCTATGCATCTCTGCCCGCAGCGTCCACACTCCCACTGCGCATGCGCGCCCCCCCCCCCTCTCTCTCCTCTCCTACGCTCCCCCCCCCCCTCTCTCGCTTCGCGACGCCGACACAGGCAGCGTCTGCTAGCGACTTTCTTGGTTGAAAAAACCGACTGCTCACGCTGCACAACCGTTCACTGGCCACCCCGTATATATGGCAATGGATCTTGACCTCCAAGGTGGTGCCGGTGGGAGATTTCTCCAGTGCGTTGTTGAACAATAAAAATTCGCAGCGTGCGCGTTACCTAAAAGCGGACTGCGAGTCTCTGTGTCCAGTCGGAGTCTTCTGTCTCTCATTGCACATTAGCCGCGATTGGCATGTTCCAGTAGGAAACACCGCTCCATCGCTGCGTGCTTTACGCATCCCCAGTTTTCTCTCCTGCGCAACGCTGCGATGAGCGCCAGCGTCAACGCCGCCGCCAGTGTAAGCGTTAGCGCCCGCTGCTTCACATCTACACATGGTTCCCTTTAGCGGAAGATGGTGTAATTTTAAATGCGAATGCATTTCTTAGTCGGGCTATGTCAGGCATCCGGCGTTGGCGTTGTCCGCGGCGGCCTCGGCAGGTGTTAAAGTGAGTGGAGAGGAGTAGCGCGCTCTGGTGCGTGAGGGCGCTCGCATCGCGGGAGCTCGGCGGAGCTATATATGAAAAAAAATAACAAAAATTAAAAAAAAGAAAAAAACAGAACAAAAAAAATTTTTAAAAATAAAAAAACAAAAAAATAAAAGAAAATAAAATAAAACAGAAAAAAAAGCAAAAAAAAGGCGCTGCGCCTTGCTCCCGACCGGGCTGCAGAAATTAGGCGCATTTTCCTTCTTCGAACCACAACCACCATATATAAATGGAGTGAAGCGCGCGCGAAATGCATTCGCATTTCCTCACGATTCCCTTCGGGGAGGTGGGGGGCATTTTTTTTGTTTGAGCAGCGCGTTAAGTGTCGAGCTGGGAATGTTTTTAGTTCGCTCTCGTCCTATGCGTGTTGTTTTCGTGCGTCATGTGTGCGTGAGCAGCGCGCTGCACGTTTCGACCTGCTTGCCATTCGTTGCTTGACATTCCAATTTGTTGCTATCGCATTCATTGCTTCGCCTTGTGGCGAAACTGTGACTTTTTCTCTATCGCTGAGCCCAGAGCGTCGAACGAGGAGCGCGTCGAATGGGTGATCAGGCAGGCACATCCGACCTTTTCGGCGTACCTGCGCGGCAGTGGCTTCCGAGATTTAGAGGAACTGACCGCCGAGGCAAAGCGCATTCAAGGCGACATTCTCGCCGCGCGCGCCTATCGCCCGCCACCGCCAGCCAGCGACGCCCTTGAACCGCGCTGCGCGTGGGGAGGGGCCGTGACCTTTCCTCAACGGCAACAGCCCGCCGGAGCTGCCTTTGCGGCTACCGCTACAGGCGGGCGTTTATGGGAGTTGAGCGATCGTGCTCTAGATCCCTACACGTACGGGAGGCGCGCAGCCTGTGCTGCATCGCAACTCGATACGCGCGAGCAGGGACGCAGAACGACCCAGCGCATCGCCGATGGTGACGTTCGTCAGAACGGGTCCTTTGATCACGCGGCGAACCGACCCCTGCCGCTCGAAGCTGCTCCGGCTCGGGAAAAGGACCGTGATGGAGTGCGCTGCTTCGGCTTCCGCGAACGAGGGCACATAGCGAGGGAGTGCACCGCGTTTAGGCCTCCTGTGAGGCCGGTAAACGGGAGCGCGGGTCGTTCGTGAAGGCACGAGCGGCCGAACCCTTGCTTCTTCCCTCTGCGTACCGGGCAGGCAGTCTTGCTGGTGCGCACGCGCCGTTTATTTCGGTCACCATTTCCGGCCGCGAATTCTCGGCGTTGCTGGACACGGGCGCAAGCGCTTCGTTGTTTGGCGAACAGGTGTTCTCCCACTTGCAGAAGCACTCGGTGCGCTTGCGGGACAGCCGAACGACATTCACCCAGTGTTGTACGGAACGGCGTTCCAAGGAACGACGTTCCAGGAACGCCACCGTTTCATTCATAATCGGTGCAACTGTAACGGAACTTGTTACGTTTAAGCAGGAACGGTAGAGGGAACGGCGTTCCTTCTGTAAACGTTCCATGGCATTCAACAGGCGCACGCACGCAGCACATCATGCAGAACAGGGCGGATGGGCGACCATGTGAGGCGCGAAAGTGTCGCGCTCGCCTGTCACGCGACTACGATGCATGCAGCTCAGGCACAATGAACATCGATTCCGTATTCCGTTTTGGCCGCCATTAGTGCCCCGTGATTGGTCGTTTCACCTGTCACTCAAGTGACGTGTCGGAAGCCCAAATTTTGGTGACGTCAAATTGACGTGTACATCCTCATTATGCAAAAATAAACGGAATCGATTCCGCCGAAGGGCGGGACAGCCAGCGAGTGGCCCCGTCGTTCGACGGAATAGCAAACATGGCGGTTCGTGCGGTGCCAGCGACCTTCACCGCGGCGTCTGCCTTTTTGGAGGCGGCGTAGGATGGGCACGGACGTCAGAGGAGGGAGGCCGAGGATGCGTTTGACATGCCCAGTGGTGGCGTACCAACTCCTTCGCGAGTGGGAGGGGGGGGCAAACCTACCTCACTTGACGGGAAAATTTGAGCGCACAGAAAACAATCACAAGAGCGAGACAACAGGACTCTTGTGATTGTTTTCTGTGCGCTCAAATTTTCCCGTCAAATTATGCACCATCTCGCCGAGTTCCAAGTTTTGTTATACCTCACTTGTCGGGCGTGATATATATATATATATATATATATATATATATATATATATATATATATATATATATATATATATATATATATATATATATATATATATATATATATATATATATATATATATTGTGGGAACTGCGCGCTCCAGATACCGACACGTGCTGTGCAGTAGCTGTGCGCGCTGCCCACATGCCGGCTACAAAAGCGGCAACGAACACGCTGCGCGGGGACTTGGTGGCGGACTGGCACGGAGCGAACGTGTGTGCGGTGTGTGCCCGGTGCGGCGTAGGTTGATGGCAGGAGTAGTCGCTGTGAGCTCAGTTGTTGTAATCGCGCGCTTAACCTTTCCAAGTTCTTAGTACTAATAAATATTATTTTTCTGAGATTCGTCATCAGCGGCTGCCTCCCATCTTTGGCCAGACGGCCGGAACCCCACAACTGGCGCCCAACGTGGTATTTCCGTCTGAACCAGCAAGGATGGAGGCTGCGTTGAAGCACCTTCTCGAGGTGACTGGACGTCGCAACCGCGGTGTACTGCGCGGCGCGGGGAGACTAAGTCTGCAGCCTACTGCGCAGCGAAGGGCATAGCTATCCCGACAGCGGCTGCGGGACGATGGCCAGCGGCCCCGGGTTGGCAACGATGCACGCCGGCGCAAGACTCCAGAGGTGAGACGGTCGACGACACAAAGACAGGCGACGACTGCGGTAAGGCGGAAATGAGAAATGGGGCATCCTATGCAAACGGTGAAGGTGAAAAGGCCTGCAGGAGCGCCGAGAGTGAGGGCGCCGCCAGTGGCGTAGCCAGGGGGTGGCACACCGGGCACGTGCCCCCCCCCCCCCCCGAAATTTTTTTTTTCGCCATGGCATACATAGCGAAAAATGGCCATTTCAAGGAGGTGCCCTCCCCGAAATCAAGGAGGTGCCCCCCCCCCCCCCGAAAAAAATTTCTGGCTACGCCCCTGGGCGCCGCGGAAGTGTTTGCGGTTCAAGAAGCCGGGACGCCCAACGACGATGAAGAGCGTGAGACCGAGGGCGGCCAGGATCATCTCCACGACGATAAAGCCGTTCCCGAAGGCAACGGCGAAGAGGGTGGTCACGGTGCTGAGTCCGTCGCAAAGGACGCCGATTGTGATTCGGCGGCTGCAGGAGGCGAGGACGCCGGTAGCAAGGCCAAGCAAGCCATGACGGTGCATCCTGACGACAATCACGACTTGGACGCTGACGCGGAGGAGTACGAGGCCGCTGCGACGGAGAACGTGAGCAGGGAAACGTCGAGTCGTGCCGTGGATGCTGGCGCCATGGCAATGACCCCGCGAAAGGCTGCAGCATCAGCTGTGGCGGAGATCACCGAGGATGCCGCTGAGGGTGATAAAGCCGAACTCGGGCAGGACGTTTCGCCAAAGCGGAAGGTCACCCGCAAAATGGAAAGACGACGGCAAAGGTAACCGCAGACAAGCAGCCCGCGCGTGGCCTATGGCTGAAGGAGCTGACCAGCACCACACAAGAGGCTCACCTCGCGGCGCAGTTCGGTGGGCGTGGCAATGTTGCGTCCCTCAAGGTTACGTTGGGAACGGGACGGCTGGCACGCGCTGTTGCGGTTTCGTCACGCGCAGGAAGCGCGAGCCCGGTGACACTCCGCGCAAGTTCGAGGCCCAGACCAGGGATTCCGCGGAGACAGCCTCAAGGATTAGAACAACCTTCAGGGAAGCCCAAGAAACCACTGCCAAGGCAAAGTCGGCAGCTGACAAGGCTACAAGGACATCGTCGTTGAGAGCAACACCGCCGTCGAGGCCGACAACAGTGCCACAGATCGAGGACGATGACGCAGAAGGTGGAGAAAATAATCGCGAACAGCAGACATTTTTTT
This sequence comes from Rhipicephalus appendiculatus, assembly GCA_030522465.1. Classification (NCBI taxonomy): domain Eukaryota; kingdom Metazoa; phylum Arthropoda; class Arachnida; order Ixodida; family Ixodidae; genus Rhipicephalus; species Rhipicephalus appendiculatus. Next base: position 2,220,192 of record JALIZH010032921.1, on the reverse strand, counting down.
CGCAGAGGGGGGAATGTGTGGGAACTGCGCGCTCCAGATACCGACACGTGCTGCGCAGTAGCTGTGCGCGCTGCCCACATGCCGGCTACAAAAGCGGCAACGAACACGCTGCGCGGGGACTTGGTGGCGGACTGGCACGGAGCGAACGTGTGTGCGGTGTGTGCCCAGTGCGGCGTAGGTTGATGGCAGGAGTAGTCGCTGTGAGCTCAGTTGTAATCGCGCGCTTAACCTTTCCAAGTTCTTAGTACTAATAAATATTATTTTTCTGAGATTCGTCATCAGCGGCTGCCTCCCATCTTTGGCCAGACGGCCGGAACCCCACAATATATATATATATATATATATATATATATATATATATATATATATATATATATATATATATATATATTGTCATGAACAAGAGACAGAGACAGCACCCGCTCCTGGGCTAGCTGTTCTGTTATCTGGTCTTCCTCTACCTCGCCCGTAGCCCGGTGTCGTTCTTCGTCACCACACTCAGCCATGACTGCGCGCATGCGGGTTGCCGACAGCGTCTCCGGTGGGGGGGCACTGGCTGTTTCGGAGTGGCCGGACACGGCCACGCTGTGACTTGGTCTGGAAATGTCGCCGTGGTCGGTCGCAATGTCGCTGTAGACGTTGGGCATTGGCTAGTACCTTTGTCGATGACGACTCTGGGGGATGACATTGACTGTGCCGTTGTGGTCTGCGATTTTGGGCACGCTGTGACTTTGCAGGGAAAGCAGTTTCGTTTTCCTCTGGTGGACGGAGTAGGCAGTCTCGCGGTACACTCTTAATCGCGGCATGCTCGGCCAATGGCTGCCCCGAAGTCGGCAGATGTGGTGCCGACTGGTCCCAGAGGGTCTCCCTGCTATCCGTGGGCTGGTCTGGTATTGGTGGTTGAAGGTCGATCCGGTTCCTTCTCTGGAATGGTACTTGTGCAGGGGGTAGGAGCTCCATGTCTCCAAGCGAAGATAAGATTCGGGCCCGCGACTCCGACAGCGCCGACTTGGACGTGGTATTGGTCGCTGGCAAGGAAGTTCGTGAGATGGGTTCAGATGCGGAATCTGAGATCGAACCGCGAAGCGTACCTTGCAGCCTGTTTCTGTGTCCCCCCGTGGAGCGTTCTGCCAAGAGGTCTTAGAAGTATTGCAAGGCACAGCTGCACAGTCGGGATGATTCCGTGCTGGTGCGTCGTTTGAGGGACGCCCTTCACGAGGTCCGTTTTCAATAGCGGTCTTTGGCTGTGATAAGCTTGAGTCGCACACCGCCGCAGTGTCGCGGCATTGCCCGAGTCCAGTGTTTTTATGAAACCAGGGTGACAAGCGTGCTGTCGATAAGCTGCACTGCGCAGTAGAAGCTTCGAGGTGGCACCCCTCCAGAGCTCCGTCCTCGGTGGAGGTCGAATTGGACACAGATAATCCGGCCGAAAGCGGCAATCAGGGCTGCGCTCCATTCTGCCCAGGAATGCTGCCTCGCGCCTTGATACCGGGGCCACGCCGCTGCACCTGCCCCAAGGCGGTCTACGGCCACGGACCATTTCTGAGGCTCCGTCCAGACTTCGCGCACTGCTAGAGTGTTGACGGTTGCCACCCAACTATGGGCATCGTTCTGGAACCCGTGAAATTCCCGTAGTTCGCAGGCGGCCGGTGATGGTGGGGCGGCAGGTGAAAATGCGGAGATCTTCAACGCGAAGCAGCCCAGCTGGCGTGAGAGCTGCAGTTGCTCGGGTGCGCTGGCCTCGAGGTCGTATGAGGTGGCTACCTCCAGTATGGCGTCGATGGCGCACAATTCCGGCACGATCGTAGCAAACAGCGCAGAGCTCGACGCTTTCAAGGCGCTGACCGGGACGCGGAGGCGCTCGATGGTATGGGAAAGCGCGGCGGCGCTTTCAGGCGATGCGCACGCGGAGCCCGTAGCAATGTTGGTGCAGTAGGAGGTTGTAGTTGTGCTCACGGTAGCGGGTTGCTTGTCCGAGGGAGCTGGTACAGCATCCCAGAGCTGCTCAGGTGTCCTTGGAGCATTTTTAAAACAGACTGGTGGGCTAGTTGGTACATCATCTCGAAGACTTAGCGCACAATAACACGAGGACCTACCTTGCGTCCTCGTGTTATTGTGCGCTAAGTCTTCGAGTTGGAGCATTCAACGAGAGGGTGTCGCAACGGGAAGCATGAACAGCGTTCCCGGGCAAGAGGAGGCCACGCGCTGTATGGGCGGCGCCGGGGTACGTTAAGGAAGCCCGAACGGCGTCCCTTGCATGCTCACCCGTTAGAAGAGTGTTGGGCACGGGATCCGTGTAACGGGAAGCGTACGCGACGTTCCCGAACGGCGGGAGCTTGTGAGCCTTCTCAGACGAAGGTCCTGTCAGGTCGTACCCTGAGACCCCTGAAGAGGCATTGACGCCGCTCGCGGATGATTCAACGGGTAGCTGCAGCAGCGGTCGGGTCGTGGAGTCCATGATCGAGGAAGCGTGGACGGCCTTCCTGGATGGAGACCCGCGCGCTGCCGACAGCCCAAGAGGACACGTGGCTTCAGCTTCAAGGTTCCGGTGTCGTTGCAGGCTGCGCCATCGTAATGAACAAGAGACACAGAGAAAACACCCGATCCTGGGCCAGCTGTTCTAATATCTGGCCTTCGTCTTCCTCTACCTCGCCCTAGCTTCCCGCGCGCCCGTAGCCTGGTGTCGTTCTTCATCATCAGAATATATATATATATATTGTGGGGCACGGAATTGGCTGCAGAGGTCCGGCAGGTGCAGGTGTCGGGAGTTTACGACGCTGGCACGGGAAGCAGGAACCGACGTACCGCGCTACGCTAGTAGAAAGGCCAGGCCAGTAGAAGCGAGATCGGATGCGGTCAAGAGTTTTTTGAAAACCAAGATGACCAGCAGTCAAGTCATCGTGGAAGGCTTCAAGCACATGAAGTCGAAGAGAGCGTGGTAGCACAGGAACCCAGCGTTGACCGTCAGGATGGTAAATGTGACGGTAGAGAACGCCATTTTCCAGCTTATATTGCAGGAGTTGACGACGAAGTCGCGCGTTAGGTGGATGGGAAGCTCCCGAAAGGCGGTCCATAATACGCCTGCAGTATGGATCGGACAGCTGGCGGGAGCTAAATGTTGGCTCGTCGTCTGAAAACAGTTGGCCTATTGAGGCGAGCGTAGGAACTGAGGTAGAAGTGACGGCCGAGCTCTCGCCAACGCTGAGCTGGGTAGTAGGAAGCGGGCAGCGAGAAAGAGCGTCGGCGTCTTGATGTTTTCTACCAGACTTGTAAATTATGTCAAAGTCATACTCCTGCAGGCGTAGAATCCACCGACCAAAGCGTCCGGACAAGTTCTTTAGAGTGGAAAGCCAGCATAAGGCGTGGTGGTCCGTAACGATTGTGAAGTGACGGCCGTGGAGGTAGGGACGGAACTTCTGCACCGCCCAAACCACAGCCAAACACTCCTGCTCAGTTATCGTGTAGTTCTTCTCGGCTGCGGTGAGCACGCGACTGGCGTATGCAACAACTCTCTCTAGCGAAGAGTTGTCGCGTTGCAGGAGAACGGCTCCTATACCACGGCCGCTAGCGTCTGTATGTAGGATGGTCGGTGCGGCTTCGTCAAAATGGCAGAGTACAGGTTCGGACGTGAGAGCGCCCTTTAGGTGTCGACCTTTACGGGCCTCTTCCTGTCACACCTACTGGCAAACGATGGATAGTGACCGCTGTAGACCACCTGACGCGCTACGCTGAGACAACCTCTGTGATTACTGGCTCAGCTGCGGAAGTTGCCGACTTCGTTCTTCACGCCATTATTCTGCGTCATGGGGCTCCTCGCGTACTGCTTAGTGACCGTGGAAGGGTGTTTCTGTCACAAATGCTAAATGAAGTACTGCGCGCTTCTGGAACTACTCACAAGACCACTTCAAGCTACCACCCTCAGACCAACGGTCTCACCGAGAGATTTCATCGTACTCTTGCTGACATGATAGCCGTCTACGTCCAACCAGACCACAAAAACTGGGATACCCTTCTACCATTCCTCACCTTCGCCTACAACACGGCGGTTCAGCGCACAACCGGCTACTCGCCGTTCTACCTCGTTTACGGACGTCCCCCCTGCGACCTCTCTCGACGTTTCCTTCTTTAACAGCAATGTTAGCACATCTCAGTCTTCCAGCGAAGAATACATTTCCCAACTGTTCCAGTCCCGCCATCATGCTCGCATCAACACAGAAGCTAGACAACAAGAGCGGAAGATTATTTATGACGCATCCCATCGCGTTGTATCTTTCCGACCTGGTGACGAGGTGCTGCTTTTGACACCTATTCGCACCCCTGGTCTCTGTGACAAGTTTCAGCCACGCTTCATCGGGCCGTACATAGTTTTGGAACAAACTTGCCCTGTTAATTATCGGGTGACCCCACTTGTCGTCTCAACAGACCGCCGTTGCCGCAGCACCGAGATTGTGCACGTTTCTCGCATGAAACCCTTCACGCGACGTTCATCGTCACTTTGACTAGCGGCGGCCAGGATGTCCGCTTCCACGTGGGGAGAATTAGTGTGGGCATTTGTTATGTACTTCTTCCTCACCTGTGCATTATCATAATCATCATCATCCGTTTGTCTCTGTCTTCATCGTCACCGTGTCGTCATCATCATCATCATCATCGGGTGTGTGCGCGCTCTGCCCGTTCGCTCCCGAGGCCTTGCGTCTAATAAACGTCGTTCCAACCAAGACGTTATAATATATATATATATATATATATATATATATATATATATATATATATATATATATATATATATATATATATATATATATATATACAAACTTCGACAGTGCTGCAATATAGGAAACAAAACAAATCTTTATTTTCTCCTAAAAGTTTCGCCTGGCGGTGCCGCCTTTTCGGAGGATGTAAGTGACATGGCACAGCCCGCAGCAGATGGCCCCCCCACCAAGTTTGGGGGGCCAAAGGAGAAAAGAAAAATTACCGCAGATGGAGCGAAGCTCTTTGGAAGCCAGTCTACGTCATTTTATTTCACTAAGTGTAGCGCCATTGATCGATGCGCTAGCGCTGCACGGTCTAACTACGAGCGGCTTGAGAGCAAGGCAGCGCGCTGTACACGGCTTGAATGCGCGCTCTAGGTACGAGCGGCGCGGCGCCGGAAAAACACCTGTGCGCGGTCAGTATGCGCGCTGCGTGCGCTCTACGAACGGTTCTGCGCACGACGTCATGACCTTGATCGATACGCTTGCTGAGAGAGGGTATCGGAGTGGCACCGCAGCTGTTCCGACGGGGACCTGCGACGACGACGGCGACAACGGACATCGTGCGAGCTTAAGGAGCTTCGCTCCTAAAACGAAAGAAAACCAGAGAAAGAACTAACAAAGGAAGCGACAACGACACTTGCTTTGCTGGGGTGTTCGTCAGCGAGAGAAAGAAACGCTGAAAGAAAGAAGGAAAGACGGAGAGCCGTCGGAAGCGGCATGGTTATCCGTGTATTGTCTACGAGGGGTAGACATGAAGGGCGGCCTGAGCAAGCGACCAAGAAAAAGGGGAAAATAGAACAACTGTCACTTCTATCTAACCATCTGAACTTGAACTACATAGGTGCACTGACTGCTTCAACCGATTCCCACAGTGCATGGGATCTGAATAATTTGAACACGAAAGTTTTTTAGGCAGGGTCCACCAAGACTTCAATGACGTACTTCCATCACGGAAATGACGTCGAAAAAATATACACGATCAGATGTTGAAAAAAGTTCCGTCGACGGGCATCGTACCGACGACCTCTCGGCCCGCAGCAACAAGGGCTGAGTACTCTATCCACTGCGTCACGGCCGCAGACTCTATCGGCTTTGCAAACGCGCCTTTTAAATCTCACACTTTCCTCTTGCTCTTGGTCAGCGGGGTCGTGTCGCCCTCTTGGAGCGGTGAAGCAAAGTAATTCATCGATAATGTGGCCTCCGCGATTAGCACCAGCAACGCGTGTTGCTACGCGTCCGTCCCATTCGGCGCGTTTTCAATAGAAGTGCAATTTTGTCAACGCCTTGACACACCGCGAGATGGTGACCTCCTTAGCCCAAGCGTCGGTCTTGCTCATAGCGTCTATCCAAAGCAACCATGTGGGTGATTATAACGTTACACTATCCCTCGTTGCTTCCTTCCGCAATGGTCGTTAGCTGTTTATGATTGGTCGAAACATTCTGAATCATGCACACAGCACCTGCTCATTATGTGAGGCAGACAAATGACGCGAAAATGACCCATCGCGTTATGACCACGTATGCACGACGGCGTAAAAAATAAGAGAATGAACTGTTTTCAGTACGGCATATTGTTGGCCATTGGTTCTTCGGCATTCGTCAAAAATTTTCTGTGTGCCATAATATCGCCTGAATCTGCGAAATGTCGTGGTGTTTATTATGACTTGAGACCGGATTTTAGGCAAATGCCTATTTTGTTCCTTGCGTTCCTATCGTGGCATTTTGATATATGAGCCCGAATTAGAGGTTGAGAAGGGCTTTTAGAGTGTTTTTATAGTGCCTATAAATGCCTAATTTCGGCGTTCGTGCCTAACTGCCGATAAGCGCCTATAAATGCCCATTTTCTAAATCGACGCCTGTATGAACACTATTTAAGCTCAAATTTCGTTTTCGAGTGCGGTTTGAGACCGTTATACATTCCGCATGTCAAAATTGACTTTTCCGAACTCAAAGAGGTTCAACCAACTTCCGAAACACAACAGCTAGCAGCAGTAAAAAGGGACGTGGCGGCCACCATATATACGTGACTGCTCTGACATGGCGCGAGCGGTTGGAGGAGGAGAGGAGAGGAAAAGAGGCTGTTTCTGCAGCCCTAAATGACAGCGCGTCTCATCGTCGGCAGGGGAATGGGGAGAGGGAAGGAGGAGTGTCTGAGGACGCGCCGAGCGGCTTCTACAGACGGTTGTCCAGTGTCCCGAAGGAATTAAAGAACCGCCCAGAAAACCCGGGTGTGGCGGTGGGAAGGAAACAGGAGGTCCCTCTGTTTAGCCGCGGGAACGTGGAGAACGAATTTAAAACCGTGGAGAGCCGTCACGGGAAAGGAGAGTGTGCAGCAAACGAAAGAAAATGTTATGTACACGCGGCTTTTCTTTTGTTTGTAACTTACTTCTTAAAGGACCCGTCACATAAGAAATTGTAGTTAGACACTAGAAGCTGTTGCGTGCCCAATGAAGAGCGTTGTGCCACGATAATTTTTCCGATTTGTTCATTACGAGCCACGAAACCATGATGCGAGGAGGCAAGATTGTAACTCTTGTCACTCGTCCTGTGTAGCCATCGCAAGCAATTCCTTCCCTGCCCTCTTCGGTGTCGGAGCCGGAAGATAACATGCCGCATACGCATCAACACGTCATGCGCACGCGAGGTCACGTGCTCATGACGTGCCCGAGCCTGCTCGTGCACGTATGCCATCCATGTAGTGTTTTTCGGCGTTCTCGATAGTGCTGTTTCTGTGGGATGAATCCCTCAGTTCGCGTACGTTTGAAGAGGCTGGCACGGATCATATATCCTCACCACTATACACCGCGTCGCACCGCTGAAACTACTGTCAGAGACGATGCACCGAAAACACGCTAAGCGTTGTCAGGGCTGTCGCCGACACGACGTGGGCACGGCGCGAAGACGAACGCAAGCGAAGCGGAGGCCGATTAGTGAATAGCATCTCGCTACGATTCGAAATCAAAAAATAAAAATAAAAACGCGCTCACGTTCAGTTTGTGTGTTTCATTATATCGTTGAGCTTTCCTTCATCTGTTCAACAGCAAATTACACAAATTATACATGTGGCCTCGAATAATTCTCGCAATGTCACGGGCTACTCTCTCAATCAGGTCCCGCTTGAAGTGCTGAATATAGCCAGGAAACAGGACATTTTTCGTCTTATTTTCTGGATATAGCCAGCATTTAACCAAGACTTGTGTACGGTGAGCGACGTCAGAGCACCAATGTCTACGTAAAGGAGCGGCGCAAGAGCAGGACCATTCCTTGTTGCACGTCATCCCCTTCACCTTGGGGCGCGCGCTCGAGGGAAAGCGGCGTTCAGTTTGAAATTTCACGTCGTTCCGCGATGCGTAGCGTTGGAAATCTTGGCAGACGTGATCACGAGCGGCCAGTGCATGTACGCGGTTGGACGGGTCAGGCATCTTGCGGTCTGGCACCATTTCCTCTCGCCCCATCTGGGTACCCGCGGGCCATCCTGGCAACGAGGCGGCCAATTCGACCGACCGAGCTAGCCCGCCCCCGCCGGGAACGTACCGCGACATCACATTGCACTACCGCCTCCCACCACCCTTTCCCAGCGGCGACAACTTCAGGCTTCCTTAGGGACTGTCCACGCGCTATCCGCACACCCGCACCGCACGTGGCGGTACACCTGCCGCACGCAAGCGGAGGGCGAAATAGCGTCGCCGATAGGCTCATTCGCCCTCCGCTTGCGTGCGGCAGGTGTCCCGCCACGTGCGGTGCGGGTGTGCGGGTAGCGCGTGGACAGGCCCTTAGGGACTGTTCACGCGCTCGCCGCACACCCGCACCGCACACCCGCCCCGCAAGAACGGGCGAGAGCGGCCGCCTCCATGCTATCGGGGAGAGCGGCTCTCAACTTTTGCAGCCGCCTGCCGGCTCGCCAGGCTCGCCTCTCATTGGCTGCTCTATAGCTGCTCGAAGGCGGCCGCCTTTCAGAGCAAACATGGCGCTTGCTGAAGCGGGCGCGAGGCCTATCGCTGCAGCGACGTGAAAAAAACAGCTGATTTTATCGTTGTGATCATTACCAGTGCTATACAACTCCCGCGGAGATATTCATCGAAGGTAGCCAGCCAGTGCTCACTTCACTGCCCCGTCAGCGCGTGCGATCGTCAACGGAAACGAAGAAACGGACAGAGTGTAGAAAGTGTGTTGTGCTGATGCTAGTGTCATCGTATTGTGTGTGTGTGTGTGTGTGTGTGTGTGTGTGTGTGTGTGTGTGTGTGTGTGTGTGTGTGTGTGTGTGTGTGTGTGTGTGTGTGTGTGTGTGTGTGTGTGTGTGTGTGTGTGTGTGTGTGTGTGTGTGTGTGTGTGTGTGTGTGTGCGTGTGCTTGTGCCGTCCGTCTTTCAAGTGTAATCGCAAAGAACTTAGAAGATTTCCATGACGTAATCGTTCTAAGCAGGATATGCGTTCAGTGCGCGCCGAATTGAAGAGTGCTCAATCAACGCAACAAGTGTTCGCTTGAGGTGTGTTCTGTGTGTGCCGTTCGTCGCACCAAATAGTATACGCATAAATTGTGAACGCTAGTCGACCCCAAGCTTCAGCAACGATGATACGATAAGGATGCGCAAGTTTTATTGCCCCGTCATTGTCGTGATTAGTAATGTGCAATGCCGTGCGAGTGCTGTTGTGTGTAGCAAAATATATCCAAGCAGAAGTGAGAACAAAAAAAACTTAAAGGGCCCCTCACCAGCCTCTCAAAATACAAAAAAGACTGCATTATTCTCTCCTGATATTTCTCGTTTTTCTTGCACACTTTCGTGACGCAGAGTGATTCCTGTGACGTCTACAATATACATACTCTTGATTGGTTCATATTCGCGAAGTATCAGATGTGAATTTTCTCCTGCACTGCTTTGCCATGACGCCCATCCGTTCTTCCTTGTCTCGCATGACTATCGTGCACGATCAACTGATTTCACTTCATTTTGTGTGTTTCCGACTGTGCAAGCTGCAATAAGAGCGTGTAGCCGAGCAGTGCGAAATCCTAATAGGCTCGAGCGCTTAGTGCTGACATTGTTCACGTGCTTTTAAGAAATAAGTGACGAGGAGGATATATTGTCTGTAGGAAGGGTAGCGAAGGTGAGGAGGAAACAGCTCCCTCGTCTTTGAGCGCGGGGTGGTGAGGGGCCCTTTAAGACAACAAAAATGCTTATTACCATTAGCTCTGTGTTTGTAGCCTCTTCCTTGCCAATAGTGCACAGTAATTGTAAAAAGTAAGCCTCGCTTTCTCAGGAGGATGCTGTGTCGCAATAGGCTAAAATACTTTCTCAATAAATTCGGTAAATACAATGATGATTCGTCGTTCTGGTCGGTGTTAGATGTTGTGCAATTGATCAAAAGTAGCAAACGAACTTGTCAGCAATCATGTGTGCTGATCACCTGCCCTGGGCAGTTGTTATGGCTTGCTGGGTAAATGAGAATGGGAGAACCTTCCAAGTAGGGAATAAATCGAGCACTACGTGCATCTTTTTGCGGGGGAGATGTTGCTAAGCTTTCTAGAAAAATCCTGGGCTAATCCACTCTGTGAAGGTGGATTACCTGCCAAGCTGTGTCGCACAAGGATTTATTTGTTTCATTTATGAATTTATACATTTTTAATAATTTTTTTTAATTAAGCATACGCTCCTTTAAAGCAATTCCACCTTGATTTGCGTGGGCCAGAAGTGCAGCATGCTGATTATGTATGTTTATTTATGTACACAGTTATTTTGTCGCTAATTTATTTATTTTTGTTTCCTTTTTTTCTTTTTCTTTTTAATGGAGCAGTAGCGAGTGGCACATACCTGCTAGGGACTTCCTGTTGACTAGGTAACTGTTTGCGGAGTTACAATATGTTAACACTTATACTCTCAGGGTTGCAGTCACGTCAACCAATTTGCCTGGTGCGTTAGCTGCCATTTGAGCTCGGTCTGGAAGACCACGGTCTGTTTATTCAAAGTTTGAGTCTAAAGACGGTTGAAGTCTAAAGACGGTTGATGATGATAATTTTCTGTTGAGTATGCAAGTCTTCGTGTAGTTGCAGGTGACTGACTGATATATAGCCTTGCTAGAAAAAAACGTGGAAAACCCTTGCACTTCAACTTAAAGAGCGCAGCGCGATAGCATTAGCAGGCCCCATTTTCATTGTCTTCACATTTGCTTGCCATGCTTCGTTTCTTGGTACCATGCTGTGAAGGATGGAACGTCTGTGCGCATTGTGGAAGTTGTCTAAGTGGAGAGCTTAGAGGTGGTGGAGCGGCCCACGAGCCAGGGTCAGACGACACGTGACACTTCATGAGCTCGGAGTTTACAGAGGAGGAGGAGGTGGAAATAAACAGAGAAGGAGGAAGCAGAGAATTCCGAAGGAGCGTGCAGCGTACATAAGACACTGCAAGCGATGGTTGCGCCGTCTCTGAATCCTTCTTGTAACATCCTTCCTTTTCTGGAATCGATCCTTCAACTCTACGATGAAATCCTCGAGCCTCTTTGAAGCGCTGTGTCCCTTCTCTGTCCGTACTTAACCCGTTGCGCTGTAAAATATTCCACGATGAACATCCACCAACTTGCCCAACTCGCGATTCTGCTCTTTGAAAGCTGTATGGCTCTTCAACGTCTAGCAGAAGTTTCAGTATGTTTTGGTTCATCTGTCGCTCTAATTGGCTGTTGACTTCAGTGTGTTGTTCCAAAGGAAAGCTTGCCCTGATGAATACTCGGTTTCTTCTCAGGATGCTGTTGTCCTTCTGAATTTCATACAACCTGTCGTCAATGTAAATTCTCTTATATATTGTGCCTTTGACCCGTGCTCCTGTTTTTGTTGGTCGAACTGTGACATTCTGACCTTCTCTTAGGCTCCGTAAATCCTTGGCTTGTCTGTCGTGGTAGCTGGTGATTGTTCTCCTCTTCTGCTTTCTCCTTTCGCTTGCATCAACTGTTTTGGGTTGCAGTAGCTCTGATGCTGTTGGTACAGTCGTTCTAGTGTGGCGACTCATGAACAGTTGCGCTGGACTAGTATTCAGTTCTTGCAGTGGTGCGTTTCTGTAATCAAGAAATGCCATATGTGGGTGTGAGTGACTTTCATCTGCTTTTTTCAGGACCATTTTTGCGGTCTTGACGGCTGATTCAGTCATTCCATTGGAATGCAGTTAAAGCGGGCTTGGTGTTTTGTGTTCGATGTTCCTGCTCTTTGTGCAGTGTTTGAATTGTGGTCCATTTGCTTTATCAGGATTCTCGGCATCCCGTACCTTGCAAAGTCAGTCTTCAGTTTCAGTAGCACTAGGTCTGAGGTCATCGATTTGAGTTGGTCCACTTCCCAGAAGTTGCCGTAATAATTTACTGTAACCTAGAATCGACTGTAACCTAGAAATTCTTTCCCTTGAATTCAAAGATGTCTCATCCGACTTGTTCCCATGAATAGCTTGGTTCTTTATGGAGTGATCGAGTTTCTCTTTGCCGAGCAGGTGCGTGCTTTTGGCATATTTCACACCTCATGGTGAAGTCATTCAATTCTGCGTTCATTCCTGGCCACAAGACACATTCATGAGCTCATCGTAGACAGCTCTCAATTCCTAGATGCGATGAGTGGAGTTTCAGCTTGATTTCACCTCGCAGAGACATTAGGACAATCAGGCATAATCCCTTGAAAATCAAGTCGTCCTCAGGAGTGAGCTTATTTCTGCACATGAAGCGCAGGCGCATTTCTTTGGGTATTTCACATTTGTCTTCTGGCACCTTGAAAGGAAGATTGACTTCAGTCTTTGCAGCGAGTCATCATTCTCAGTCGCTGCTCTAATCTTTTCCTAAGGTTTCCGTTCTTACAGAGAGCTAGTGTACGACACTATGTTTTCAAGTTCCTGTTCATTGCTTTCGTTGGGAAGGAATGCCCGAGATATTGTGTCAGCCAAGATTAATTCCTTTTCTGGTCTGTGTTTGATTGTGATGTTGTCTCGTCGCATCTGAAGGATCATGCTTTGCAGTCATCTTGGAACTTGATCCAATCGTTTCTTCAGGATTGCTGCAGTGGTTTATAATCGCTGATTATCTTTGTTTCTTTTCCAAATGTGCACTGATGAAACTTGTTTAGGGCAAAGACGATGGCTGGCATCTCCCTTTCTATTTTTGCATAACGAACGTTCGTGGCTGTCACTGCTCTGACGAAGGAGACCGGCTGTCCATCTTGAAGAAGAGCTGCTCTGAGTCCAGGATCGTTCGCATCGCATTGGATTTCCAGCTGCTTTCATGGATCGAAGTAGGCTACAGTTGGAGCTCTTGTCATGGACTCTTTTACCTTTCCGAATGCTTCTTGCGGCTTCCCTCAGTGCCATGGTGCATCTTTGACAGTGAGTTTCCTCAAAGGCTCCAATACACGCAAAATTTTGGGCAGAAATCTGGAGAGGCAGTTCATTATACCGCAGAAGTGCTGCACTCCTTGGACATTCGTTGACTTTGGCGTCTGTGGAATTGCCTTGACCTTATATGGATCAGCTTTGAGTCCTTCATTGGTCAGTATGTGTCCTAGGAAAATGACTGATGTGGTTCGAAGTTGTGTTTTATTCTTGTGCAGACAGATTCCAATTTGTCGGCATCTCTGAAGTAGGTTCTCCAACTTCTTGTTGTGGTCCACTTGAGCATCTTTTTAGTTCACGCCCACTCCAAAGGCAAGATCTTTTGGAATATTTCGCTGCTTACCGCAACTCCAAATGGCAGTCGGAGCCATCGGTAACGACCTTTCGCAGTTTGGAAAGTAGTTGGCAAGCTTGGTTCGTCATCGAGGGAGCAGTGCTAGTACCCCTCTCGCAAGTTCATTTTTGAGAAAACTTAGGCTTTAGCAAGATTGGGTAGAACATCAATAAGAATGGGCAATGTGTGACGTTCTCTCTCTAGAGCCTCGTTGAGTGCTAGGGGATCGATGCATAGTCTCATTTGTCCGTTTTTCTTGGTTCCAGCAACCATTGGGCTAACACATTGCGTTAGCTTTGTTACACTTTTGATGACACCTCTTTTCTTCAGATTTGTCTATGTTTTTTCGACTTGCGGTTTAATGTTGACAGGCACTCTGCAACTCGTTATTGTTTTCGGAAGCATGTCTGGCTTACTGACCGAGTGATCAGTTCCCGGGAGTATTTTTAAATTGTCTCCAAAGACGTCAGGGTAATTTTTGTAATTTGTGAACTGCTGTTCGGGAATTTCTTCTATTCCAGTCGCAAGGTTATAGTCTACAGTTATCAGATCCATTTTCTTAGCTGCTGTTCTTCCAATCAGAGGAGTGAGGTCTTCTTTAATGACTATAAATTCGCTGTCTGTTTGCTGTGGTGACTTCTAGTTGAGTTTTGCCACAGCAGCGCACTTTAGTTCCGTTCCATGTTCGCAATGTCATTGTGTGCGGTTCTACTTTCTGTGCGTCGAGATGTCTAGCTGGGATGACGTCAACAGCTGCTCCGCTGTCCACTTGAAATTTGACCAACTTTCCATTCACTGTAAGGAATGCGTGAATGCAGCTTGGTTGCCTGCTTTGAATTGCCAAGATTGTATTCATCCTCGCTATCTACTGCCAGGCCCACAACTACTTTGTCGCTTTTGCAAACTTCCGCGAAGTGATTTCTTTCATTGCACTTTCTGCATACCCTCTTTAAGTGCTTGCATTTGAATTCCAGTTCCTTCACGAGCTCGACACCCTTTCTGAACTTTCTGTAGTGTCGGATCTTCTAACTTGAGAATATCTCCATGAGCCTTTTCATCGTAGATGCCACAGACGATCTGGTCTTGGATAATTTTTTCTCCTTCATTTCAGAATCCACAGTCACACGCTTTGAGCTTCAAATCAGTTACAAAGCTGTCTAACTGCTCTTCAACCCATTGTATGTGAGTTCTGAAGATGTATCGCGAGTATGTTGTGCTTCAGTTAGAAATTCATGTCAAGAAGGCTGATGACATGAGCATAGTTGAATTCTGGATTTGGTGTTTTCACAGTTGGCTCCCTGAAGTGCAAAGTGTTGTATATATCCAGCAGTCAAATGCCTCTGACGGGCAAAAGAAGTGCTACTTAGTCAGATGGTGCTCTGGTTGTGTTAGTTGCCTTGAGGTGCAACGTGACGCTCTGCTTGAAAGCTTGTCATTGTTATGCAGTGTTGCCCTAGGAGTCGAATTTCGCTGGTGCTGGTTTTAATGGTCCACACTGGTTGTCCAGAGATTGCTGTCGTCATTGCTGATTGGACTGTATAAGTTTCACATCCCGCTGTTTGCATTGTGCAACACCCCGGTCATATTTCTGAACAGATGATGACTGCCATCTTTCATGGCTACGAGTGCAAACACTTGGCTGTGCTACGTTGAAGACACTGTAGTCCTTTCTTGAGATTTTCCAACACGCCATGTTCGACTTCGTGCGATTATCACGTTCCTCACCTCGCCTGGCCAGCATAAACACGTCTAAATTTGGCTGCAACCAAGCTGACAGTACAAGGTCGTCATTTGCTAGGACGGTGTTCTTTGTGCTGTTGCCAAATATTCCTAGCCCAATTCCATAAAGACCAACGAAACGAAAAAACAGCGCGAAACACGGGACAGTGAAAGAGACGGACCAAGCGCTGACAAAGTCAGCGCTTGGTCCGTCTCTTTCACTGTCCCGTGTTTCGCGCTGTTTTTTCGTTTCGTTGATCATGTACCAACCGGCCCAAATCAGCACCTTAGTCCATAAAGACGCTTTGAAGTTTCATTGGCCTGTATGACATTGTCGCATAAAAGCCGTGCAGGTGTGTTGTTGCAAGGATTCTTGGGTTTGTGAACATTGCACCTTTCTGAGTCATAGACTAGCTTATCCCCTGTCAACAACTCTCCGCCATTAAGCTTATTGTTTTTATATTTGAGAATATCTCCTCTATGCTATGTGTGTGTTTAAATATGTGCGGCTTTTTAAAGCTACGCCGGAAAGCACTCACACTGGCATTCTTAGGGACTGTACACGCGCTTTTCGCACACCCGCCTCGCACGGGGTGGCACACCTGCTGCACGCAAGCAGAGGGTGAATGAGCCTATCGGCGACGCTCTTTCGCCCTCCGCTTGCTTGCGGCAGGTGTCCTGCCACGTGCGATGCGGGTGTGCGAATAGCGCGTGTACTGTCCCTTAAACCCTACAATTCCCTTCAACAATGCTGCTGCTGTGGAATTTATACTTTCGTGTACGTGCAAGTACATTAATGCTTAGACTGCCTGCAATCAGTGGAAGGCTCTCCTCAATGCCCGGGCTGTACACTACAGCCTCCACCTTGCTCGGCTTGTCCATTTTACCACTTCGGTATGAATTTATACGGCCCTCTACCTTAAACACTTCTGCAAGCAGGTGGATAATTGTTGGCAGAGACCTTGTCGTGTGTTACACCGAGACTACAGCATAGCCTACAGCAGTAGCAGCCAGAGGAGTTACTTTCACTCTGTCATGCGGCAAGCAAATAATATCACACAAATAATGTTTCATATCGGCATAGGTCTTCTCAGTTGGACACATTGGAAATGTGGCCAGTCTAATCTTGTGTATGCATGCCGGTGCACACGCTGACCCCAATCAGATGTGTTTTAGCACGAAGGTCTTTGCCCTGGTTGGCCTTTTTATCATACATGGCTGGTGATGTGTCAGCCATAAAAGATAGAAACACTTTGTGGCAGTCCCTTAGAACACGGGGATTTTTGGAAGCTTTTTTTTGTTGCCTAAAGCTCTAAGGCATTCCAAGCAAGCCTCTCAGCCACTTCATTGCTTGCTATACCCCATGCGACGGAATCCAGTGAAACATATTATGAAGTCCTACTTGAGTAAGTCCCATGCTGTGCACTTCTTTCAGAATGTTCAGAGATCCTTGTGTTCATCTTAACACCTATAGCGCACAGAAGGGTCAGAAACAGAGATACGACGTGGATGCAGCGCTATGTCTGTGTTTCTGTCCCTTCTGTGCGCTATAGGTGTTAAGATGGAATACCAACATGCCCAAGCTCACGTTCTTTCAAGTCCTTGTGTTCACTTCTTCAAGACCAATCCCTTCATAACAGTTGCAGAGCGGGCTAGGTAACCCACAGTAACACAACTTGTTGCTCCTCCCTGCCAGACTTTGGTTTCCTTAGGACTGCCTCAGTCACTATGTTTTGATGCACTGTCAACTTAATGACGCACACAAGTCACTCAGTCCTGGACGCCTTGAGAGACTGAAATATGTACACTTCAGTGTTCGCTCCACGCTCTATTTTGACCGACCTGTCGGTCAACACATTCTGGTGGTGGCCATGTCTTTCTTGAAGGTATTGTAGCACTAAATAGCATGGTTCTGCTATAGGAATGTAGCGCTATGAGGAATCGTCAGCTGGCAGCCCATATTGTCATGTGGCCAAGGCTGTTCAAGTCAAAGTTTGGGGAATTCGTGGCAAAGATGACAAAAAGTAGTGATGGCCTTAAAAGCTCACGATTTCCTACTTCACTGAACTGAGCAGTGCTCAACCTGTGGTCGATTCACTTACTAGTTGGCATAACTGCATCAGCAGTCGTCGAGAGGCGAGAAGACGCAGTGGTGGTTGCAGAGAATCGTGAAGTACTTTTAGACTCGCCACGTCCCAGGGCAAATCTGACGCTTTCATAACCAATTGTTCCCAGTTGTTTGCACCGAGACTCGCATGTGGAGATCATGCGCAAATGAACGAGCACGCAGTTGACAATTAATGTTGTATGCTGCCGTGTCATTTATCAGAGGTGGCCTCTCCAGCTTGTATTTGCCAACCTTCAAACGATGTACACATGCGGTGAAGGAGCCGTGATTGTCGTATCTATAGCACATCTCCAACTCATCCTGGAGTCTAGTGTGACCCCGAAGAATGGCATGTATTTAGGTTGTTGATTTGATGCTTCTGGAAGTGGCATTTTCATCTTTGTTTCTCACTGCCATACACCAGGGAACAGCATAAACTGAGGCTTTTACGCTGATACTGACATTCCAATTAATGCGATATAACTCTGCGTGGAGAATATAGTGCCTTGGCCTTTCTTTTCCTAACACTTATGCTGATACTCACACAGCCAAATGCATATGTGGTCAGATAGTTGGGCTACCTTGCATGAATTTTTTAAAGGCGCGACAACTCAGGCTACCTTACTGACTTTCCATGCGATGTCAGCTCTGTCCTGCCATTGCCAGGCTTCAGTACCAGCCAAGGCCATTTTCTATGACAGAGGAATGTTTTATGATCCCACATGTACTTGAAGTACATCACAGGCCGTCACGTGCAGGAAGCTGTTGGTCAACACCTTCTTATGTTTTACGCTTATGTTTTACAACAGTTCCTGTAACGTAAAATCTGACTCGATGGCTGATGCAGTCGGACGTTCAAGCGGAGAAAACATTCCACTTCCTTTCCCAAATATGTCAGCGTCTGCAATTTCTTGTCCGGGGTTGAAATAGACATAGCCTGGAATTGGGCAAGGGCATTAAATGGCCGTAAAGGTTGATTGGCGTGCTTCCAATACTCTTCACTACTTCTGATATCCTCGACAATGGGGGGTAACAACACTTAATCTCTCACAGAATGCTGCCAGCCTTCATGCAGTGCGTTGGAGGCGAAGAGCGCACATGGCAGCTGGCTTGCCTTGTCGACGTTTGCCATTTAGCAAACGATTAGATGTTGCGATACAGTCAGTTGCCCCATTGCAACATCTTCACTGTGGATTCACGTCAAAACCATGTGGAACGCATCCAACACACGTCCCACACATCCCAGGGGGGGAGTCGTCTTCTCACCCTCTGTCACTTGGTGATGGTGACATATTTCGCACATGCTGCTTATGATGAATTGGACCCTTTCCAGGGACTGAATTCTGAAATGATTGTGCACACTGTCGCCTTGCGTGGTGTTAGTCTGCCGTGTTCAGTAAATGACTCAACTGATTTCTCATGATGTTATTATTGCACTGCTGTTGGTGATGTCGAACACAGGTGAAGACTACTTGGAGGGGGGGGGTGCCTACCCCCTCTTCCCCTTTAAGTGCTGGCCCGGGATATTTTTTAAAACCATGCCTTGGATACCTGTTCACTGAAAACAGACTGTTGGTCGTTCTATCTGACTCCTGTTTCACAGGGGCCTGTTTATTTCCACTTCTTTTTCCTTTCAGGCTCTTAAAATTTTGATCATAGGCCAGTCACAAGTTAAACATATGGTGGAATAGGCCCTTTAAATGGATTTGTAGTGCAGAAGGCTCCGGAGAATGTAAAGCATCCCTCACACAGCAGGGATTAAAGGCGGGGGGCGCCCAAGGGGACCTGTTCTCCACTCCACTTTTTAAGGAGCGGCTTTCACTTGTAACTTTTTAAGGAGGGGCTCAGCGCCTGCATACATATTCGCACTAATCTTCTGGTGGCGCTGTCGAACACACGTGGTGGCTTTTGGGTAGAACAGAAACAAGTAACATAGTGGCAATAATAACGTCCTGCGAGTGCAGGTGCTTTTAGAACCATGCCGGTTTTGTAAACAAAGATGACGGCTCCCAGGCCAGAGCAGTGTTACGGTGCTTTATGCAATTTAAGTGTAGAGCAACCAAATTTCAGTAGTTTGTAACCGCGACATCGACGCGACAGAACTTGCACACTCACCAGCAAGTGACGTACACCCATGTGCATTCTGAAGGCCAACTTCTCAGTTTACTTTCTTCCTTACAATAAAAAATGGTTTGATCTGAATTTTTTCTTTGCCAAGCAACAAAGTCTTATATCAATTGCCGCATACAAAATGTTTTTTTTACTTGGACTGCAACAGTGTAACAAACATGGTCAAACTGCATTTGATCACACGTTTCCTATGGTTTCTCAATTTTCTTCAACAATGTGTGAACCACATTTCGCCCTTAAACATTTGTATGCGACAATGTCGTGTTCTGAAAACTCATAAGATGAACACATTGGTCAGCCCTGCAAAATGTGATTTTGTTTAATAAAAGAAATGTGAACTCTGGAGATTTCAAAAGGAAGGATATGTGGGCTATTTGGTAATTCATTTTTGATCAAAGTAGGAGCAAGGACAACAAACGAGGTAGAACCACAGAACACGAGCACTCGCTAGGTTTCATTACACGCCCGATGAACACGTTTAGTGTACAGACAATTTGCATAAATTAAATAGTAAGTCAACAAGGGTAACGTAGGAAATGTGTAAACAAAGAACTTGTCTAATATTCATCAGTTTAGTTGTAAGGGGTACCGACACAAAATTTCGCGGACGAGTTAGCCTGTGGGATTGATTCCCGTGAACATGTGTATATCGTCTGCAAAATATCAACAGCGAATGTAGCTTGGACGGCATTTCACATGAATTTTGAAGTTTTAATTTTGAAGGTATTGACACCATCAAAAGTGACCCCATGGTGACCCTCTTGTGAGACATCTAAATCCAAACATACTGTTAAGTTGCAGTGGATTCCCAGTCACTGTGGCATGGCTGGGAACGAACAAGTTGAGACAGACACGAAAATGGTGCACAGTAACGGCACAATTCACAATTACTAGTGCGACATCAACGCCTTACTGTCTAGCTCTCTGGAGACTTCCATGACACAATTTTGGATAACTGTGACCATCACCAAGAACACCTTAATGGACTTGACTTTGGCCGTCTTTTTCGGCTTCTATTCCAGCTAAGAAGAGACCAGGAAACACTACTGCATAAATTACGGCTGGGTGTAGCTTACCATTGTAAGTTTGGACAAGAGCAGAACCTTAACCGCGATATACTATTACACATTATATATACTATTAACCCCATCCTGTGCGTGCACCGAAAGACAGACACATAAATGCGGTATGTATTGTGTAAACTCCCAGCCCTCTTTGGAGGCGAAGGTTTTGGGTGCTTGGAAACACACAGACGAAGCCCAACACAGTTTAAGGTGCCTATTAAGGGTTCTAAGCGAGACAGGTTTAGATGCTCATCTTTAGAAAATGTGCTACAGTGTAAGAACCTTTGGCCCGTTCAAGGCAATCTATGCACCATGACTCATTGTGCTATGCCGTAGTCATGTGTCATTATACTTCCCTCTTTCTCTGTCTCCCTTTTCCATTTATGCCCATGAAGTGTAGCAAGCTAGGAACTCGCTTTCCAGTGTGACCACTCCTCCTTCCTCTTCATTAAACATGATTTTCTTTATTCTTCTTCATGTGTGGCTATGAACATACTTGTACACTTGACACGTTTCTGTTTCACAGGCTTGATCAATCAGAGCGCGCAGCACTGTCCGTAGCCCATAGGTCGACAAATAAATGCGGTGCTCACTCAGACTCACCCAATAAATATATTTCGTATGTACAGCTCACTCGGACTAAAACTCGCCAAAATTTGCCTCAGATAGACTCACTCGAACTCAGACTCGCTAAAACTTTTGTTAACCTCAATCAGTCGAACTCAAGCTCACCAAAATATTACTCATTCGGGCTCACTCAGACTGACTTAATACGCTAAGAAAAGCCATCAGCTAGCCTGCTCATTCATGACTCCAAAAGATCCTTCATGATGACAATCAACCTCCTTACACACACTAGCCAGTTTTTTTAATCTGGCTGATGCACCACTGGCCTGTTTTCTAAACTCCTCACCACATACCGCATTCCCTAACGCATCTTACAGGACACATCCCCAGTCAATGAGATCTTGGAGGTGGTCCCACTGTCCGCTTGAAGATGTGAATGCGAGACACTGTATGTCCAGATCCTTAAACCTCATTACAACACAACGTCCTCTCGTCCCCTTGAATTGTTAGGATGCGTCGTCCTTCTCCAAGGCATTTGTAGCAAAGAAGACTATGGGCATACTGTCATAATTGTCTCACTGGGGGAAGAGGTGTACATGCTCTTAGTTTGTGCCAATCAAAAGTGACGCTCAGTTTAGACTGCCATATTCCAGAATTGAAAGTAAACTGCATTACATGACATTTCTTTTGGACATTCGCAGAATGAAATCATGTGGCAGAGATGATTAGGAATGTTACAAATATTGACCACAGAATTCAACTGGAATGGAATACAACAAAAAAAGTCTCCTATTTTCTGCTGGCAACAACAGCCTGAACAATTTGATACATGTACACCATAAGTGACATGGCAGGATTACCTCAGTAACACTGAAATGAATAGAAAGAAAAAGTACAGTGCGTCATGGATGCATCAGCTCGTATGAAACAAAAAAGTTTGTATCATACAAGCAGATGCATCCATGATGCACTGTTTCTTAAGTGCACACTGCGTCAATGAAGCCCTGCAATGAAATTTTACAAGCTGAGTTTTGCGATGCAACATCTTCCTTGCATTACACTGAGGTGAATGCGAAAGAAACTAGCAAGGTTGGCACTAGCAAACAAAAGTGCTGATAAACATACAAATTAAATAAAAATGAAAGAAATTACTGGCATGTCTTGTCCTGTTTCATTCACATAGCGTAGTGGTTGTCTTCTTCCAGTCAAAATGCAGCATACATAATGTGGTAGGTACATACGTGTTACAGTAACCACATGGGCCGTAATGCTGGCATCTGAGCACTGCAGTGACCTCAGCAGATACTACAACTATGCTGCGAGTACCCATATGAAAGTAAATAGTTTTGTCCTAATGTATAAATGCAATGTAAGACTGCATTTCGTGTAGGACGTTGGTCAACACTGCTTGTGTCGGTTGCACACAAAAGCAAACATTTATGCATGGATGTGCGTCTTTCTTGTACTTATGGCAAGCATAAAACATGTTTCTATTTTTAAAGTCATGATAATAACTGCACCGCAAGCATGCACAGTTCATTCCAAGCCAATAACTGCATCGCAAGCATGCACAGTTTATTCCAAGCTAATCAACACTTGCAGTTTAATATGTCACATATGTTGCCAGAAATTATTGAGATTCAAATGCTTTGATTTTGCCACTTTTACTGGCAATTATACAATAAAAGCAACATGCATCATTTGGGGCACAGGATCCTTTTGAAGTGTACAGCATAATGCATAATTTTGAAGGAAAGCATATTTGTAAATGTTTTTGAAATAATAAATCGCTTTGTGTAACATGTGACAGCAAAGCGACAGGCAGCACAAAAGCGAGGTGCACTTACTGAATGGCATGTAAGTGTTCGCCATTAGTGACCCTCTTTGTGCATTTATCTATGTAACAATGGCACCACACCAGATTTTGTAGAGTCAACCGCACCATGTAGCTGACAACATGTGCTGTTGCTTACATCTACTTTGAACCGCTTTGTTCCAAACCAATAAGTGGTATTGTAATTTACAATGTGGCTCCAGACGTGCTTCAAGAACATAATTTCCGTTTTGTGTTCGGCCGTGGTACTGGTTCGGTTTGATATCCTACATTTATTTAAACTTTTTGCTCTAAACTGGTAACAGAAATTTTTCGGTTTGGGTTCAGACATGTTCCAAGAAAACTGATGTAGGTTCATTCTCACTCATTATTACAGTTTGGGTACACTTTTTGGTTGGGGTTTGGTGCGACACCCTGGTGTTACTATAAACAATGCACGGGCAAATAACTTGCAAAGAAAGCATTTTACAACATGCTGACTCATAAGTACGAGCATAACGTGCACAGTGCCATCCTCAATGAAGAATGAAGACCCACTCAAGGTTACTTTCGGTGCCATAAGTTACCATCATTGTGATTTGTCAGGCTATGTTACTTAAAAGCTCGTGGCTGGGGCATAGCTGGGATTGTATTTTGAGGAAATTAGGGGTGGGAGGGCAGTATAATCACTATGTATGTATGTCTCTGAGTGTACATGATCACACACATTCAAACTGATAATTTTGGAGGTGTTTCAAACCAACCCTTTGGCCATGCCTATGGTCTGTAGAATGGTAAACAACAAGAGATGGAACAAAGTATTACTGATGATGTGTGGATTCGTATAGTATGTGTGAATGCATGATCAGTTCACATTCAGCACATTGGCTCAGCTGCTGTGGCTTTATAACAACGGAATTCATAAATTCTTTTTATAGTGCTGATGGGGCTGTTCTCATTGTACTTGCGTAGTGACTAGCTTGCTGTTGAACATTATCACAGTAGCACAGTTGCACGGAACGTTTTCATTTTATTAAAGGTGTATCCAAGAACTATCTGTAGGTCTCTATTGAAACTCAAGAACTGCCTCAAATGTTTTCTTGCTTACCCTATGCTATATACTGTGGAGGCTGCTAATAAATAACCTTGTGTAATGCAACCACTATCGTCTTTCATGAAAGGATTCAAAAGTTGTGCAGACCAAATAAATGAATTATTTGCCCATAACTTGCAGCAGGTTGCAATTAATATGATAGCACATGTGGCTCAATGTTCTATTCTACCTCATCTGTTGCAACATATGAGCTTTCAGTTCATCATCCATTTAAGCAGCTATGCTAGAAGGCAAACCCTTTCTTCCATGACAGCACTGAACCCATTCCAACGTTTACTCAGTTGATTAGCGTGGTTTGGTTTGAAATAAAATACAATTACTGGGCAGCTGCGCACGTCATTGAATGCGTTTTCCATATTTTTGTAGCCAGTGCTGACCACTCTATCTCTGTGCTGTACATTTCTGAAATAAAATGTAGAGGCTGATGGTCAGCCACCTGCACCTTGTTCTGTAGGCATTGCTGCCCTCTCTGCATTTGTAAATCTTTGTCTTCAATAAATACATGAATTATATGTTGCACTATACATCACCACTGTGAGAAGAAGGAATAACGCAGTGGATTTTCATCCACTGTGTTGTTTCTTCTCATAGTGGTGACGTGAGAAGAAGCCAATAATTAAAATCATTTTGCAATTTCTATGAGGATCCTGTCATAGTCTGGTTCAAGACAAGGGAAGACGATGATCAACATTTAAAATTACTACAAATAAAAACAGCTTTTCTTTCCGGTAAGGTGGTTTAGCTGAAGTAGCATTTCATAGTAAAGGAACACCAAGGGATAGAGTATTTTACGTATCACAAAAGTAATAAGATCGTCAAATAATCATTTTCTTAAGGTGTTCGTGAGACTGTTCGGCTACTTCTGTTCTGCTTTATGAGAAGAGACTGTAGTAGAACAAAATGTCTCGCCATGGCGACTCAAAAAGGGCATGCAATTTGCTGATGACGCTAAACAATTACAGGAGCCATATGGAAAACAGTGACTTCAGACTATTAGCAGAGGACTATTATTGACCGACCCACTACATGTACATTAGTACCACAGCTGAAGGAAAGAATTGGCTTGGCGGGCTAGTAAAGTAAGGCTGATATCTGGATGATATTTGAGTATGGATGATATTTGAGTAGCTGAAACACTAACAATTTGTAATGCATTATCCATAGGACATCCAGGTGGGTGGAGAGGCCCAGGATGTTGACCCTACCCTCCAAAATAAAACCCTGGTTATTACCTTAGTGCTACCATATATTCTCCTCATTGAGGCCGAGTCGAGGTATGTAATGATCCATATCGCCAGTGTGAAAATGACAATGACAATGACGTTTATTTTCGCACCAATACAGAGAGTGATACGAAGGGGCGGGCGGAAAAAGCTGCCATTTAGACAGCTTGACAAGGCCGCTGGCCCCTTATTGGCGATAACAGCAGCAATATATCAAGATAATTTAACAATATATAACACAAGTCACATACAGCAGAACAGTACAATACTGTCCAATTTTACAAAAATGCAATCCTTCGCAGAGACGAAACAAAACAAAAAAAAAGAACGCAGGATAACATTATTCACACGTCACCTTGGTTATTGTAGAACACTAAAAAAGAAACAAAACACAAACATAGACACAAGTTTTAGAAATGAAAGGCATCAGAAAAATGTTTTTCAAAAGTATCTGTCTTTAGACCAAAGTAACTGCGTATAGTTTTAAAGGACATGCTCTGTAATTGTAGCCCTTCGCAAATTAATCTGTTTAATAATCTTGGTAGGTTATTTCCGAGTGTTTGGTTTCCATATGTTGTTCGCACTGTTGGTATTTTCCAGTATTCCTTTTTACGTGTTGCATACA
Organism: Rhipicephalus appendiculatus; assembly: GCA_030522465.1. Classification (NCBI taxonomy): domain Eukaryota; kingdom Metazoa; phylum Arthropoda; class Arachnida; order Ixodida; family Ixodidae; genus Rhipicephalus; species Rhipicephalus appendiculatus. Next base: position 2,194,396 of record JALIZH010032921.1, on the reverse strand, counting down.
TAGTGGTGTTTTCTTGTAATCTGGAAAGGTGCTTAAGAAAATCAGACCTAGTTTTTAATTCTTGTTTATACGCTCTACACAAACGGTAATCGTATAGTGTTGTGGCTGGCAGTACCCTATATTTAAAGAAATAGTCGCGTGTGTGAAAGTGACTTGGGACATTTTCAATTGTGCTTAGAAACTTTTTTTGTAGAACATGTATAATGTGTAGATTTCCTTGAGTCGTGGTGCCCCAAACTAAGTGACAGTAATTAAGTCGGGACTGAAACAAACTGTTAAAAATTAGCATCATAACATTCTGTGGCAGTATATGGCGATTGCGGTAAACAATACCAATTACTTGAGACAGCTTTGTTGCTAAGCAATCGACATGTGTATCCCAGCATAATGTTTCTTGAATGACGACGCCCAATGTTTTAAAGCTGGATACGATGGCGATGGGCGAGGAGTTTAGTATTATATCTTTATTAACCGTAATCTTTTCATTTTTACCGCGAAATAACATAGCTTTTGTTTTATTTGTATTTAATTTAAAACTGTTTTGACGTGCCCATTCGTCTAACTTCTGTAAGGTTAAGTTGGCTTCATCGATTAATTCATCAACCGAATTCCCTATTAAAAAGACGCTAGTATCATCAGCGTAAATTATGTATTTTGCCTCACGATTTATGTTGATAATATCATTAATATAGAGATTAAAAGGAACGGGCCCAAGATACTACCTTGTGGCACACCAGAAGACACGGCGAGGGGACTAGAGAGATCCTGGTTTATGTCGACTCTCTGGATACGATGCTGTAGGTAGGATTTAATGAGGTGTGCCGCTTTGCCGCGGTATCCATAGCGTTTCTGTATTAAAATGGCATGGTTTATAAGGTCAAATGCCTTAGTAAAGTCCACAAAAATTGCTAAGACTAATTTACTTTCGTTAAGTGCCGTTAATATTAATTCTTTTTTGAGCTAATAACGCAAATTCAGTGCTAAGACCTTTCCGGAAACCAAATTGGAACGGGGTTATAAAGTCATGTTTTTGTTCAAATTCAGTAAATCGATTTAAAATTATTTTTTCAAGTAATTTGGAAAATACCGGAAGAATAGATATAGGGCGATAGTTACCCATGTCATTTTTATTACCTTTTTTAAATAACACCATCACACGTGCGGCTTGCATTTCACGGGGAAAGACAGCCTGGTTTAGACAAAGGTTGAAGATGTAAGAAAGGGGAGGGGCTAATAGATCAATTACATGCTTCATAGGTTTAATCTGGAAACCATCTATGTCTTTTGCGTTACTTCTATTAAGGTGATGAGTTATATTAATTACTTCAAGCTCATTTACAGGGTTTAAAAAGATTGTGTTTGTAATGTAGGGAAGGCTTTTAGGTTGTGTTGCCCAACTGGAATGTTTGCGACGTTAACAAAGTGCTTATTAAAAGCGTCTGCGAGTAATGTACCTGAAAGCTCTTGACCATTTATCTCCAATTTCGTAATCTTTTCAGGAGTGGCGTTTAATTTTAGCACAGTGTTTAGCCTTTTCCACATAAGCTCAGAGCATCCAGCTGCAGCACTGAAATAGTTTACAAAGTAGTTACGCCTAGCTTTCTTTATATCCTTATCCAAGCGATTACGGCATGACTTGAATTGACGAAGCAGCTCAGTCTTTACTTTTAATAAATCTGTGGTATAGGTTGTTCTTCTCCTCGATTCTAGAAAGAAGGTCGGAGCTTATCCAAGGCTTTCGAATTTTCTGCCTTTGCTTGACGCAGATGGCAGGAAAACTAGCTGCAAATATAGGTTTAAGAATACGAAGAAAGATTTCGTAGGCCCTATTCGCATCACAACACCTAAACACTTCTTGCCAAGAGGTATGTTCTATTTGACTACGGAATCTAGATAAACTTTCTTCTGTAATTTTCTGAACAAAATGTGTTAATCTGGGCCTTTTACTACGTATGCGTACGTTGCAACAAAGAAATATAGGGAGGTGATCACTGATATCATACGCGAAAACACCTGCTTTAACATTTACATAATTTATATTTGTGAAAAAGATATCGATTAAAGATGAGGAATGTTGAGTTATTCTAGTGGGTAGATTAATTAGATTAACTAGGCCATTCACCATAAGTAAAAGATCAAGCTTTTCCTTCAAAGAGTCATTCTTCATCATATTAATATTAATGTCACCACCAAACACAACATCAAAGTGATTTTCGTTAACGAACTCTGCAATTGATTCAAGATGACTGAAAAATTGAGGCACAGCACCACTGGGAGGACGGTAGCAGACAGTTATTACCATGTTTTGTACTTTAATTGACAGCATTTCACAGTCATGTGTGCTGACAGAAAGTTCGGATAACAATTCACAAGTAAATGCTTCCTTAATCAAGATGCATACACCGCCACCGCGTGCATAGGAACGATTTAAATAAAAGGTATTGTAGGATGGAAGGCGTAAAACATCAAGATCATCCGTACACCAGGTTTCTGTTAATAATATTACATCAAATGAAAGTCGGAGTTGTTCAAGGAACAAAGATCGGGTTTCTTGTTTATGACAGAACGAATGTTTAAGTGAAAGCATTTAAATGATTTCAGGAACGGTTTCCCGATGTATTGCTCACATACTTGGGGCAATACATAGGTGTCAACGTTTGTGTCTGCCATACGTTTAGCTTAGTTTATCCAGATCATCTGCGGTGGAAATCACCACCGCCTGTTCACCATCCGCTTTGCGAACAAGTACCCGACCGTTGTTGTGCCACACATACTTGTACATTGCCCTTTTGGCCCAGTCTTTTGTTTCAAACAGTAGAGCACGTGTTCCTTTGGTCACATTTTCCTTTATAAAGACCGCATCATTCATTTCACGCAGTTTCTTTCGGTTCAACCACCACCGATCCCTATCAGTCTGCTTGGCAAAGCGACAGATAATGCCGGAGATTTTATCTTTCTTAGACGGTAGGCGGTGAACCGCGTCCACGTCGTTAGCCGATAGCTGTGGAAGCTCAAGCTGCGTGGCGAGCTCGTTTAGCTTGTCAATCAGATTTTCTTTTTCTGTCTGTTTGATGCCATGAAATTCAAGGTTAAGGCGGCGGCTTTTCCATTCGAGGGCGTCGATATCAGCTTGGAGCTGATTAACATCGCTTTCGTTTTTCTCGAGTATTTCGGTGCGGCGTCTAAGTTCTTTAATTTCTTGTTCATGTTTATCGGTAGTTTTGCGCAGTTCATCGTACTGCTCCGACCAGAATTGCAAGGAATCCTCTATGCCCTCTACTACTTCCTTCAATGGCAACAGTTGATCAAGCTTAGAACTTATGTTCTTTAACATTATGCGAATGTCTTGCTGGTCAGATTCATCACTTTCACTCGGTGGTTGCGCTCGAATTTTCTGTCGCCGACAAGACGTACAGCGCCAAGCTTGGCGATACGCCTCCCCCTTCGTCCTTAGCGTTGTCACAGAAATTCCAGAACATTTTCCGGTATGAAAAGTAGAAGTACAGTCACTGCACACGATAAAAGGTTCAGACTCCATGAGGCGCACCTGGCAGTTCAAACACAGCATATTGGACGCCATCATCACTGTTTGGCAGCAGCAGCAGCATCAAGAACAAAGCGAATGGAGGGAAATAAAAAATTGAAGGATACTAACCTGCGAAAAAGCAGGTGCTGATTTAGGCGCTGTCTCGATGCTGCCGCGGCCGCCAATGTAACGCAGTGCCTGATTTCACTGCTTTATAAGTTGTCCGTCGACCGAGGCGCCGTATGACGGTTGCGGCTGGCTCCAGTGTAGGTTGGTCTACTTGGCCACCAGTGACTCAGACGGCGCTTGAAGACAATTGTGCCTGGCTCCCGTGGGCTTTGTCGCACGCGCCGCCCTTCGTCGGCAGCAGCAGAAGCCCGGTGAATGTGGTATCAGGATAGCCGACTCGTATCTGCGAAAAAGCAGGTGCTGATTTAGGCGCTGTCTCGATGCTGCCGCGGCCGCCAATGTAACGCAGTGCCTGATTTCACTGCCTTATAAGTTGTCCGTCGACCGAGGCGCCGTATGACGGTTGCGGCTGGCTCCAGTGTAGGTTGGTCTACTTGGCCACCAGTGACTCAGACGGCGCTTGAAGACAATTGTGCCTGGCTCCCGTGGGCTTTGTCGCACGCGCCGCCCTTCGTCGGCAGCAGCAGAAGCCCGGTGAATGTGGTATCAGGATAGCCGACTCGTATCTGCGAAAAAGCAGGTGCTGATTTAGGCGCTGTCTCGATGCTGCCGCGGCCGCCAATGTAACGCAGTGCCTGATTTCACTGCCTTATAAGTTGTCCGTCGACCGAGGCGCCGTATGACGGTTGCGGCTGGCTCCAGTGTAGGTTGGTCTACTTGGCCACCAGTGACTCAGACGGCGCTTGAAGACAATTGTGCCTGGCTCCCGTGGGCTTTGTCGCACGCGCCGCCCTTCGTCGGCAGCAGCAGAAGCCCGGTGAATGTGGTATCAGGATAGCCGACTCGTATCTGCGAAAAAGCAGGTGCTGATTTAGGCGCTGTCTCGATGCTGCCGCGGCCGCCAATGGCCGCCAAAAGAAGATGAAGTGAATGAAGTGAGCAACAGGAATGTAGAATGAGTGGATTATAGCAAAGAAATGGTGAAACCTTCAGATTAGTTAATTCAACAGCACTGTTTGTGGTGGACAATGTAGACATTCTGTGTTTTCAGCTGCAACAAGGTGTCTTGTGAGCAATGTAAGCAAACATTATGCTTCATATTTGCATTCTTTAGAAAACAAGCTATAGTGTCTCTCATAAAATGCATGGCTACTTCATATACACATAGCTGTAATGCCAGCTGTAATGAATCACACACGCTAATCCTTTTTCTTCTCTGCTCAAACTTCAAACACTTCAATATGTTATGTATCGAGCTCACCGATCGCGACTCTCGAAGAACCTCCAGTCTCCTCACGCGACATCCTGGAGGCACAGAGAAAAGAAAGGCAAAAATTCAGCCCACCACATCCCAAACTTGATATCGGGCAGGCAAGAGACTGGCGCCGGTTACAAACTAACACCTACCCCAATCTATTAATTCTCAACAAAATGCACCCAACTCAGTACCCGGACACATGTCCGTGGTGTTGGGAGCCGCCATCTCTCACTCACATAACGTGGACGTGTAGACTCAGGCCACCCGAAATTAACTCGCCCTTATTAGGGATAAACCCATTTGAGAGGCAGTGGGAGGTCTGGCTTGCGAGCAAGGATCGAGAGAGCCAAGCTGCTCTGCTCGATCAGGCCCAGCGAGCCGCAAAGGCCAGTGGGGCCCTGAACTAGGGGACCCACCCACCTTCGCCCTAATTCCCTCCAGTGCAATGAAGTTTCTACTACTACTACTACTTTCAGAAAATATTCTTAACTGAAAATTGTGTTTTAAGCGGACAATTTCCGTAAAAGTTATGTAAACGTAAAACGAAAAAATATGTTAAAACACGGAAAACCTGAAAACAGAAAACATAGCTTTACAGACATTTTCTGGCAAGAAAGCTGCCAAATATTTTCTGTTTTTTTTTTTCAAAAAATATTTTTTACAGTGTAGAGGAGAGAAAGGGGGGTGAGCGTAGGAGAGGAGAGAGAGATGGGGAAGGGGACGCGCATTAGTGGATGCGGCTCATCATATTTTCGCCCCTTGAGCTAAATTAATGCGGGCATATATGCACCTACTCTAACATTCGAAATAGTACTGAACATTTACATGTCCTGGAAAAAATCAGCGTACGGTATTTCTATAGAGGCCTTTATCAGCAATGTTATGCGCGCAAGAAACGCATGAACGTGAAAAACTTTGCGTGCCACTATAAAAGTAATTTCATAAATACATTATTCGATAGAGATTTCGTTGCACTTACCTGTATTGCTGTGTGAGATTCTTAATCTTCACTTTGATTTCTGATGGCCCCCCGCTCGTAGCCGTCTAGTCACTGCGAAGCGGCACCCTTGTTGTACATGCCACAATTTCGCTTCTGGCGCCTCAAGTCGCTCCTGCCAGCGGTCAATAGACCTTTTTCAAGCACACGAGCGCCCCCCAACGGGCGCGCAATCGCTCATGGGAAAAGTGTGTACGCCGCAGCAGCCGCCACGACGAGCGCGCGGGCCTCACGCTTTAGCTTCCTGCTTGCGCCGTGCCAATGCACTTCTCAGATAGAATGTATTTGGCAAGGTGCAACTTATTGGAGCCTAATTCAACCAATAACAGCTGCGACGGCTTCTCTTCTCTGCGATTTCCATCTGTCCCGCTGTTGCATCAGCTGAGCGGCTCAGAAGCGTCACCTTTTATTATTCTTTGGTACCAGTACGCCTTACGGCATAAATGAAATTAAAAAAAGATATAACGTGGTTGCCTATGAAGTGCAGGAGCAGTCTATAATTCGCGCATGCATTTGGAACCAACGTCCATCGAGCTGTCGACGAGTACAATGTGGGGCTCTAATATAAAATAAGATCAATGAGTAAAATAATATCAATTCACTGTTGAGAACGAAAAACGCCAGCAACATTCGTTGGCGCCATAACTACAACTTGGAATAAAACTTAGACCGCAGAAAGAAAGAAGCAGGGCAAGGAAAGCAATAGAACCCACCACAAGCGCTCACTCAGGACAGAGTTTATTGCGCGTGTGAAGAAACACATATAAATGTGGAGGTGCATCGCGCATGTCACAGAGACACACAAAAAAGTGAAACAACCAAGGAGCGTGTGAACAGTCGATTAATAAAGTTGAATTCCTTGTCTTGCAACGATAGAGAAGGTTGATTTACACAAAGTGCTGCGTTCTTTATGATGTGATAGGTCGCCGAGATTGCTCGCATGGTCTGATTAGGATGACGATACAAAATTACTGTTCTTTCGAAGACTGTTTTAGATTTGCATCACTAACAATGCGAGGCGAGATGAAAAAACGGCTCCAATCAAGGAATTTCGATGCGCTCTGAGGCACGTGTTAATACCACGACCTTCTGTACTCCTGACCTGCCCAGATAGCGGGGTTCCTATGGGAGCGCGCGTCCCCGCTCTGGTTCAACCGCTCGCCGTAGGTGGCGCTACCTATAACCTGTTCGCCTGCTACACGGCGGCCGTTTGGACGGCGCTGGAATATGATACCATATGTCTGCTTCTGTGACAAACTGCCAGTACATGTGATTGATTTTGCTGATCAGGCTTACATGAACTATTCATTACATTTCACTATTTAGATTATAGTGGTTCGTTGACTTGTAAAGCCGTATATTTGCGTGGCGAAGTTTTGCTATGCGGATTTTTAGGCGTGCCACCAATAGAAAAAAAAAGCTCAAATTGCAGTTGGGATGTGAAGCGCGTATACCGGACGTCTGCCATTATACGTGTTTGGTCATGGGAAGCGGATACCTCAAAGTGATGGCAAGGTTTCTGCTATAAGAACGTTGACGCGCATATATGAGTGATTCGAGTGATGTTATATCGCTTGAAAACTTAAACAAAACACATCTGTAACATTACTTATTGTCAGATCGAGCTCATATTTCAAGCAAAGGTTTTGCGCTTTCGAAGAGCATGCATGCTTGTTGCAGGCGCGAATGCTACGGCTGGAATCTGCAATAAAAAAGAAAACAAACATATATATGCACGAGTACCCAGCTGCATTTGGGCCATAACTCAATGAAGTTTATTTACAGGTCTTGGACTCACGACACGATGGATGCATCTATACTTTCAAAATCTTGCGAGATGTTGGCTTTTCAGCTATTCTCTTCGTCTTTCCTTCTTTGGTTGTCTTGTCACGCACGTAGTTCGAGAAAAAAGGACGGCTAAACTTGTGCAATACCAACCGCGCGACGGTTTCTCGGTGCTCTCTTGTAGCACCTTCATGGCTGAAAAGAGGGTTCAAGGCTGGCAGCACTGTTCGCACAAAAAGTGCCATCGGTCTCTTTTTGCCAACGGCGCAAATGCTTCCGCTGCCCTTTCTAGTGCGAAGGAAAGAAATGAAAGTGTTGGGTATTGTCTAAATTGAATATCACAGCAGTAGCGGGGCCAGATGAGCTGGGAGCCTTGATTTTCTTGATGCAACTGATGCACTGCCTTGACCTAGGAAGCCCGCTATAAGACCAAGCGTGCTGGCCGTAATGCCTGGTTCTGGGGGGACCTGAGGGAACATAGAAATGAAAGATGTACACAAATTATATCAACTAAGGTAAGGATGATTGCACCGACACATATGTATAGAGAAAATGGAGATTGTTTGTATATATATTATATATATATATGTATATATATATATATATATATATATATGTGTGTGTGTGTGTGTGTGTGTGTGTGTGTGTGTGTGTGTGTGTGTGTGTGTGTGTGTGTGTGTGTGTGTGTGTGTGTGTGTGTGTGTGTGTGTGTGTGTGTGTGTGTGTGTGTGTGTGTGTGTGTGTGTGTGTGTGTGTGTGTGTGTGTGTGTGTGTGTGTGTGTGTGTGTGTGTGTGTGTGTGTGTGTGTGTGTGTGTGTGTGTGTGTGTGTGTGTGTGTGTGTTTATATTGTGGTATTGAGGGAACGTCATTTGCCTTGGTGCATGCTATAGGTTATTATATTGTACAGGGATGACACATCTCGAATGATCTGTCACTGCAACGTAGCTATATAATTATTATTGCTATGTGCCAGCGATGATGACTAATACCATTGCGATAACACTAGGGAGAGCAGTTCGCAGGAGAGGAGGAGGATTTCATTCAAAACCAATGAAACTTTTTTCCAATACATTGCGGGAGGCGACGACGGTTTGTCGGGATATGACCTGGAGGAGGCCTCTTATATTTTTAAATGTAAGCCATAGCATCTGCTACTACCATGCGCTTGTCTTTATAAATTACAAGCATGCATTGTATAGTTGATTGAGAAGCATCTACATTGTGCATTAACGTAAACGCAGCCTCGCGCCATTAGGCTGACATGTAGCCATGCAGCAGTGACGAATGTACTAACAGGAGAATTGTTGGACGTTGCGCAATAATTTTTGACGAATAGAAATCATCCCATTACAATGAATCTACGATAAAGAAACGCACCACCGCAAGTCTGCAGGTGTGGCCGCATCGTCTGTGTCATAGAAGTAGATTTCGCTGCTGAACAGTCGTCTGATGCCCCTTGACTTTGGTGTACTACTGAGTGCACTTGCTCAAGTTTTGCGTCTTGCTCTGGTGTTGTGGAACGTGACGCTTGAAGTGCATAGGGGGGATCCAAGAGGGCACATTGCTTGCTCCGTACTGCCGCTTGGCGAAGAATGAATCAATCCCATCACTAGCACTTTCTGCTGGGACGAAAGCGCAGCACGGGCGTCTGCCTGATCGTTGGCTCCGTTTAGCTGTCTAATGGTAGAGAAAAGTGCTTCTACAGGGTCGCTGGAAAATTTTGCAGTGAGCACGTACAGAAAGCCGGAACGGATCAAAGATTGTGTGCACTGAACTGTGGACATTGTGGTCACCTGCAAAGCTTCGTACGTTTCAAGTGATATGAACGCCTTCTTGTGTGGTGCCGCGGCTTTCCATGCAGCGAAAAAGGGCAAAAATTCCCGTTCCAGCCATAACAACCTGAAATTAAAGCGATATATTGTAGGAAGCATGAAATTTAGCGAGACAGTGGAATGTACCTGTCACCATCTGGGGAACTGAACGGCATCCTGTTTCGGTCTCGGCTTACAATGTGGAAGGTGGTACTCCTGATATTGTGAATGCTGAACCACTTGTATATCATCTCCATTAACTCGATGGTTGGCAGGCAGTCTTCGAAGCCGAAAATGCCAAACCTTCGGCCGTTTGCATGAGGTATCGTAGAGCAGATGCAACCTAGAAAGGAAGAATAGACGTGACATTTAATAAATTGCGGATTATTTTAGAGAGGCTTCTAAGTTTGAGTATTTTAGACAGCAAGTGAGAAAAGTAACAAGTTGAGCTCTACAGGAATAACGTGCACATTTAGCCCAGTATAGTTAGCTATATATCGTACTTCGAAATATAGAAAACTATACTGCGGTAAGTAATGCGCGCAGACACTGTTAAGAAAGTGAAATTGTATGTGCAGATGATAACAATCATGCGCTGTTAGTAGCAGCAGCCCAAGAAAACTGCATGCTAAATATAATAGCTATAGCAGAATTTATAAATGCAATGCATTATATCTTCATTTATCGACCTTCCACTGTAGGGTTCTACGAACAAATAAACAAGAAAGCAACATCAGTGTTTTTATGTGTCGTCTGCGACGGATTACTATTAAAAAGCAGTTTTTTTTCTACTTGATTAGAACGAAAAGCTGCGAAATTGTGGATGGGGAAAATACGCCGTGGCCCCATGCTTATGCTCTGGCATGCATATTCATTTGACGAACTCTGACAAAGTAGTTGCCCACGTCTCCCTTTGAAAATTGGCGATATCACTACTGATAGCAAACTACAGGCATGATCCAAGCTCAATGAGATGTTTTCTGGGGTGATACAGATCGCTATAACCGTGAATAATTTGCATGCTAACGTGAAATCATTTCTCGTTTCAATAATTTAATAAAACATTTGAACACGGTTTTTTTTTTTTCGACGGGCGCACTTTACGTAAGTTATGTCGGTTTGATGCGGGCACTTATGAGCACGATCAGGACCGATTTGGTTAAGGCGATTGCGATCCGTGCATCGCGATCTGGCTCCCAGATCTCGATCTGGTTCAGGTATGCGCCAAACTCGATGTGTCTTTGTTTGGGCCATGTAGCAGCGACCACTGTTGATCGCGACGAAAAAAACTGATCCAGATCAACCCTGATCGACATTTTAAAGTGTCCGTGCTACGCCGGTGTGAAATGAAGAAATGACAGAAAGAATTTTTAGGATTTACATAAAGTTAGAGAAATTCGTTTTCTTTCTTCCTTTCTTTCTTTCTTAGCCAGGTCGACATCAAATAGTAATATCGCAGTGAAAAATGTTCCAGCGGGAGCTGTGTGCGTCACGCATCATGATGCGCCTATAAGGAATATATATACAAGAGGTCGCGCTTTTGTGGTGCAACACTGATACTAAAAATAGGTTTACAAATTTCATTATACATGCCTGTGGAGAGAACACTTAAAGGGCCCTCTTCACGCTCATTTTCTCGAAGTTTGTCGGGAAAACGTGCTTCCGTGTCAGGTTCCGAACAAGCTTGAACGACGCCTGTTTTTCTGCTATGTCAAGCAACATTCCTAAATACTTGGGGCTGTAGTACTGCCCATTGTTACACAGCACTCGATTGGCGGACAGCAACTGGTTGCGGAGATTTTTCAAGATGTGACAGTGGTCGAAAGCTAGGAAGAGCTTCCGATTATTGTCCATAGGGTGTGTGCAATGAAAAAAAAATAAGGGAAGAAGGAGCGTGTTTGCTACGTGTATAGTTTATCAATTGTGTACGAGTTTTTCCTTTTTTTTAAGAGTTACGGAACGTTAGCCGCACCGAAGCCGTGTGCGTTATTAATTAATACCTTAGGATGACAATTCTCCACTAACGCAATAATCCTGCAGGTCTCTGTATATTGCCACGCGCGTTTCTTATTTTCACTTTGCTCTATTCGGTTCTTCGCCCTCAAAGTCTGTCAGCAAGGCTCAGCGCAAACCGCGCCTGATTGTTCTAGAAGCTTCGCGATTACTGTAGATCGTTTTGTCAAGATTGCGCGCAAGACGCGAACACTCGAGCTTATTCCAGAGCTTGTGCGACAACGAGTGATAAGACTGGAATATTCTATGACGCACGTGTAAATGCCGACGCGCATCACCGCTTGTCAGTTGATCGACGGCCGACGCTCTGCTCGCCGCTATTAGTGCCAGCGTGTATTGCTGTAATCTTACTTTCTGTTTACCGGCCACAAGTTCGGCCTAATAAACAGTTTCATCTTGGACACGTCGCCTGCTGCCTTCGTCGACGTCACACCCACGTGACAATATATTCCATGCAGATTACCTGCAGCCTAAAGCTTTCAAAATTTAAAATTTACTAACCCACAGATACAGTCACAGGTGCGTATAATACTCGATCGTACATGTATCAATGTAATTTAAAAGGGAGGTGATTTACAACGAGTGTATAGTTTATAAGTCTTGTCAATGACATGACTTTCTTATACGTCAGCGCTAATACAAAACAAGTATAACGAGGATGCTGAAGTACGCCTTTTTTTCGTGAACACCTCATTTCTATCACTCAAACCCGGCATGAGTGCACATTGAGGGCACACTATGGATATAAAAATATTTACACCAGGCATTACGCACATTTAAATATTAGTTCCCAGTAAAAATACTTCGTAACTTACGGCACAACTGTCCTCATTTGACCACTCCCGAATATGGTGAACATCTTTGTGTTCGAAGCGTGGTTGTCAGCTACAAGTCGGACCACTTGGAATCCTGTCTCTTCGATGGACTTCATTACTTCAAGCGCTAGTCGATGCAGTTGGTCTCCTTTTATTGACTGCGTGAAATAATATCCCACAGGCAGGCTGAAAAAGATAAAAAATTCACGGTGTTTAACAGCGAAAGCTGTTATGACATCTCAACAACGGCCGAATCTGGCGCCGTAGTTGTCCGCCGTCGCCGGTGTCCGTACCCACGATCGCGCTAAATAAGAAAAAGCTAAATAAATAAAAAAAAATACCGAGGACAGAATGGGAATCGAACCCGGGTCCTTAATTTGGTGGCAACCCAGTGCATTACCACTGAGCTACGCCGTTTTTTTTCTTTATTCCCGACTTTCAAATACATGCTTGAAACTCCATTGCAAACTGACCCTATGCAGGCTTCATGTCGGGTAAGGAATCGCGTTAAGATGTGTATAAATCGTTTTAGAACAGTAAAGTAACAACCAGGCGGCACACATTCCGAATTGCGTAACGAGTGTGTCATTGAATGTTCCAACCCATTACAAAAGCCTCAGGCAAAATTCTTCATCGGCATCAGCCACAGCATCAAGAAAGCGCACATAATGCGTTACAAGTGAGCAGCGGGTAGCGCTTTTCCGAAGAATGACGAATGCACTTGTGCTAGAATAAGTGATGATGCTCTTACGTGTAATGAGTTGATAGGCCTACAAATACAAAGGCGAGAACGTGTGTGGCCAGCTCGTTCTGGATGCCCACTTCTTTTTCTAGGCCTCCCATTTCGACTAGGCCATGGACCTTGTCTCCTTTTTTTTCGTACGTCGCTGCTTGTCTTAGTGACATTTCGTCCACAACCAAAGAGCCCATCTTTTCCTGAAAAAAAAAGAAAACAGACTTCAATGCACATAAAAATTTGTTATATATGGGTGGTGAATGCGCCAAATAAAGAGTAGGTTTATGTGCTATTGCGTGCCCGACGCGTAATTAAAAAAAATATTAAGGGTTAGGGCAGACATACAGCGTACTGCCACATTCAAATTGTGAATCTTACGTTGAAGTGATCCTTGCGAGAAGTCAGTTTTCTGCTCATTCACTTTTCAATAATAGCATGTATTTTGATCCGTCAAACACTATCGCGTGTGCTACTTCCTTCGTTATTCCCATGCAAGTGTAATGTAAGAAACCATCCCTCTATGATCAAAGTAACGTTCGGACAAGTGTGCGCTTTCTATGTGAAACAACTTCTCAGCAACCAATGTCGAGCGACTGGGAAGGGTGAGGCATCCAGACAACATTTCGCATGGTGATTTAGCTTGCCGCCTGCCTCTTTCCAGCGATGATTTTTCTCGCCCAGGCATTGCAGCTGTTCCTTCAAAAATTCAGCTCTCTGGTCATTCTCGTCCAGCTTTTCCTGCAAATTAAAGGTAGGTAAAATGCGTAAATTACGAAAGAAAAAACATCGAAACAAAACAGAAGATCAGGAGAGGATGGAAGTTAGACCTGCTGAAAAATCGCGGAACAGGGAATGTCGCCGCATCCAACGTTTCGACAATTAAGTGGACTTGTGTCTGTCAAGACAAGTTTTAAGCTTGCAGGAGATTGAGCGAAACGTTGACAACCACGCTGCTAAAAGAGGCAGTTAGTGTCCTGACAAAGACAAGTCCACTTAATTGTCGAACGTTGGATACTGCGACATTCCCTGTTCAACGATTTATCATCGCGAGAAAAGATAGGCGTTTACTCTAAAACCTTACTAGCTATTTCATGTCCTCAAGTAGATGTTCATTTGCAGCTACTAACTTTAGCGATTTCAGACCTGCGTCATGTTCAGGAATCCGCCATTGACTCACATCTAGGCACAGCGAAATGTGCTTGACGTTGTCATTCTTCAAACCATTCCTCCCTTTACAATACAAAGCTGGCTCAAGTTTCTACGGGACGCCTAGGAATCACATGTGCGTCATGCGTGACTTCCCGCACGACGATAAATCGACCGGCCCAGAGCACTAACAAAAAACAGCCTGCAAAATGGTTCCTTCAGTTTCCAGCCCAGTGTCCTTATTTGAACGACAGAAATTGGAGATCGTTGTGCACGAGATGAAAAAAGGTGTGGGTTCCAACACAGACATAAGAGCAATCCTTAGGACAACACAAACACCAACGTTCGTTTGTGTTATCTTAGACTTCTCTTAAGTGCGTATATACTTGCCTACCGACCTTCTTTCATCCGGTGTCCTTATTTTGTGGCTAAAACTTTGCATGCCGTCCAATATTGCATGCATGTGCAATGTAAAAGTTCACATAAATTATAGGAACACCAAGTGAAACACACATTAATGTCGATAGATAATTATGAAATACTAATTTATCTGATTACTGTTCCCATCTTAGGATCATTAGAAGAAAAGAAAATCTACGTTTAATGTTCGGTTTTCGCGCCGAATCTTCAGCACGTGCACGTCGCTGTGATGCCACGAATATCGTTTTTTTTTTTTGCGTACTTTGGCCACGCTGGTTCAATAGAGTTATTTGAAACTTGCCATTTTTTTTTCCACACCTTGGATCCTCTCACACAACGTAAACCTTTTTTTTTTCTACCGTTAAACGATTACATAGGCACTACCTGAGGCCGCTAGCTGATGCGGGAACTTCAAACTTCAAGGTGGCATCGCTACCTGTACAATCTTTTTGCGAATTTCTTAGCTTACTGGTTGTCTTCTCGCAGTATGAGTCGCGTCGGTAGGGTAAACTTATTGAAGAATCGTTTTTATGCTTTAGTGTCATTTTAAAGGAAGTGCGAAAGTAAAGGGTTTTATAATATTCGTCCCCTGGCGTAGATTCTTACCTGCAGCGTTAAAGCGCCATTCACCTCGGCGAGGGCTTTCACCTCTGAAAAATCCTTCTTCAGCTTGTCCAGCTGCGAATGCAAGTTACTGTTCTTTTTTTTCAGCCTATTACACTTTCGCTGCAACCTGTTAGATGCAACCACCAGGGACCGCATCTTCTTCAAACTGATCGCCGTTTGCGAAGTCAGGGAGCGCCGCACTGAAGTGGTCCCCCCTGTGCAACTGAACTGCAATCTTCCATTTCGTCCTCGCTTGACGGCAAGCACTCCGCATCTGGCGCAGTTCCAATCGGATTTTCCGAACCTGCGTCGTGCTCCGCTGGTTCTTCTTGTGTGTAATCCGCGTTGGACGTTCTCCTATTAAGCCGAAATAATAATAAAACATGTCAGTTAAGATATATCGCCCAGCTAAATACATAAGTGAGCAATGCTAACGTCATTAACATGTGTTGTTATGTTACACTCGAAGTTTTACTTACAGTTTTTTTCTTGTATGGACGCCTGCGTGGTTTCCACCAGCGTTCGTTTTAGCCGTTTTTTCCGCGACCTTGAATCTTTCGCATGTGGTTCAGGAGAAGCAGGAAATAAGGAAGGCACTGCTGTGGGTTTCAACATCTTCCTCCTCTCCACTCTTTTGTAATCTTCAACGGTAAAATGCAGGCTGCACACCTTCGACCGGTCGCTGGGCTCCCAGCGCTGGCTTCCCCAACCTGGCAAAGGTAAAGGCGTGTGCACAGCTGGCAACATTGCAAAATATGACAATAACCGTTCATTACGCTTTTATTATTCACTTCTGCTCGATGTAGCAAACAGCATGCGTAGTTCTAGCCATGGGCGTAGACAGGAATTTATTTCGGAGAGGGACCGACCCACTTACGTTCGTATACAGTGTGCCTCAACAAGCGTTCGAAAGTCTTTTACCACTCTTTCCTTCCCTTTCCCTTTTCCCCTGTGCTGAGTAGCAGGCCAGAGCGCACAAGCTCAGGTAGAGCTCTCGGCCTTCTAATAAATTCGCTATCTCTCTCTCTCTTGCAAAAATAACGGAAATCGAATATTTCCTCGCAGTCTTCATAACTGTTTTTCTAGATGACTAAATTAGTCAATTGCTGTAGTATTCAAACAAGTTAAAATAATTAAGTATCCAATTAGTGATGGCAGGTGGTCGAATTCATTGGCATAATTGCAGCCCTTCCTTCGAGAGCCCATTGGCCAGTGGCGTAGTCAGGGGGTGGCACACCGGGCCCGTGCCCCCCCCCCCCCCCCCCCCGACATTTCTTTCGCCATGGCATACAGAGCGAAAAATCACGATTTCAAAAAAGCCGGCAGATCCCACGCACTGTGGGAATCGATGTAATGCGAAGCAGCCAGGAAGGAGCAAATCATGCTTTACATAATTTGCATGTCATGTTTTACATGTTACGACCGGTCACTTGTGTTCGTCATACAGTCACGTCGCGATATACCAATTTTGGTGTATGTCAAGCTAGCGAACTGGACGGAAGTGCACCATGAGCGTGGCATGTAAATGGCATTGTAGATGACATGCATGCCAAGATTTTCATGTTACCACCTGCCACTTATGTTCGTTATATAGTCATGTCACTCAATGCCAAATTTGGTGTATATCAAGCTAACGAAACGGCCGCGAGCGCGCCATGACCGTGGAATGCAAGTCATGTCGCTCATGATATGTCATGATTTACATATTACCACTAGTCATTTATGTTCATCATACAGTCATGTCACTCAATACCAAATTTGGTGTATATCAAGCTAACAAAACGGCCGCGAGCGCGCCATGAGCGTGGAATGCAAGTCATGTCGCTCATGACATGCCATGATTTCCATATTACGACTAGTCATTTATGTTCGTCATACAGTCATCTCACTCAATACCAAATTTGGTGTATATCAAGCTAACGAAACGGCCACGAGCACGCCATGACCGTGGAATGCAAGTCATGTCACTCATGACATGTCATGATTTCCATATTACCACTAGTCATTTATGTTCGTCATACAGTCATCTCACTCAATACCATTTGGTGTATCTCAAGCTAACGAAACGGCCGCGAGCACGCCATGAGCGTGGCATGCAAGTCATGTCACTCATGACATGCAATAGGGTACGCATTTGGGCTGGTTGGTTCATGATTTCCAGTATAAAACAGCGCTAAAAGACGGGACGAAGAAAGGACACAAACCACGGCGCTGACTAACAACCAAATACCAATTGTGGTGGAGCATATATATGCGGACTGGTTGAATAAAACACATTTGGTTGTTAGTCAGCGCCGTGGTTTGTGTCCTTTCTTCGTCCCGTCTTTTAGCGCTGTTTTATACTGGAAATCATGAACCAACCAGCCCAAATGCGTACCCTATTGCAGTTCATTTCTAATACATCGGGCTCTTTTTCTTCGTTCACGCCTTTCTCGTGTTTGCGTTCTTCAGTCGTCTGTATAAATCTGCTCGCCACTGCGACTTGTAGAGCTCGTCTCTACACCTACTCGCTCAAGCGTTCCTACCTGCCGCCGGAAGTGGCCCAGCTTTTTGGGGCTCTGATGCCTTCAGAAGGCCACGTCAAAAGAATGTGCCGCATCTTGCGGTCAGAGGCTTGTCGACAGGCTCGCTTCTTCACGGACTGCTTGCAGATTGTGAACTACAATGAAATGCCTTTACCCAGTGCTCAGAAGAGGTTTCTGCAAGACCTTCGATTGGCGTCTCAGACTGCCGACTTCCTTTGGGGCAACTTGGTCGTTCGACTGCCAAGGAGCAAACATCAGTATCCGGAGCAAGGTAAAGACGTCAAGATACTCGGAGATGCCTCAGTTCCGAAAAACGTCGCTGACCTTCTAAAGCTCGGGCCTAAATTTTGTGAGCACCCCGATTTGGACAAAACGGAACTACTCAGCCTCGTCAGAACAGCTGCTGGTAAAGCAAGGACAGATGAAGTTGACCGGTGCATCAGGGAAGGAGTTGACTGCCTGCCTCAGCGGGTTAAAAAAGGCAACACGGTCAAGCTCCGCTCAGCGGTTGCTGTCCTTCGGGATGCCGGCTTGAAGCTGCTCCTGTCTGATAAAGAAGGAGGATTCGTCGTGATGCCTTGTGGTCTGTACAAGGAAAAGGCAGACGCGGCCATTAACGGAAACTTCAACGAAGTAAAAGGAGTGGTCCTCACGAAAGTGAAAACAAGGGCTGTTCAGCTCTGCGAAAAAGCAGGACTTGCGAAATTGGCATCATCCGTGAAGGCCTGCAAAGGAACCAGCCTTTCAGCGTTTTTCAGCGCCAAGACTCATAAGGAACTTTGCCCGTTCCGGGCCATCGTTTCTGAACGAGGAACCTGGCAGCGAGAAGTTGGTGCGTTCCTGCAAAGGTTTTTGTGCCTCCTTGACATCGACGACCCCTACCTCATAAGGACCCCAGGTACTGTTTCTGCCTATCTTCGAGATGACTGTCCAGTGGGTGTGAGTGCTTTTTCAGTCGATATCAAGGACTTATATTACTCGTTGCCTCAGAATGATGTGTGCGCCGAAGTTAGTAATTGCATTGACCGATACGGTGTTGTTAAGTTTCAGAACGCATGTGGAACCACTGTCGACAAGTTTTTAGAGTTTTTAAAGTTTTATATGCAATCCACCTTCATCAGTTTGGACGATAAGCTTTTTATTCAGCGAAAAGGAGTCTGCATAGGCTCATGCATCGCCCCTGTTCTCAGCGATATTTTACTAGCCAGCTATGATCGTAATCTCGACAGCAAGCTCAGACAGACTAGCACGATAAAAGTGATGAGATACGTGGACGACTTTTTAATTTTTTATAGCACTAACTCTCGTGACGTACAGCCTGCTGCTGGAATTTTCGACGTATTCCTCATGGAATTAAGTCCACTTGAATTGACCACTGAGCATCCCTCAGACAATAGGCTTCGCTTCTTGGACTTGGAACTCTCGTTCTCAAACAACCATGTCTGTTGGGGGTATGCGCCTAGGTCACAAAAGAGCCTTCTCCCTTTTTCTTCTGCGCACTCGAAGATAGTGAAGCGCGGCATTGCAAGGGCGTGCATGAAGGCGGCGCTTGAGAGGTCCTGTGACCACCAGGTTGAAGCGAGTTTTTCTTGTCAAGTAGCACGTCTGAAGCTTGCAGGTTTCCCAGAAACGCTTCTGACCAGCATCGCAGAAGGCCTCGTATCTGGCTTTAAGAACAAGGGCTCAACAGCTGTTCAATCGGCGACACACCCGCAGCAATCAATAGCGGTCATACCTTATGTGCACAAGGTGGCACATAATCTTAAGAAAGTGGTCAGCAGGGCAGGCGTCAGGTTGTTGTTTTCTGCTAGAAATAAACTTGGTAGCTTGTGTCAGCAAGTAAATCGAGAGACCAAGACGGAAAGGTGTAGTAAGAAGCACCGGCAAAAGTTTGTTGAATGTTGCGATGCTGTGGTGTATAAGATTCCACTTTCTTGCGGGCGTTACTATGTTGGTCAAACGGGCCGGTGCGCTAATGACCGCATGCGCGAGCACGCGAATAAGGTCCGAAAACAAGCTAGAGATAGTCAATTGTCTCTTCATTGTAATGATTGCGGTTGTGAGCCATCTTTTAAAGATTCAATTTTTCTGTCAAAGTACTATGATGAACGCGCGCGCCTCATCTCTGAAGCTTATCACATTTATAACGGCGGCGAGGCATGTGTTAGCCTACCGTCGATTTCCCTCCTTCCGAAGGAGATAACATTTCTGTCCAATTGAGTATTTTTGTTGCCTCTGCGCAGGCTGATCATCGATTTCTTTCTGTTGTTCTTGCGATTGTGGTGGAGCATATATATGCGGACTGGTTGAATAAAACACATTTGGTTGTTAGTCAGCGCCGTGGTTTGTGTCCTTTCTTCGTCCCGTCTTTTAGCGCTGTTTTATACTGGAACTCATGACATGTCATGATTTCCATATTACCACTAGTC
This sequence comes from Rhipicephalus appendiculatus, assembly GCA_030522465.1. NCBI lineage: Eukaryota > Metazoa > Arthropoda > Arachnida > Ixodida > Ixodidae > Rhipicephalus > Rhipicephalus appendiculatus. The sequence goes on along the minus strand of JALIZH010032921.1, from coordinate 2,174,199 downwards.
ATTTATGTTCGTCATACAGTCATGTCACTCAATACCAAATTTGGTGTATATCAAGCTAACGAAACGGCCGCGAGCGCGCCATGACCGTGGAATGCAAGTCATGTCGCTCATGATATGTCATGATTTACATATTACCACTAGTCATTTATGTTCATCATACAGTCATGTCACTCAATACCAAATTTGGTGTATATCAAGCTAACGAAACGGCCGCGAGCGCGCCATGAGCGTGGCATGCAAGTCATGTCGCTCATGATATGTCATGATTTACATATTACCACTAGTCATTTATGTTCATCATACAGTCATGTCACTCAATATCAAATTTGGTGTATATCAAGCTAACGAAACGGCCGCGAGCGCGCCATGAGCGTGGAATGCAAGTCATGTCGCTCATGACATGCCATGATTTCCATATTACGACTAGTCATTTATGTTCGTCATACAGTCATCTCACTCAATACCATTTGGTGTATCTCAAGCTAACGAAACGGCCGCGAGCACGCCATGAGCGTGGCATGCAAGTCATGTCACTCATGACATGTCATGATTTCCATATTACCACTAGTCATTTATGTTCGTCATACAGTCATGTCACTCAATACCAAATTTGGTGTATATCAAGCTAACGAAACGGCCGCGAGCGCGCTATGAGCGTGGAATGCAAGTCCTGTCGCTCATGAAGTCATGATTTTGATATTACCACTTGTCATTTATGTTCGTCATACAGTCATGTCACTCAATCCCAAATTTGGTGTATATAAAGCTAACGAAACGGCCGCGAGCGCGCCATGAGCGTGGCATGTAAATAATACTTTTCATGACAAGTTAATCATGATTTTCTTGATATGACCAGCCATTTATGTTCGTCATACAGTCATGTTATGCCACACCAAATTTGGTACAAATCCCATTAACGGTACGGCCAGGAGAGCCGAAAGTCATAGGCGGCTAGATAGATAGATGGATGGATGGATAGATAGATAGATAGATAGATAGATAGATAGATAGATAGATAGATAGATAGATAGATAGATAGATAGATAGATAGATAGATAGATAGATAGATAGATAGATAGATAGATAGATAGATAGATAGATAGATAGATAGATAGATAGATAGATAGATAGATACGCTCAAAGTCGCCGAAGTTCGCTAAGAAATGCTTCGCATTTAAAAGGTGCCCCCCCTCCTACCCCCCCCGCCCTTCAGAAATCATGGAGGCGCCTCCCCCGAAAAAATTTCTGGCTGCGCCGCTGCCAATGGCTATTTAAGATTTCAGAAAAGCCGCATTCGGTAATCACTGCACAGTAATGACATTCGACATAACTCGGCAAAACGAAACCGAGGCGCAGATGAGCGCAACTAGCAGACGACGACAATGACTCCGCCGTTCACGACAACGATCTGCAGTGGTTTTAGCTCTTTCGCATTCGCCAACGTATGCGCGTCATGCGTGCTGTAATCGCAGGCACAGCACGCACACCAACGAAGCGAGGTCGATCTGTCGCTGATGATTCCAGGTTCCCAAACGTCCCAGAACAATTCTCGCCCACACTGGTCGTCTAGGAGCAGGCAGTTGCGCCTTGGCTGTTGGGCGGTCGTTCGCTGGCCTGGTGTGGAATGTCCCGTTGTCGCGTCGATGAGGAGGTCGTTGCGGCAGTCCGGAAGGAGGTTTTAGTGAGCCAGAAAGTCTGAGCCGATGATTGGCTCGGCGACGTCGGCGATGACAAAGTTCCAGTGAATGTCATGGCGAAAGTTTTTGAGCTGGATGTGCAGGCGGAGCGAGCCGTACATCTTGATTGTGGAGTGGTTTGCCGCACTGACCTCGAAAGATGTAGGCAGTCGAGGACCTTGAAGATGGGATCGCGGGTAGCAGCAAATGTCGGAACCGCTGTCGACAAGGAAACGCTGCTTCGTGATTTGGTCGGTGACGAAGATGCGACGGCCCCCCAGGATGGCAGCTTGCGGCCGTTTCTACCAGCTGCCGTTGGAGTTTCTTGTTGGCGGAGCAGGGCGGTCGACATTGCCGGGCTCTGTCACCGAATCGCCCATGGTAGTAACACCGGCCGTTCTCAGAAGGCTGCTGCGACGAGGCGGTGTTATGGTCACGGCTTTGCGATTGGTATCGCTGACGCGATGAAAGTCGTTCATCGAGGCGTTGCTGAATGGAGCCGAGTTGTCGAGCGATATCGTTAATACGGCGCGCAAGCTCTGTGGTGTTAAGCGGTGCGGCGACAGCCTGGATGGTGGGCGACGACTGCGGCACAGAGAGCTCGATGATGCGGTCAGCGATCTCGGCAAGTTCGTTGAGAGGTAGCCTAAGCTGAGCCTGCACAATTTGTTGGACGTGCGGTGTAAGTCGTTGGAGCCAAAGTGCTCGCAGGAACGAATCCTGGACTTCCATGCTGCCCGTGAGAGCGCGCATGTGATGGAGCAGCTGCGAAGGTTTGCGCTCAGCAAGCTCTGCGGACTGAAGTTGTCGCACCTTCTGTTCATCCGAGGGTGACAGGCGGCGTATAAGTTCGGTCTTGAGGTGTTCGTAAAGATTGGCCGTCGGTGGGTTGGTTAGGATATCCCAGACCTTGTTGGCGTAGCGGGCATCCAGGTGGGCGACGACGTAATGGTTAGCGGGTCCGGTCATGTGTGGCGTGCCAGGAAAAACTGGGCCTCGACCTGGGCAAACCAGACCTTGGGCGAGTCCACCCAAAACGGCGGAAGCTTGACAGCAACACGCCAGGAGGCAGCGTGCGGGATGCCTTCTGTAGGAGATCTGATGTCCTCAGCGGAGCCGGCAGGCACGGCCTCGGTTGTGGAGGCGTTGAGAGAATGCTGCTGTTGCTGGGTTTGCAGTTCCTGTTGAAGTTGTTGCACTTGCTGGCGCAGAGCGGTGAGGGCTTCTGGGTTGGCCATGGCGGTGCGGTTAGTTCGGTTTCCGGGTCACCAGATGTGGGATGCCGTGTCGAAGTAACGACGCATCCCAACATGAAAACGTAGCGAGCATTTATTCAACTACTGTAGCAGCATCGGGAGAGCATTCTGACGCTACGCTCGACAGACGTAGTAGAACAAAATGATAACTTCCGAGCTTGGCAGCTTGTGTTTATAGCCACCGTCGGTGACGTAAGCCTCCGGTGACGCTGCGGTGGCGCTGTCCCTTATCGGAGGCGTGTTGCAGCACGCGGCCGTGTCACGCCGGGCTAGCTAGTGACGAGGCGGAGGCTGCGCGGTTTGTGCGCAGTGTGTCGCTACGAGGTTTTCTGTAGCCACGAAGGTTAGTTAAATGTTATCGTTATTCAATTGAAACTCAGCTTGTTTTACTTGCATATAGCATTCGTCAATGCTTTTGTACCGCCTGAATCACATAACATTGCATGCGGGAAGTCGCGTGGACTTGTTTGCTCATTTATAACTGAGCAATCTCAAATTTTCCAGCGCTGCACAGGCTGCGCCCTGCTGTGCCGCTTGTGTTTGTATTCAATAAAATTTGCAGCTGGGCGAGTTGGTTCATACTTGAAGGGGACCGCAGCCGGCCTTCACTGGTGCACTCAATGGACGTACACTTAAATGGTCTGTGATTTCGTGACGCGCTTCGGTGGGCCGATACGTCAGCCATTCGAATCTGCCCGGCGATTGCCTCCTCATTAACGCGATCAGTGATACTTTTCATTTCAGGTGAGTCAAACGGGCAGCATTCATGGAGAGTATTGAAGCCCACTCTACGAAAGATTGGCACTCCCAGGGCAAACTTTTCACATATGTGGTGTAATGGGCCCTTCTAACTACCACTGCAATATTCAACCTGTGATGTGCAACTACAAAACGCGTTATTTACGGCCTGATTAGAGTCACTGTCGCACGTACCAATGCATGTGTATGCGCTTCTCAGTGGGACGAGCAGAGGCGCCAGAGCGGGCGCGAGGTGAACTAGGCCCGAGACGCCGCTTCGGCGGCACGCAACAACAGTGGCACGCAACAGGCCGCACCTTCTTTTTTATCCAGCGGCCGTGGAAGTGCTCTCCGGTGAACTGTGGTACTTGTATCAAAACTTGAGAACGGAAAGCGTCTGCCGCCTCTAGCATAAGCAGCCGTAATTCGTTTGAGTCATGGAGCGTGATGGCCCTTCATAATGTAAGCAAATCCCACATTCAAATTTGAACATTTGGGAAAGTGCCACCCAGTGAGAGCCTTTCATCAAGCTTCTTTTATGCGCGAAGACACTTTTATGAGATATCAGTGGTAGTTATCACGCAAAGCCGAACATTGGACGAGTTGGTGCAAGTTAACCATATCGAACTGTAGTGCATGAAAACACACGATCGGTCCTTTCGCAGCAAACTTTTTTCTGCTCGCGTAGCCATCGTAAATGAGCCTCTTGTGCCGCAGTTTGAAGTGTCGCAAACAGGCTGGCATTTGTGGCTATTACGCGCGACATAGACCAGTGGGGCAAAACGAGAAATAACAGAGATCGCTTCTTACTTGTGGCAAGGCAGCGCATTGCAGCATCTTCGCTCGGCTTCCCCCTCGACGTCCGTCAATCAAGCGAAGGCAGTCATAGATGTTCTCTGCGGCAGTCACGGCGAAGTCGCTGCGTGACACCGGCTCGCGTACTACGCTGTCGAAACGAAAGCTGCAGGACTCACAGTCATCGTCCATCGTCGTCCGTGCAGAGACACGTATGACACGTACGCGTTGCAGTGTGTGAGCGTGTGGCTTTTTGACGCAGCGTCGCGCCCTCTCCCTATTCGCCTGGTGTGCCACCGATGGCGGCGCTGCGAACGGCGCTCCGGTGACGCAAAGGCGGGGATTCGTCTTTTGTCGTCTGCTACACTCTGGCTAAAACAGCAGCATTGTCGTTATAGTTCGCTCGCGTCGCACGGCGTTCCTCGACTACTAGCTGCATTTTCTTCTAATGATATTTCTTGAGATGACTGCTATCATTACAGGAGGTTGAGAAACGTTAACATTTAACATATCGTGTGCATAACCCACAGCCATCGCGGTCAGGTTCATGCCCCCGATTTCGTAGCGTCATTCACTGACCTTGATGGCGTTGACATAACTTACGTGAAAGAGCGAACGCCCCCGCCAAGTGAGTTAAAGGGAGTCTACGCTGTTTTGGAATCGAAGCGCGATCAATATTACGGCTTATTCGCAAAAATCAGCTTTGTGTAAACAGACTTGAGTTGAACGAAAATTCCAATTGTAGTCATGCTGACTTGTGCACACACAACGTTGGCCAACAAAATGAAATCGATAACTTCGTCGACCAGCGGGTTCTTGCGGACAACTAGCATAGATTGGGCGAGCTGGATGCGAGTAAGATCGCTCCGAATGAAACGCGAGTTGTGGTGTGCGTGGTACAGTTCGACCCATGTGACTAGAGATAGATACGCTCATGCGGTTTGCCGCTCGTGAGCCACATTCATGCTTTCGATCGCGCAGTGCTGCCTATTCGACTGTGCGGGCCTGTCAATGGTGATGACAGGATGGCGCACACTATACAGTTTCTAATGCTTGGGCAACGCGATCCGCTGTTCGTGTTTCATTTGACACCGATAGTACAGCTTGGGAAACAGTAGGAAAAAATTGGCGAATATGTCCAGGAAGAGCAGAAAGTGGATCGAGTTCGTGTTCGCTTGTGGACGTCAGGAGTATCAGGACTGGTCCCCCGTGCAGAACAGTCGCATTTGCTGGCTCCATTTCGAGGCGCATTGCTTTACCACAAAGGCGCCGGACTTGGCGTACATGGGTCTTCCGACTCGACCCTGTGCATCGCTCACATCTGGTGCTGTGGTGTTACCTAGCTTTTCTCGGCACCAACAACTTGAAAGGCATCACAATGTTATCGAGTGATTCAATCGGATATTGAACGTAGAAAAAGCGAACGTACTTTGGCTAAATGAATTGCCCTGCAGAACATTTGTGCACGAATGTGTCGGGTCTTACCATAGTGCATTGCCGACGCGAGGTTCATCGTGGTCGTGGTCGCTGGTATCGCTGCCGCTTCCCGACGAAGCACTCCTCGCCAGCGGGTCAAACCTGAAGTGATTCGCCACGTCGAAAATTCCTTCCATCCCCGCCGCAAGAAAATCGTCGCCATCAGACGACGATGAGCCCGACGACGACAGCGAGGACGATAACGGCGACGACATCACGCAGCATGTGTGACAAGCGAATGCAAGCAGACGATGCAGACCGCGCGGAAGTGCGTCACTGTTCTGTCTGCTCACGTGACCGAGCGTTTCACTCGCTAGGTGGTGATAGTTGCACCCGCCGGCTTGTCGTTTTTGGAGCTCTGTCAAACCGAAACTGAGGCTGTGTCGGTAATGAGGAGCTTGTAACTAATTATCTGTCGCGCGCTGCAGCAAACGATGTGCCGTGTTATGACTAACAGGCCCCCAGCAACACATTGCATCAAAAAAACGCGGGGCGAAAATTTTTGTGTCAGGACTCCTTTAACGTAAGGATGAAAATATGTCAAAAAAAGAAAACAACTCTGGACAACCTACCAATATTTCATATCACCGTCGTGAATCCTTTTTTGACTCACCCTGTTTACATCATGTTTAAACTTAAAGTACTTACGACGCGCGCTTACACAGCAGCTGCTGAAAATGTGGATTTAATCAAACGTTGTTGCTGGTAACGCCATTTAATTTATTTGAATGACATCACACGTCGTTTGTCATGCGCTTAAAACTCTGAACAGTGCAATTCAACCGAAGGAGCGGGCTTGGCAACCGAACACGCGCAGCACGCGCTATGCATTTATGGCGCTTTAACGCAGACATGCAAGCCGAAGCCCGAACGCTGAAGTCAGTGATCGAAAAGGGGCAGGAAGGTCATCTTGAGTGCGCCACGGCCATAGAACAGTCGCGAAAAGAAATATCAGATGTACACATTGATGGCCAGCAGACGACACCAGGAACAATCGGCACAAAGCATGCTCCTGACGGCAACTCCGCTCGATTTCGCTGGGCATTTTGCTTGAACATTGAGCACAAATTGCTTTATGAACTTGCCCACTAATGTTTCAATAACTCTAGCACGACAGACAGGCCGGCAGCGTCGAGCAGCCTTCACGTAGCGAGCGCGCGAGCGAAGAGCTGCATCCGAGTCCTCTCCCTGACGTCACACGCGAGAGGGCGCCACTCAAAGATATCGAGGATTTAATAGGCAAAATGGTTAGAGATTGAGGGACAGTTAAACAAGGAACAGATAGGTGTTTATGCGGTTACAGAAACACACCTTAGAGACTTGGAAGAGCCACCACATATTGACAATTACATTTGGGAAGGATGCAACAGGATCATATCAGAAAGGAGAGGTGGGGGGTGTTGGAATGCTAATTCATAGCAGAGCAAAATGGGATAGAGTAAAGCAAACGTGTTCAGAGCACCTGTGGGTTTCGGGCACAGTAGGTGGAAAGAAAACGTGGCTAGGTGTAGCGTACTTGTGGACGGGGAATAACTGCAAAGAAAAGAATCTGGAGATAGTGAAATGCATAAGCACCGATATTAAAGAATTTGGTCATGATGCCGAAATAATCCTTCTAGGGGACATGAATGCACACATACATGACCTTGACGGATATTCAGACTCCAATGGCAAGTTATTGCTAGATCTCTGCGAGCAACATAGTCTTGAAATAGTTAACGCGGGGCCTAAGTGTGAGGGACACATCACGTGGGAAGTCGGAAACAGGCAGTCGAGCATTGATTATTGTCTCATGACAGAAGGAATCTATGACAAACTTAGAGAGATGAGAATAGACGAGGAAGGCATTAACAGCTTGGGTAGTGATCATAAACGCATAACATTACAAATGGGATATAAAACTGAAAATAAGAACCTAGAATCGAACATTGGCAGCTCATATTTAAATGAGAAACAAATAACTAATATAGCCGTAAGAGTCGAGGAAGAAGTAGACAAACTGCCAGGCAAAGACTGGAAGTATAGTGAGCTGCTACATGTAATCACGAAAGAAATAGAAAAAGAAAAGAAAACTATTTCTTGGAAAGGAAAGAGAAAGCCAAAAAGTTGGTGGAACAAAGAAATCCGGGATGCGATCGAGAAGCGACGTGAGGCATCACGGCAGCACAGACAGGCAAAAAAGGAGAAGCGGCCGCAGGATGAAGTCAACCAAGTATGGGAAATATATTTAGAGCAAAAATCCATTGTGCAGAAATTAGTCGAGGCAAAAATTAAAGGCGAAAGTGAACGCTGGATGACAGAGATTCGCGAAAAGAAGAAGGCCGCGCCTAGGATATTTTGGAGCCACCTAAAAGCGCTAGGTAGGAAGTCTGTAACAATGCAACAACATATGGTAGATGAAGAAGGAAATCAATTGGAAGGGTATGAAGCGCTAGGTTACATCCGAAAGGTAACAGCCGATTCGTTTAAAAAGGTCGCCCAGGGGATTCCCCCGGTGAGTAAAAGTATACAGAAGAGTACAACCGAGGAAGATGTAGTACTTGAGAATTTCAATTGGAAGAAGGCCGAAGGAAAAATTCCTAAGCGCACTACTCCGGGCTTAGATGGGGTTCCCGTCAGCCTCATTAACGAACTAGGACAGAGCACTAAAGAAGCACTGTTGAAAGCCGTAGAAAAGTGCTTACAGGAGAGGGAAATACCAGACAGTTGGCGAAAAAGTAGAATGAGCTTAAAGGAGCACTGACATCACATTTCAAAGTCGAGATGTGTCCTTCATTCGATTGCTCGGTATGCATAGGTCGTCTTGGCCAAATTTGAATGCCGTCCGTCGCGTGGAAGTTATTTTATTTCGAGGGCAAACCTGGCAAACAGCGTATGAACGCTCAACGGAAAACTGGATGCCCTGCGACATAGACACTAGTGCAACGTGTGAGGTGTGATAGAACACGTGATAGAATCACACCTATGACGTACGCTAGTGATACGCTAGTAACAATGACGTCGACGGTCTGAGTGTGTTTATTGTGGCGCCGACGCCCGGCGTGGTCTCAGTAGTGGCTCTTCTTGCTGTGTTGATCTGTGCGTGCGGTACATCGTGTCGCATCGACTGATTTGTCGTGCGCGAGTGCGATCACTCGGAGAGACACAGTACGTGCCAGGATGTCGGGGAGCCGCTGCGTAGTGCGAACCTGCCCGTCGAGGCGCGGAAAAAGCGGAAAGTGCGTGTCCTTTCATGCATTTTCGAGCCTCGAACCTCAACGCAGCCAGTGGGTTGACTTCGTTCGGCGCGCCGTTGGACCGAGGGACTGGACGCCTGTGAACAGCAGCCGCATTTGCTCGCTTCACTTTGACGCGGGCTGCTACACGATGAATCCTGTGTTGGCGAAGCAGTTCGGTCTCTCGTTTGATACGAGGCCCAGTCTCCAGGCCGGGGTTATTCCCACCGTATACGTGTGCCCTACTGCAGCTGAAAGCAGTGATTCACTCGCCAAACGTCCGCGACATGAGGTGCGTAGTTGGTGTTCCTGTGCTCCGGCAGTACGGCCGAGGTTGATAAATATATTGCTTTTAACGCAGGATCGCGAGCCTGCCGCTCCTAGCAGACGAAATGTCAGCGATGTCAGCTGGACGTGACGTCACCTTTTTTTGTGGCAGCAGGATCAGCTGGGGAGCGGCCCCGACGTGGCCGCGAGGTAGCGCTACCAGCACTACAATTTGGCGGGTTTTCCTCCCGTTTTGAATCGCGTTCGATACCGGATATATTTATCAACATTACTGGTACTTATTCGTCCCTCCGCTGCATTTTGAGTCGAGAATCGTTACTTGGGGGGTCGATAGCTACTCGCGGATGCAAAAAAATCCACATGCGTAAATTTGATGTCAGGGCTCCTTTAATCTATAAAGGCAGGGGAGAAAAGGATAACATTCGCTCGTACAGACCGCTAACCATTACATCGGTGCTATACCGGTTGGCGATGCAGGCAGTAAAATTAAAAATAGTAACGTGGGTAGAGCAAAATGATATTTTGGGAGAACTCCAGAATGGATTCCGAATCGACAGGCGGTTAGACGATAACCTGTTTGTTCTTACACAGTGTATAGAAATATCAAAAATAGAAAACAGGCCCTTATACGTAGCTTATCTAGACATCACCGGAGCATATGACAACGTTAATCAGGAAATTTTGTGGGATATATTGAAGGAAGTGGGCATAGGAGACGACTGTATACAGCTTTTGAGGGAAATATACCGAGAAAATACAGTTTGTGTAGAATGGGAAGGAATAAGCAGCAAGGACAGCGTTGACATTGGCAAAGGGCTGAGACAGGGATGTCCTTTGTCCCCGCTGTTATTCATGCTGTACATGGTGAGGATGGAAAAAGCGCTAGAAGGTAGCAACATTGGATTTAATCTGTCACACAAACAGGCAGGCGCGATGGTTGGGCAGAAGCTTCCAGGTCTATTTTATGCTGACGATATTGTCTTATTTGCGGACAGTCAAGATGATATACTGCGGCTGGCAGATATATGCGGAAGGGAGGGCGAGGCTCTAGGACTAGGTTTTAGTGCAACAAAATGTGGATTGCTGGTATTCAATGATCACGAAGACCATGCGGTCTTAATACAGGGCCAAGAAATACCGAGGATAAGGGAGTACAAGTACCTCGGAGTGTGGGTAAATGAGGGGGGATAGATATATGGAGGTACAAGAGAAAGCATCGGTAACAAAGGGAATGAGGAATGCTGCAATGATGAAGCACAGAGCGTTATGGGGATACAATAGGTACGAGGTGCTTCGAGGGCTGTGGAAGGGTGTTATGGTTCCGGGGCTTACATTTGGGAACTCAGTGGTGTGCATGAAGTCAGAGGTGCAATCAGGAATGGATGTAAATCAAAGGACTGTGGGACGCCTCGCGTTGGGCGCTCACGGGAAGACGACAAATGAGGCTGTAAAGGGTGATATGGGATGGACAGGTTTTGAAGTGAGGGAAGCTCAGAGCAAAATTAGATTTGAAGAGAGGCTGAGGAAAATGAAGGAGAGTAGATGGGCAGGGAAGGTTTTCAGGTATTTGTATAGAAAAAGCGTCGACACGCAGTGGAGAAAAAGAACTAGGAGGCTCACCAGTAAATATACGGCTAGCAGTGTGGGTGACATGGCAACAAGGAGCATTAAGAGAAAAGTCAGAGAGGCGGAGAGGACTTATTGGATGACAGCGATGGAAAAGAAGCCGGCTCTCAGTGACTACCGAAAGGGAAAAAACGAAATAAGGAGGGAGAGGTTTTATGATAATTCAAGGGGAAGCGCTTTACTGTTTGAGGCAAGGTCGGGTTGCCTTAGAACGCGTAGCTATAAAGCGAGATTCTGTAACGAAGAAGAACAATGTACATGCTGTGGGGGGAACTAAGGAAACGATGGAACATGTACTGATTGAATGTGGCGATATCCACCCAGATATACGTGTGGGCACGAGTCTACATGAAGCCTTGGGTTTTAGGGACAACAATGGAAAGCTGAACACGTCCGCGATAGAAATAAGTAAGAGACGGTTAGAGCATTGGTGGCAGAAAAGTAGAGATAAAGGACAAAAATGAAGAAGGGGGAAAAAATAAGGTCATTCTGCCTTAAGAAGCAGAGAGATGGACCGTGAACTTATATTTTTCTTTGCTGTAATAACATAGATTTAATCAATGTAGATAAGGCATTAGGCCAACATAAAAAGAAAGTTTTTTTTCGAGCCTGGTGGCAGACATGTCACCGCCCCGTTATAAAGGGGACGCTCATAGCATCCATCCATCCATCCGAGGCGAATAGAGAGAAAGGGCACGCAGCTTCGTGTAGCCGCACGCCCTCTCTCTAAATAGGGAGAGGGCGCGACGCCGCGTCAGAAAGCCACGCGCTGAAGGCTGGTTCACACCGAAGGCGGAGCGGCAAAGCGGGAAAGCGGGCTTTTCGAAGCGGCGAGGCGGCTAGTGCGCGCACCTGTTCAGACTGCACGCCGCCTTTGGCTGCCCGCGCGGCCGAGGAGGCGGGGCATCGCGCGCGTGTCGCGATCACGTGGCACTGCTTCTCCCAAAGATACACCAGCGCCACCGCCGCAGCGCGTTCTGATTGGCTGCGGCAAAGCGGCGACCTTGGGCGGGCGGCAAAAAATTGGTCCGGGAGCAATCGGACTTGCCGCCTCGTTTTCCGCCCGCTTTTGCCGCCTGGAGAGGAGGTTTTTCCCGCTTTCCGCCTTGCCGCTTGGCCGCTTTGACCGCCCCGCCTTCGGTGTGAACGAGCCTTGACACACTGCAACGCGCATAGAGTTTCCTAATAGGAAACTCTATGCTACCTACGCGTTGCCATAGAGTCTCCTAGTAGGAAACTATGGCAACGCGTACGTGAGGACAGGCCTTTAGAGAACGGAAACTGTACCTTTGGCTGTAGTACGGAAATAAGGGTAGCGGCGGCGTACTGAACTGCAATACCGCGAGGCGAGATGGCGCTGCAAGTACTATCATCATAAAGTCCCTCTATGTTTCAAAAGTAGCGAAAGGTCTTGATCCAGCCGCCGCGCCCTGCGATAGGCCGGTTCGCGACTCGTGACCTTTTTGCCTCCGCGCCCCGCCTGAAGTGTCCAGCGGTGCCCACGAAACACAAAACCTCTAACAGACTTCTCAAAACGGCTACAAACAACTATAGACGTCTTGGTTTACAGAAGACCTAAAATAGACATTTTGAAAATCTAAGATTCGTGCCTCAAATGCGTTTGCGTACAGTTTATTTGCCTTTTTAACAAGTACGAGAGCCTTTTTTGCCAAACAAGTTCATAACGTCTACACGAGACATATTTTAGACATTCTGTAGTGCGAGCGCAACACGACTACTTCAGTTATTCTTCGAACGTTTTGTCGGGAAGCGCCGAAATGCCAAATCGTACGCAGGCGCGCATTGGCGCGCACGCCTATTTTACGCACGCCAGTACGCATCAGCTTCGGTCGGCGGGGTGCTCATGTTGAAACTTGTCCTTCCTCCGTAACGGTCCGCGGTGGTTCGATTGGCAGGCCGGCGGTCATCGTTTGGTGTTTTGTGTAGCGTTTCTGACATTTCTGTACGGATAGCTGTCTCTTATACGGTATCAAGTAACTGTGCTCACACTGTTTTCCGCATATATTCCTTCAGTGTTTCGTGAACGAAGCTCTACTGTGTGTTTTCGCCGACTGTTCGTTACAACAATGGCCAGATCTGCTAGCCCTAGCCACCTTCGTTGCAACTCGGAACGTCGCACGTTCGGATAACGTACTTTTCTCGGTAAGTGAAATTAGGAGCGCCTGACTTTTCGTCATTACTACTGGAACTTCATAGCATAACTTGTAATTAAAACATAAAATAGGACATTTCCCTGCTGGTGGTTGAATCTTCGTCGAACGCAAAACTATATATGGGGACGCGCCGGTGCGAATCGTAAGCCGGACTTACTTGGCCTATTATTTCGAGTCACCTTGTTCTTCTGCGGCTTACAGCAGAGGACACCTACCCGTTAAAGCTCATGTGTGGGTGTTTGCGTGCGAGTGCTTGCTCGCTTACTTACAACCATGTCGGCCGGTCGCTAACGAATAAAGTTCAAGGCTCCTCGATCGCTTTGTGAGTGCCGTTATGATTTATTGTCGTTTATAAATACATGACAGTTTATCACATCTGTGATTCGAAATCAGCCTTTAGAGTGACTTGAAGTTGATACTCTGTTATTTGTTGTAAATCATAAAGCCTACTTGCTTTTTTTTTTGTATGCAGCTTTTCTTCACTGCTGTTTGTACAAGACATTGGGCCTGTCACCGCGCCAGCTAATTTGGAAGCCAGTGCAGTTTCTCTGACGGGACCTGGAGTGCATCCATGCGGAACATGAATTTATGTTGCTGTCGCGGCAATCAGCTTCACCTTGTGCGGTCACCTGCTGTCGTATTTCGTGCCACATTCGGTTGGGCTTTATTAATTAATAAAGCCGCTTTCACAACATCATGGGATAATTTGTTGTTGCTGATAAGCATGATTATTTGCGCGCCATAGACAGAACGACATTTACGAAGTTCGTGTTAATCCTCTGCGTGTTCAGATTTATTATAAACCGATGTGTTCTATATTACAATTGGATATATGTGATGTGCTGAAGTAGCCATTAATTTTCGCGACACATGACACTGAAGTATGAGGGAGTGAAATCGTCGAAATCTTAAAGACGCCGCAGTGAGGACATGCGTGGATGAACAGGTATGTTTGTGATGTTGCTTGATTGTTTGGTCACGTGCACGACGCCTGACATAGGAAGTGGGAGAAAAACAGGAAAGAGCTCTCGCGGTAGCTCTTTTCAGTCCCTTCAATCTCTAACTTCCTATGGTAGCCGTCAGGCTGCCGACCAAATGTGCTGCAAATGCAGTTACATTAGCTTGTTTTATATTGTCACGTGGTCGTGACGTTGACCCAAGCAGCAGTCGGTATGTTCAAGATGAAACTGTTTATTAGGCCGAACTTGTGGCCGGTAAACGGAAAGTCAGATTACAGCAGTAAGCACTGGCACTGATAGCGGCGAACGGAGCGTCGGCCGTCGATCAACTGACAAGCGGTGATGCGCGTCGACATTTATACGCGTGTCTTCGAATATTCCAGCCTTATCACTGGTTGTCGCGAAAGCTCTGGAATAAGCTCGCGTGTTCGCGTCTTGCGCGCAATCTTAACACAACGATCTACAATAATCGCGAAGCTTCTAGAAATGAGGCGCGGTTTGCGCTGAGCATTGCTTACAGTCTCCGTGGGCGTAAACCAATTACAGCAAGAGTATAATACGAAACGCGCGTGGCAATATTTCTAAAGCCATTACTACGAAATTCCGAAAACGTCTTTGAAAAAACATCTAAAAAACGTCTTAGCTTGGTCGTGTCAAAACTTTTTGTTTAGACAACTTCTAGCGGGACATTAGCACGGTCGGATAGCCGTCGGTAGCCGTCCACGGCTACAGAATGTCTTGACCAAGACATCTATTAGCTCTTTCGGCTAGCCGTTCAAGACGTTTTTTAGACGTGAAGTAGCTTCTTTTGTGTTTCATGGGTGGTAACACTGTGGCGGCGAGAGGCGCGTTTTCAAGCGTGGAGTTGTACTATTTTAGCAAGTGGAGAGTACTTCACACGCCTCTGAGGCATTGTTGTTGTAATTTAGAAGCGTTTATGTGCATGAAGTTGAGTGGAAGTGGGAATTCTGTGCTTGAATTGAATGTTTGGAGCGTGACGGGCTAGTATACCGGGTCTCAATGCCCCGCGGTGACAAAAATATATTCTGAACAAAGGTATGGCCCCATAAAATCAGTCGCAAGGAGTGTTTGCACACAGAAAACACCCGGCTATGCGAAGTAAGTGATTTTGTAATGCAGCCTTTTGCCTGGAGGCGAGCTTTTGTTCGTGCATATACGTGAGCATTATCAGCAAGGCTATTATTGTTTCGGCATTCTTTATACTGTAGATTTGGGCGCAGTAGACAACGCAAAGTCATGCCCGTATATCTCACATTAAATAACTCGGAACCCAATACAGCTGCCTTCGTTTTAGATGCGAAGCATCTTATGCCGTGGGTCGTGCGTCCCTTGTTTGTAGTACGTAGTAGCCACCTGCGTGATGACGATCGCGATGCCATACAGCACATGGCATCGCGAGGGGCGAAGCTCCTTATGCCGTGGGTCCTGCGTCCCTTTTAGTCTGTAGTACGTAGTAGCCACCTGCGGGATGACGATGACGCTGCCATCACGGCACACCACTTGGAATGTGGTGTGCCGTGATGACGATGACGATCGCGATGCCATACAACACATGACATCGCGATATGGTCTCACATGCACATCGTTTGACCACATGCAACCAACCACCATCACGTCTTTGATGATGTACCTCAGGAGCTTCGCCCACTCATCATCATTCACTCCGCGGATATGCTGTGATTTTTTTTTCTCCTCAGGGTGGCTTCAACACTACAAGCTCACAAGGAAAGGACAATTTGGGATTCGTTTTTTTTCCACACCTTGCCATGTTTTGGCGCACTGCTGTGCGCGGGATCAATGAAGGCTTCTTCGTTGAAGCATTCCGCGTGATGTTGTCCCTGCGGGGCCACAGTGCTTTTGGCGAGTTCTAGTAAGTAATACTGCATGACACTGGGAGGAAAATAATGAACCCATATATGCCGCACTGAGAATCTTTGCTAATTTGCCACGGCAGAAGGAACGGAAGCCACCCTACAAGCGAATGAGGGGTGATCAGTACTGACAACAGACTTTCCAAAGAAAAATTGGCTTCGAATTCATGCAATAAAACCCAGATTTTCAATAAGTGCTCTTCTATACTCATGCACCCCTACAAAAAGTCACCTAGCTCAGCTTTTCTCGTTGTATAGTCTGGTTTTAGGGCCTGTAGGTGTGTATATACCTCGAATTTATTTGAAATTGCATTAGGTATCTAATAACATCCCCTATGCTTTTCTTGGCATCATTGTCTGTTAGTTCTCAATAATTAGGTAACATTGCAACATGCCTTTATATCTGCGGGACACGGAGGCGGCGGGGGTAGTACGCTTATTTGTAGACGGCTTTGGATAAATGTACGTCTTTAAAAACAGTTAAACATTAAAATGGGTGAGTCCCTATGGGGCATGCTATTTCCTAGATCTTGAAAGGTACTCTGGTTGCTGATATTCCACAGATGCAGTGCAACTCTTTCTCTTAAAGGGGTACTGTCACAAAATTTCGCGGCCGAGATAGCCTGCTGGATCGATTCCCGTGTACATGCGTGTACCATCTACAAAATATCGACAGCGAATAAAGCTTGGAAGGTATTTTATATGAATTTTGAAGTTCGCGTGCGCGATCCAGCATTATAGGCCGCACCTGGCGGCATTGACACCCTCGGAGGTGACCCCCCCTACTAACAAGTTATGATGACGTCGTAGCCGCCATTTCTGTTTTGACGCGCTCGCCGCTGCATACCGCTATAGTGTTCTAGAAGGGGGGTAGTGGGATCAGCAGCCGGAGCGCCCTATGCATGAAGCGAGGCGGCGAGTGCGGGCGGGACCCGGATGTTGGCGGCGGCGCTGTAGTCGCATGGGCTGGCTGCGCTGGCTGCCTCTGGTGCTTCGCGCGCTTGTTTTGAAGGGCTTGAGTCACGACGTTGACTGCTTTTTAGTGTTTCAACCTTCCGTTTGAGTCTTTCGCGCGTAGTCGGCTGAACTCATGTGAAGTAGGAATGTCGAAACGTGAACGGCAACGACACTGCTTCGCTCCGGGCTGTGAAACAGGCTACAGGTGGACAAAAGGAAAGCAGCCGTCATCGTTCCCTCCGCCGAAAGACGGCGGCTTTGGGAACGCAACCTGCACCGCCAAGATAAGAAACGAAACTCGACGAGACTTGTGCGGTTTGTGAACTGCATTTCGAACCATCGTGCATTGTACGAGATTATGTACATATATAAACGGTGAAGAAGTGCGTACTCCACGTGGTTAGCCGGAGCTCCTGCCCGATGCCGTTCCGACGCTGCTGCCCAATGCGCCTAGCTACTTGTGCAAAAAGCCGGTGCAGTCAAGACCATCTAGGAAGCGAAGCAGTGCGGTCGTCACCCGTCGTGAGGCTAAAAAATCGAAAGTCTGCGGTGATGAGCAGTCCGGGTGTTGTGAAACAGATGCGGATGAAGCTGCCGCGGCGACGTCGCAACGTGCTCCCGGTTCGCCTGAATGTTTATTTACTCTCAGTGTTCCCTCGGTCTACTGAAGTTGCCACAGTGTTCCCGACTACACGGGCGTTCTGTATTGCAAATAAGGATGCAAGCAAATCAAGCAGTAACGTCAAAAATGGCGGTGATCTTCTCGCCGGATGTGGATACAGGCACGCTCGACGTCCCATATACAGCATACCTTTGTGGCCGAGTGGTCGACCAAGGACACGTTACTTGCCGTGCGGAAGCTGAGAACATTCTGCAATGTGTTGACGCTTATAGTATCTGCAAAGGTACATTGCCAACTAGCAGCATGTCAAGCAAGGGCGGACTTATCTAAGGGCCTTGAGCTGCAAGTGACCACTCGTGAAGGCATGAGCTTAACCTGAACGCGCGAGCGTCGACCACCCAGTCTATAAGAGCCGTAAACTGAGCACAGCAGCGAAATGAACGACCATACGTGTATGCACGCGATTAACAGTCTTGTGCAGCTGTCTTCTGCTGGGCTGTTCCGGGAACAGGACAACGGGACGCCGGGAATTGGGGCTTATTGGCTCGGCGGTCGGCGCTCGCGCGTTCAGGTTTAAAAAATGGGCGGCTGTACATCAGCAAGCGTTGTGCTGGAAAACAAACATCAGATGGCATGTTTAACTGCTGCATTATAGTAATAACTGTCATGCAAATAATTTTTCATCATAGTTTTTCAACTCCTGCGCTATTTCTATCAAAACGGATCTGGCAAGTCTCCCATTTGCTGTTTTTGGTTTTCAGGGCAAGCATGAATCTCCTGTCGGTACCCGAAAAAGGCCCTTCTTACGCGACAGTCAAGGCTGAAGCGACAGTTTAAGATGAAAGTCTCAATAATAATATTTGGGGTTTAACGTCCCAAAACCACGATATGATTATGAGAGACTCCGGAAATTTCGACCATCTGGTGTTCTTTAACGTGCACTGACATCGCACAGTACACGGGCCTCTACCATTTCGCCTCCATCGAAATGCGACCGCCGCGGCCGGGATCGAACCCGCGACCTTCGGGTCAGCAGCCGAGCACCCTAACCGCTATACCACCGCGGCGGACATGAAAGTCTCAAGTACGGCACAAAAGCTTCGCGCAGCAAGGAATAGAATCGAACGAAACAAAACCGCTCGTGTTCCGATGTGTTAGTGTGTTGGGACGCGTGTACGCGCGGGAGAAGCAGACACGACCGCGCGGCGTGGATCCCAAACATCGACTGGTTTTATTCAGGTTCTCTGCAGGTTCCGGAGAGCAGCGAAGGGGGCGCTGCCTGGCGGCTTGGCTTGGCTTGGCTGCCGCCACAGCACTCCCCCCCTAGTGAGTTGCCGAACGTAGTTAAAGTACAGTGTTCGTTAAAGGTCCAGGCGAGTGGGTGCTCTTGATAGCCGCCCGCTGTGCGTCAGCCGGGAGGGCACCTCGTGGACTTGGGCTGGCATTGAAGCTGGGGGGTCCTGGCGATGATTCCCTTAGTGGAGGCAACACGGCATCGTCACGGTCCATGTGTGCTGGCTTGATGCGGTCCAACGACACGACCTCCTCACGGCCGTTTCTCTTGATTGTGAATTGTTTGTTGCCACGGCGGAGGACTTGAAACGGCCCATCATAGGGTGGCTGAAGAGGTCGCCGAATCGCGTCGTGTCGTACAAACACATATGGGCACGATGTTAGATGTGGGTCGACGTGCACCACACGCGACCCTGGGGGGCCGTGGAGGTACCGCGCGCAGTTTGCTCATGACGTTGCGTAGGCGAAGTGCATAGTCGCTGCAAGCTATGGATGCCTCCTCTGAGCCGCGCGCAAAGAGCTCTCCCGGCAGCCTGAGTGTCGTGCCGTAGACCAGCTCAGCGGCGCTGCAGCCAATGTCCTCTTTCAAGGTGGACCTTATACCCAAAAGAACGAGTGGGAGGGCCTCCACCCAGTTGTGTTCCTCAGTTGCCGTGAGCGCAGCCTTCAGCTGGCGGTGAAAGCGCTCCACCATGCCGTTGCTCATGGGGTGGTACGCTGTCGTGCGTATGCGTGAGGTGCCCATGAGCTGACTGATGGCAGTGAAAAGGGCTGATTCGAATTGTCGGCCGCGGTCTGTTGTTATCGTGGAGGGCACACCGAAACGGGCTACCCAGTGGTACAGGAAAGCACTCGCAACCGTCTCGGCAGTGATGTCCGCGATAGGGATGGCCTCCGCCCAGCGGGTGAACCTGTCGACACAGGTCAGCAGGTAAGCCTTTCCGTGGCAGGGTGGCAGTGGGCCGACGATGTCCAGGTGGACATGATCAAAGCGAGAATCCGGAGTGGGGAGTGTTCCCAGTGCTGTCGAGGTATGGCGTTGTATCTTAGAGCGCTGGCAAGCTACACATTCGCGTGCCCAGCGTCGGACGTCCCGATTTACGCCCGGCCAGACAAATCTTGCCGTCACCAGTCTTTGGGTGGCTCTAATCCCCGGATGAGACAGTCTGTGCACGGAGTCGAACACATGGCGACGGAGGCTCGCGGGCACGAACGGGCGAGTTCTACTGACGCTTGTGTCACAGCAAACCTTGTCCTCGGATCCGGGAACTGGGATCCACTCAAGATTCAGGGCAGTGGTCGCGGTCAACAAGTGTTTCAGTTCGTCAACTTCACGTTGAGCGGCTGCCATAGCGGGAAGATAAACCTGTAGTGTGGGCATGATGGCGTTCACAGGATTCCGTGAGAGGGCGTCCGCTACCTCGTTGTCGCCGCCTTTGACGTGGCGGATATCAGTCGTGAACTCTGATATATAGGACATTTGGCGCCGTTCACGTGCTGTGTGCGTTCCACCGTCGGAGCTTAGCGAGCGCAATGCATAAGTAAGCGGCTTGTGGTCAGTGAGGACGAAAAACTCGACACCTTCCAGGAAATGGCGAAAATGTCGTATGGCAGCGTACACGGCCAGCAGTTCTCTCCCGAAGGTGCTGTAGCGGCGCTCGGTAGGTGTTAGCTTCCTCGAAAAGAAGGAAATCAGGCGCCAGATTCCCCCCAACGAGCTGCTGTAATACAGCCCCAACGGCTGTATCGGAGGCATCCACCATTACGCTCTGCGGGACACCGGACCTGGGGTATTCAAGCCGTGCGGCGTTTGCCAAAGCGTCCTTGACCTCGCAGAAGGCTTCTTTTGCTTCTTGAGACCAGGAGAGGGTGTCCGAGCCATTTCGTGAAGTGGCCAGCAGGTCGTGAAGAGGTTGAAGGATCTGGGCGCAGCGGGGAATGAAACGGCGGTAGAAGTTTACCAAACCCAGAAATTCCCGAAGCTGGCGCTTGGCGGTCGGCTGCGGAAATCCCTGCACGGCTTCAACCTTGTTGGGTTGAGGAAGAACTCCTGAGGCGGAGATGACGTGTCCAAGAAACGAGAGTTGTCGCACACCAAGCTCGCATTTGGCCATGTTCACGACCACGCCATGTTCCACTAAGCGCTGGAAGACGATGCGCAGATGATTCACGTGCTCTTCCGGAGTGCTGCTGGCGACTAGCAAGTCGTCAAGATAGGCGTGGCAGAAGTTGAGGCCGCGTATAGCACCGTCCATGAACCGCTGGAATGTCTGACCCGCGTTTCGGAGTCCGAATGGCATTCGGAGGAATTCGAAAAGTCCGAAAGGCGTTGCGATGGCGGTCTTCGGGACGTCCTCCGGGGCAACGGGAATCTGATGGTATGCCCGCACCAGGTCGATCTTCGAGAAGATAGTGGCACCGTGAAGCCTCGTCGTGACATCGTGTATGTGCGGTACCGGGTATCTGTCTGGAGTCGTTACCTGGTTCAGCGCCCTATAGTCCCCGCATGGTCGCCAGTCTCCCGGCGTTGACTTTGGCACCATATGAAGTGGAGATGCCCAGGCGCTCGACGAGGGTCTGATGATCCCTAGCTCCATCATGTGTTCAAATTCCTGTCGTGCGACCTTCAACTTCTCTGGAGGCAAACGGCGAGGCCGCGCGTGCACGGGTGGGCCGCTGGTGGCGATGTAATGGCGTACCTCGTGCTTCACCGCGGCGCTGGCTGGCGGCTGCCTCGTCAACTCGGGAAAATCCTGCAGAATGCGAGTAAAACGTTCTGCACCGGACGGCCCGAGCAGAGTGGGGCTCAGCGGAGGGTGGGGCGAGGGATTGCCTTGCACAGTTGCCTGCGACACGGGATCGTGAAGGCGGCGGTTGCGCACGTCGACGAGAAGGCCGAAATGCCGAAGAAAGTCCGCACCCAAGATGGCGAACTTCACTGCTGCCACGATGAAAATCCACCGGAACGTTCTGTTCAAGCCTAAATCGAGTGGCAGCGAGCGATGTCCGTAGGTGGCGATGGTTGTGTTGTTGACCGCCTGAAGCGGGGACGCACTGGGGACACGGCGATCGGTGGACCCAACCGGCAGCACGCTCACCTCAGCGCCGGTGTCCACGAGGAATCGAAGGCCACTGTCGCGGTCGGTGAGGAAAAACACTGATGGACGACGTTCGGGGGGCCTCTGCGACACTGGTCGTCCTCAGTGCCGGCCGCTCCCGTTTCCCGCATAGTCGCACGGAGGAATGCATTTGCGAGCAGCATTGCCATGCTTCCTGTGATACCAGCAGATTCTCTGTTGCGGTGCTGGGCGCTGGCGCTCCTCGGGAGTGCTGCGGGCCTGCATCGCTGCGACGGTATCGGCGAGGCGGGATATCTGCTCCCGGATGTCATGCAGCGTGGTCGTAGGCGCGCCGCCGGCGATGTCTGGCTGTAGCGCCGCGACGGACGGCGAAGCGACCGCCAGCACAGAGTCCGCGAGCTCGGCGAGTTGAGACAGGCGTTTGTCGGCAGCCGAGGCGAGGACCATGCGCACGTTGACCGGAAGTCGCTGTAGGAACAGCTCGCGAAGCAGTCTGCTGTCGGCATCGGTGGTGGCTGCGCCGGCCGTGTGCAACAGCTGCCTCATGTGGCGTCCGGTCCCCGAGCTCGGTGTCGTGCAGTAGCTGCTGCAGTCGCTGAGGCTCCGACGGCGTGAGGCGGCTGATGAGCAGCTGTCTGAGCGCTGTGTACGCGTTCTCTGCAGGTGGAGCGACCAGCAGATCGCGTATCTCGCTCGCTATTGCCGGTGGGAGACTGGCGACCACGTGGTGGTACTTTGTTAGCTCAGCGGCAATACGACGAGCGGTGAATTGGGACTCCACCTGCAGGAACCACAGCTGCGGGTCCGCTGTCCAAAACGGCGGGAGCCTGATGTCGACGGCGGAGATGGCCGGTGCGTCAGGGGGAGTCTCCATGGCGTCGATCGCTTGAAAAAGGCGGTAAGCCTCGTCCGGGTCACCACTGTTGGGACGCGTGTACGCGCGGGAGAAGCAGACACGACCGCGCGGCGTGGATCGCAAACATCGACTGGTTTTATTCAGGTTCTCTGCAGGTTCCGGAGAGCAGCGGAGGGTGGCGCTGCCTGGCGGCTTGGCTTGGCTTGGCTGCCGCCACAAGTGCATGCGCCGCAATTGCTTGGCTCACTCGAACTTGTGAATGCGATTGCGTCCTAACGGGCATGAAAATTGTTAAAGGCAAATTAATTAAGCAGTTTACCCATTCTATGGTGCTCGCGAGCATTTATTTTATAAATCAGCCGCATTGTCGCGCGGCCGTTTGTCAGTACTCGTTGGGTCAGCTTTATATTCACGCGAGCTTGAAACGTCCGCCGTACCACCTTTGTCTGCGCTTGTCTCAATTCAGAGGAAAATTTCAAAAAACATGCCAAGGAGCTGCGCGCTTCCCCTTTTCGGTGAAGCACCAAGCTGACCAAGCGCGCACTGCTTTCTCCACGTTGCTAAGGCTGTGCGTCTCGCGTTCCGTACAGCCCACGCGCTAGTGGCGCCATCTCGCGGCGTCGACGTAAGATGCCTCACCCGCAGGCTCTCCCTGATCCCACTACCCCCCTTCTAGAACACTGTAATACCGCTGCGCTGTTGGTGACTGCTCGGGGGCTGCTCGCGAGTGTGTGGCCGCGGCCAAGAGGAGGCGCTGCCGCGGCGCACGCGTGGAAAGTTTTGTGTTTGGCGACACAACAGCTTTCCCGTTTCCTGCTCTCAAGGACTTCTTGATTTCCCTGTGCTGCCTGGTCTGCAGTGACAGGCCACAATGCCGAAATCCTTCTGCGCTGTTTCCTTCTGCGCGTCGAAGTCGGGATCAGGCGTATCGCTGCATACGTTTCCCCGCGACGAACCTCGGCGGAAGAAGTGAATCGAGTTCGTGTGCACTTGTGGACGTCAGGAGTATCAGGACTGGTCCCCCGTGCAGAACAGTCGCGTTTGCTGGCTCCATTTCGAGGCGCATTGCTTTAAGACAAAGGCGCCGGATTTGGCGTACATGGGTCTTCCGACTCGACCCTGTGCATCGCTCACGTCTGGTGCTGTGGTGTAGCTTTTTTCGGCACCAAGAAGTTGAAGGGCATCACAATGTTATCAGGTGATTTAATCGAATATTGAACGTAGAAAAATCGAACGTCCTGCAGAACATTTGTGCACGAATGTGTCGGGCCTTACCATTGTACATTGCCGACGCGAGGTTCATCGTGGTCGTCGTCGCTGGTATCGCTCCCGCTTCCCGACGAAGCGCTCCTCGCCAGCGGGTCAAACCTGAAGTGATTCAGAAGTACTTGTTGCTGGGCTAGTTGGTTCATCATACTGAGGGAAACTTTCAGACGCCTAAGACACCGCAAGAAGAACGAAGCAGAGGGAAAGAGCGTCACTCGCAACTGATTTATTCGCAGGAGAAACGCAGGAAGTATATATGCCGCACCACACATGCGCAGACCGCACTGCGTCACCTGGTCACACATATCAAAAACACGAGGTCACTGAAAAAGCGTTTTGGATAAAGAAAAAAGGCGACTTGTGTATAAGTGACACATCGGTGGTTTTGCGCATGTCTGAGTTTCAGTTTTGCTCTTCGTTGCTTGAATAGATATGCCTTTTCAGTGACCTCGTGTTTTTGATATGTGTGACCAGGTGACGCAGTGCGGTCTGCGTATGTGTGGTGCGGCATATATATTTCCTGCGTTTCTCCTGCGAATAAATCAGTTGCGAGTGACGCTCTTTCCCTCTGCTTCGTTCTTCTTGCGGTGTCTTAGGCGTCTGAAAGTTTCCCTGAAGTGATTCGCCACGTCGAAAATTCCTTCCATCCCCGCCGCAAGAAAATCGTCGCCATCAGACGACGATGAGCCCGACGACGACAGCGAGGACGATACCGGCGACGACATCACGCAGCGTGTGTAACAAGCGAATGCAAGCAGACGATGCAGACCGCGCGGAAGTGCGTCACTGTTCTGTGTGCTCCGTGACCGAGCGTTTCACTCGCTAGGTGGTGATAGTTGCACCCGGCGGCTTGTCGATTTTGGAGCTCTGTCAAACCTAAACTGAGGCTGTGTCGGTAATGAGGAGCTTGTAATTAATTGTCTGTCGCGCGCTGGAGCAAACGATGTGCCGTGTTATGACTGACAGGCCCCCCAGCAACACATTGCAGCAAAAAAACGCGGGGCGAAAATTTTTGTGTCAGGACGCCTTTAAAGGGGCCCTCTAACACTATTCAACCCCGCACTTTTTACTCGTGGGTTGTGTAGACTGAAGTACAGACAGATTAATGCCGCAAGAACGGTAGTGATAACGGCACGCAGTCCTAAGTTATTCGGTTTAGAAAATTCAAAATACAAGAAAAAAAATCCCTACCCTCAACTTGATTTTCGCGCGGTCACCTGACCACATTTCACTCGCCCTGTGACGTATGCGGGGTGCCCAATGAAGTGAGGTAGAAGCGCCTACGTAGGGGAAGCTCGCACACCATTGTTGCTTGTCCTTTCCAACGTGTTGTTGACGTCGTCACCATAGTAACAAACGTGGTGCCTGACGCCCGACTTGTCAGAACGTGAGCGGGCGCTACTGTTTCGAAGCGAGGTATTTTCTGCTGTTCTTTAGAACATTCCATGTCACTCCCTCCTCCTCATTCTGATGAGTTGTTCGGTGAGCCGCCCGACGAACTACAAGGGTGCATTCAACCCCTTCAACAACAATGAAGAGCCTACCGCACGTGCGAAAGAGGCAGCTCGCAAACGCACAGAAGCAAGAAGAGGGAACAGAGAGAGAGGGAAGCCTGTCGTATGGACATTCGGCCGGCGCAAGCCGAAATGGTCGCCAGCGTCTCTGTCGGGCTTTGTAGTCGTAGTGATCTCTTTTTTTTTTTTTTTTTTTTTGCGGCCGCGTCTGTTCGGGGTTCAAAGAAAAAGCACAGGAAAGAAAAATGAAACACATTAGTAATCTCAGTTCTGATGGCACCAGACGATCTCTTCTAACGTTACACTTATCCAGTCATAGGCTGCTGCCAATATTCGTCATTTCCGCCCGCAACAGTTCTAGCGAGCGCCACTACGTGCTGATGCGTTCGGCAGCGATGTAGTGATTTTATGTCGTGATTAAAATACTAAATCGCTTGATATCGGCGCTTAGACCTATGCTAAAATTATCCCCAGCCATCACTCTACGCAGAACACAAATAAAAATAGGGGCTTTAAAAGTGTTGGAGGGCCCCTTTAAGTAGGCATATTAGAGTACTTTACAAACAAAATAAGCGTAGTTAAAAGTGCCGTTTAATCGTGGAAATAATTTGAACGCTGACAAACTCAATGAAACCAACAATAGCGCATGTTTTGCACTAGACGCTACGCTAGGTGACCTATGCGGTTTCCGAGAGTAGCAGTAAGCTCACAACCTGCCTATTTTGTTTTTTCGAACTAGAAAACAAGCAGTACATCTACTTCAAGTTACGCTGAATTTGAAAACACGCGAAGAACGAAAATATGACAACCGCTGTGGGAAACTTCTCAAAAGCTGCTTCGGAAAAGCACACGTTTTTATTTCAGTGTTTAGCGTACTCCGGGATCGTTAGTTGTTGTGCCTGTCGTTTGAAGCTTCATGAGCAGCTTAGGCCACAAATTGCAATAATTAACCGATTCAAGCGCGCACTGAGAGCGGTTTTAGGCGTCCGCAGAATGCACGCTAGCGAGCGGAGCGTCGTCTGCTAGCGCTGCTCCTTGGACCCCTCCAGAGGGCGCGCGTGTAGTTGTCGCTAGATCTCTGCGAGCAACATAGTCTTGAAATAGTTAACGCGGGGCCTAAGTGTGAGGGACACATCACGTGGGAAGTCGGAAACAGGCAGTCGAGCATTGATTATTGTCTCATGACAGAAGGAATCTATGACAAACTTAGAGAGATGAGAATAGACGAGGAAGGCATTAACAGCTTGGGTAGTGATCATAAACGCATAACATTACAAATGGGATATAAAACTGAAAATAAGAACCTAGAATCGAACATTGGCAGCTCATATTTAAATGAGAAACAAATAACTAATATAGCCGCAAGAGTCGAGGAAGAAGTAGACAAACTGCCAGGCAAAGACTGGAAGTATAGTGAGCTGCTACATGTAATCACGAAAGAAATAGAAAAAGAGAAGAAAACTATTTCTTGGAAAGGAAAGAGAAAGCCAAAAAGTTGGTGGAACAAAGAAATCCGGGATGCGATCGAGAAGCGACGTGAGGCATCACGGCAGCACAGACAAGCAAAAAAGGAGAAGCGTCCACAGGATGAAGTCAACCAAGTATGGGAAATATATTTAGAGCAAAAATCCATTGTGCAGAAATTAGTCGAGGCAAAAATTAAAGGCGAAAGTGAACGCTGGATGACAGAGATTCGCGAAAAGAAGAAGGCCGCGCCTAGGATATTTTGGAGCCACCTAAAAGCGCTAGGTAGGAAGTCTGTAACAATGCAACAACATATGGTAGATGAAGAAGGAAATCAATTGGAAGGGTATGAAGCGCTAGGTTACATCCGAAAGGTAACAGCCGATACGTTTAAAAAGGTCGCCCAGGGGATTCCCCCGGTGAGTAAAAGTATACAGAAGAGTACAACCGAGGAAGATGTAATACTTGAAAATTTCAATTGGAAGAAGGCCGAAGGAAAAATTCCTAAGCGCACTACTCCGGGCTTAGATGGGGTTCCCGTCAGCCTAATTAACGAACTAGGACAGAGCACTAAAGAAGCACTGCTGAAAGCCGTAGAAAAGTGCTTACAGGAGAGGGAAATACCAGACAGTTGGCGAAAAAGTAGAATGAACTTAATCTATAAAGGCAGGGGAGAAAAGGATAACATTCGCTCGTATAGACCGCTAACTATTACATCGGTGCTATACCGGTTGGCGATGCAGGCAGTAAAATTAAAAATAGAAACGTGGGTAGAGCAAAATGATATTTTGGGAGAACTCCAGAATGGATTCTGAATGGACAGCTTGCAAAATAGTTACGGCGCATGCGCGAGCAAGTTTATTTTCCACCAGATAACCACAGACTGGCACGCAAACAATTTTTTCCATTCACCGTTTTGTCGTACCCGCGTGCCTTCAGTAAAAGCACAGTGAGCCTGGAAAGCAGTCTGTGCACGAGAGTTTTTGGTTGGAAAACAACCTTGCAGGAAAGCCGCCTTGCAGATTTTTGCAAATGGTCAATTGACAGGCGGTTAGACGATAACCTGTTTGTTCTTACACAGTGTATAGAAATATCAAAAATAGAAAACAGGCCCTTATACGTAGCTTATCTAGACATCACCGGGGCATATGACAACGTTAATCAGGAAATTTTGTGGGATATATTGAAGGAAGTGGGCATAGGTGACGACTGTATACAGCTTTTGAGGGAGATATACCGAGAAAATACAGTTTGTGTAGACTGGGAAGGAATAAGCAGCAAGGACAGCGTTGACATTAGCAAGGGGCTGAGACAGGGATGTCCTTTGTCCCCGCTGTTATTCATGCTGTACATGGTGAGGATGGAAAAAGCGCTAGAAGGGAGCAACATTGGATTTAATCTGTCACACAAACAGGCAGGCGCGATGGTTGAGCAGAAGCTTCCAGGTCTATTTTATGCTGACGATATTGTCTTATTTGCGGACAGTCAAGATGATATACAGCGGCTGGCAGATATATGCGGAAGGGAGGGCGAGGCTCTAGGACTAGGTTTTAGTGCAACAAAATGTGGATTGATGGTATTCAATGATCACGAAGACCATGCGGTCTTAATACAGGGCCAAGAAATACCGAGGGTAAGCGAATACAAGTACCTCGGAGTGTGGGTAAATGAGGGGGGATAGATATATGGAGGTACAAGAGAAAGCATCGGTAACAAAGGGAAAGAGGAATGCTGCAATCATGAAGCACAGAGCGTTATGGGGATACAATAGGTACGAGGTGCTTCGAGGGCTGTGGAAGGGTGTGATGGTTCCGGGGCTTACATTTGGGAACTCAGTGGTGTGCATGAAGTCAGAGGTGCAATCTGGAATGGATGTAAATCAAAGGACTGTGGCACGCCTCGCGTTGGGCGCTCACGGGAAGACGACAAATGAGGCTGTAAAGGGTGATATGGGATGGACAGGTTTTGAAGTGAGGGAAGCTCAGAGCAAAATTAGATTTGAAGAGAGGCTGCGGAAAATGAAGGAGAGTAGATGGGCAGGGAAGGTTTTCAGGTATTTGTATAGAAAAAGCGTCGACACGCAGTGGAGAAAAAGAACTAGGAGGCTCACCAGTAAATATACGGCTAGCAGTGTGGGCGACATGGTAACAAGGAGCATTAAGCGAAAAGTTAGAGAGGCGCAGAGGACTTATTGGATGACAGCGATGGAAAAGAAGCCGGCTCTCAGTGACTACCGAAAGGGAAAAAACGAAATAAGGAGGGAGAGGTTTTATGATAATTCAAGGGGAAGCGCTTTACTGTTTGAGGCAAGGTCGGGTTGCCTTAGAACGCGTAGCTATAAAGCGAGATTCTGTAACGAAGAAGAACAATGTACATGCTGTGGGGGGAACTAAGGAAACGATGGAACATGTACTGATTGAATGTGGCGATATCCACCCAGATATACGTGTGGACACGAGTCTACATGAAGCCTTGGGTTTTAGGGACATCAATGGAAAGCTGAACACGTCCGCGATAGAAATAAGTAAGAGACGGTTAGAGTATTGGTGGCAGAAAAGTAGAGATAAAGGACAAAAATGAAGAAGGGGGAAAATAAGGTCATTCTGCCTTAAGAAGCAGAGAGATGGACCGTGAACTTATATTTTTCTTTGCTGTAATAACACAGATTTAATCAATGGAGATAAGGCATTAGGCCACCATAAAAAGAAAGTTTTTTTTCGAGCCTGGTGGCAGACATGTCACCGCCCCGTTATAAAGGGGACGCTCATAGCATCCATCCATCCATCCATCCTACCTTTATATCATCATCATTAGACAAGCGCATTTTTGCTACTGGTACGGGAGAGGTTCTTCGCAGTACGTTCCGCATGGCTTTGCTCTGCGCATGCGTGGCCGTCGCCTAGCAACGGAGACGCGCGCCTTGTGAGCGCTGCCGAGCACAGGCATGTCAGGTGTGTGTGGGTGTGGGTAATGCGGTCAGTGCGGTAGTGCCGCTTGGCCGCTGTGACTACGCTCAGCACTTGTTGAGAGCAGATTCCACGCCACTTTTCCTGCGGCACTATGGAGTCTGCAGTGGTGACAGCACCTAAAGAAGATGTATTAAGGAGGCACCTGCGGGACTTGAAGAAGTATGGAAACACGTGGACCGGCTATGCTGACAGCAGAGAGGCATACGAAGAGCTTTTAAAGGACCTCGCCGCTGTCAATGTGTGCTTCCAGACTGAGCACTACGTGAAGCCAAAAGGTATGTTCATCGCAGATATGTAGCGCGTACGTGCCGCGCGTGATGGATGGATGCATGGTCGAACTTAAATTAAGAGTCCTGGAAGACGCGACTAGCGCGCAGTCGCGTCCTCCCACGTAGTGATCACGGATGATGTAAAGATTTATTTTATTTGTGCAGGCAGGCTGATATTCAACACTCAACGCGGACATGTGGTCATAAATGAAGACGTGCCTTTTAAGGTTGTCCAGACCACGGACAGAGGCTGCCTCTTTGGGAGAGACCTGCACAAGGTGCAGGATTCAAGAAATCGGCAGGTAACAATCGCATGGATGCATCGAGCCGATGCGGATAGTTTAAGTTGTCCCACTCATATCTTTTTGGCATTGCAGCGTGCTTATGCGCATTCACAGTGACATGCCTTCGCGACCGCATCACTGTAGGGAGACAAAAGCAAGCCCACGCTGATCGAGATCATTAACGTTTATTACTTATTCGGGCAAATTTTATTTTTCTTTAGTTATTATATGGGGTGTAAAAAACTTACCTGTTTATCAACTGATTAACACCTTAATGGCGATTAAGGTATTACCAGATATTAGTGAAAAACGCTTGCCTAAAATGCGACGCTCTCTGAGACTAGAACCAATTGGTGAGCCGTTTTCTAACAGCTGGACTTCCAGTGCTGTGCGTCATTGCTGAATGCACGTAATAATTTAACAGCGAAACCCGTACAACTGCTGCAGTCGCAGAGCGACACGAAATCCATAAATGAGTAGCGCATAGGGCATCAAATAATGTTAAAGTGAACATCTTTGAAAATAATCTGTCTTTGGCAAAGCTGAAATATCAATGCAGTTTCTTTTGTTTTTTGGTAATATGCCTGTACATCAATAAAGCTAGTTAACAGTAAATACTTAAAGGAGGGTATTAATCAGGTGAAAATGATTAGACGTACAGCCCTATTAACATTTCTTGTGGTATGCACTTTTAAGTTTGTCATAAAACCCAGGGAATTCAATTTATGGGGAGGGGGGCGAGGGAGGTTCAAGCCATAATGTTAATCTAAATGGGAGCCCAATACTGTTGCAAATGTACCCAAGGGGACATGTGGAGTGCTGCTCCGAAGTGAGTTTATAATGCCAAAACACAAGCTACTTGCACTGATCCATGTATGATTGCCATTATTTGTTGCATACTGATGTTCCATGTCCCATTTCATGCTATAGGAGAAGCATGCCGACTGGTCAGCAGCTACCTTCCAGCGAAAGAAGGTGAAGCTACAGGGGACAAAGAAGAAGGGGTGCACTGCAGTGATGCATGTTAAACAAGTGGAGTTGTACCCGGAATTCAGGGTAAACAGAAAAACGCATATAGCCTGTTTTATCACTTGTTGGCTTTATTCAATATTGGAGTCATGAAATTGGAGACAACCACAAAGGAGAAGTAGTTTGGATTAAATTAGTGAAAGGAACTTGTGGTTTGAAACCTGCACCATGATATACATGTTTCTGATAATGCATGTGCATTGCACAATTAATACTGAATGACACTCTGCTCCTCTTTCAGTGCAGAAATGTGTATTTCGTTGACAGCTGAATAAAGTCTACGATTATGAGCACCTTTAAATTTTATGCACAATGTTTTTGATGATACATATATATTTTTGAAATCGCTGTGTGGATAATTATTCAACCTACAAGTTTTACAGCGCGAATTGTTAAATCTTTTTGAAATCACTGCATGGAAGGTTATTTAGTTTGTGAATGTAAGTACGTATTTTATAAATCATTCTTTATGCCATGACAATAACTTTATAATCCCAAGAATGCTCGTTGAAGTGGGATATATCTTTAACTACACTTGTTTTGGCACACTAGGTCTGTGCAAGAGTTAAATTTCGCAGTACAATTGCTTGCGCATGTTACTAGGCGCTAGAACCAACAAGAGTGTTGTACACACATATTGCAGGTTTGTCGGTTTCTTGGGCAGTCATCATTTTGTAATCCACTCGATTGGTGCGTAAATGTGCAAAATTTTTGTTACTGTTGTTTGGTGTGTTTTACTTGAATCTCTTTATGTATTGATACTGCGATCATTGCTGCAAGGTTTTAGTACTTCATGCTACCTATGGAACTGTCAGTCGAGCACCATTGAAAAATTAACTACTGCTCTTTAGTGTTTACAGCACTGAAGTGCAGTATTCATGGGTAAAGGATTCTTGAATGCATATATTTCTGGCAAATGCCGCTAAAGCTGAAAAAAGGTTGTGTGTTTAAAATCGTTTTAGTATTATTGTATTGAGGGTATTGTTTAATGTCACCATTATAAAAACACATCTTTCAACTGCCTACGTGCTTCAATTGTAATGTCTTCTCTGCTTTCATATGCCAAATGTACCTCTATTTTCTATCACTGAACGAGGTTCCCATTTTCTGCAGCCAATTTTGAAAATAACCTATTTTCTTTTACACTGTGTACCATCTGCTCTTTCCTTTTTTCTAGATCAACATCCCCCCAACCATGTACCAAATGGCAGCACGAAGCAGCTTCAAAAGAAACAATCTCTCGACTGAGGTTGGCATTGCAAGAAGAAGCTAGTGGTAAACCTGTTATGCACCAGCATCGCTTCTATGTCTGTATGTCCGACAGGGAAAGCCACTCTAATCATGACATTGATGCTCGCTGTGCAGGCTATGCACAGCCGATAAATTCAGAAGTGTCCAGAAAAATTTCTGAGCTGGTACAACAAGGTGTGACATCTGTAAAAACTGTTGAGAGCTGCCTAAGGTTTTTTGTTCGAGATGTACTGTTCTCAAACAAGCAGTGCCCCCCGTCCACTTGCAGAGATTTTTACCCTACAAAGACAGACATAAAAAATCATATCCAGAAGGCACTTCGTAAGGACAGATTTAGTTCACTTGATCAAGAGAATGTGGCACTGTATGTAGAACAAATGAAAGATAAAGCACCCGGAACAAGATGTTTTTTCCGAGCATATCATGTCAAGTCTCTAGAAAATGATCCTGATGGGCAAAAGGCAACGCAGGCCGAGTTACTTGATTGTGACGCTTTAGAAACTGTGGCACAGGAATGCGAGCAGACACTGCTGCTTTGCGTTCAGACTGAGTTCATGAAGGAGTTGATGCTTAAGTATAGTGATGTTGTGGTTTGTCTTGATGCTACATACAAAACAACGGATTATGCCCTTCCGCTCTTCCTTATTGTGGTGAAAACTTCAAGTTGCTATGCTGTTGCAGGTGCTTTCATCGTACAATTTGAAACAGCTCACTGCATTGAAGAGGCACTAAACATCTTTAAGGCCTGGAATCCAACTCTGAGTCCTAAGTTTTGGATGGTGGACTATAGCCAGGCAGAGATTAGTGCACTTTCTGATGCCTTCCCGAACAGTCGGCCAGTCCTGTGTGACTTTCACCGAGAGCAGGCTTGGCACAGGTGTCTTTCGAAAAAAGATAATGAAGTACAAGATGTTGACGATGTTAAGAAAATGCTGAGGCAAGTAGCAGCCAGTATGAACGAGGATGACCTTACGGAAGCAATTGAAACATTGAAGAAGTCACAACAATGGAAAGGAAACGAGAAGCTGCAAGCGTATGTAAGCAGTAAGTGGCTTTCAGTGAAAGAAATGTGGGTGAACAAGTACAGGTTTGACCTCCCTTTCGGCACAAACAACGGAACAGAATCAAAAAACAAGGAGCTCAAGGCGTACTTGGCTGGAAACAGTGGTCGCCGTAGCCTGCAAGGGCTTTTGAAAGTCTTAGTTGAAAGCTTTTTTCCAGAAAAAGAGGTGCAGTTCTTGCAAGCGAATCTGAGTTTTTCACCTTCGTACCGCCTTTATCATCATGATGTGCCCAATTTCCTCCACGGGAGGCCCCCTGTTGTAGCTAAGCGCATTATGGAGCGGCTCACACGAGCATCTGATTACAGGTCGGAGGACGTGGAAGTCGGGGGGTGAAGGAGGAACCTTTCGCGTTCGTTCTGTCACTAAGGGTGGTGGCTTTCATGAAGTCAACTTCAGTGATCCAAGCTGCACGTGCTTCGACTTCAAGAAGTCAAAATTGCCATGCAAACACTTTGCTGCCGTATTTTTGCTTGTTGATGGGTGGGGCTTTTCACGTCTCCCTGTGGAATACAGGGAAGGGCCGAACATGACTGCCCATTCTGTCACAAGCTGCGCATCTGCTGACACAGAAGACCCTGAAGTGCTAGCTGATTCTCCCGATCCGGTCACTGAAGAGCTTCAGTGTAGTTTGCAGAAAACATCTGAACAAAGTAAGCGCCATTTAAAATAAAAAATAAGGGCTGAAACCGAGCGTCTACTCTCTTCTCTACACTACATTCACAATGACACAGTGTTGCAGCACTTGTTTGGCGCGTTACACGAGGCGAGAATCCTCGCTGAAGAAAATGTGACCGCAAGCAGTGGAATTGCTGTACGAGACTCACCAACGAAAGGGTGCTCAGGAGTGACAGCAAAAAAAAAAAAGAGCACAGGCATCACCAGCAACTGGAGTTGCAGTGAAGAAACTGCTGTTACACAAGGATCATCTTCCTCAGAAGGAGCACTGGTCCTCAAGGGGAACGGTAGGCAGAAAGGCTGAAATTATGAGGGAATGTTACAAGTCGCCGTTCTGATTTGTAAGCCAGCAGGTAATGTTTGGTGCTTTGGAGCAAGGATACTAAAATAAAAACTGTACTTTTAATATGCACGCCCCATAGCCTGTATGCCTATACACCCTTTCTGTTAGGTAGACTGATCCAATATTCTTTGCTCTTATTAGGTTGTGTCATATCTTTTGCTGGTTCATACTGCTAGAGTTTGTGAAAGACTGCGTGCTGGCAGACGATGGTCCTTGGTATCAACGAGACACTTTACATGACATCTTTGTTTCTTTTCGTCGCACTCTGTTAACAATGTTCTGTTATGGTGCTCTTCACTGTGCTTTAGTGGAATCTGCCACACATACCAGTGTTTATTTTTATTTCTTGTTTGTTATAAGTTTCTGCAATAATCTTTGTGCAGTATTGCTTTATGACACACATTCACTTCTGTACCACCAATGTATTTACCTCGTGTATATGTTACGCATTGATTTTAAACATTATTTTTGTGCTGATTGAACAATTCACGACATTCATTTGTAATATTGAATAAGATGTAGACTCTGCCTCTGATGCGTCTCTTGTGGCAGCATTAGTCTTGCTGCTTGGTACAGCAAGCCCTCAAATATGAGACCTTCTTCTGTGTACCGTGTTTATTAGTAAATATTAAGTGCTAAGAAAAATAAACTGTATTCTGATTCTTGATGCACCGTGGTCAGCAGTTCGCATTTTCTCATTCTTGCATGCCTATTACCGCGACAAGCAACGAGCGAAACAGCTGAAGTGTTTGTGGATTTCATAAGAAAACAGGCTAGTTTGCCTTGGATCTGCCAACGTTCATAAAGTGGTCAGCACGGCTGCTAACGGTGCTTTTTTTCCAAGATATTTTGCTTCTACACATGTGACCGTCTTGCATGGTTAGCATTCGGTGCTTATCTCATGCCACGCACTACATGCGCTATTTAGTGAACCTGTAGCCATAGGTCGGCGAATTCACTCATGAGTCGACTCACTCAGGCTCAGATCGAGCCATGAGTCTGAGTCTCTGAGAGTCCAGGTGAGGGATATTTTAATGAGTTTGTGTCCGATTGAGTTCAGGGGAGGGAGATATCGGTGAGTTTGAGTCCGAGTGAGTCGGGTCGAAGAAAATTTTCGTGAGTGTGAGTCCAAGTGAGTTCGGCTCAGAAAATTTTTGGCGAGTCTCAGTCTGAGTGAGTCGAAAGTGCAAGATATATTTCTTGAGCAAGTTCCACTTTTTTTTGCCAACCTATGGTCCTATCTACTCATCATCAGCATTACTATCAGCCTTACCTGAATTCACATTTATACTGACGTCTACTCGCACGTAAGCAGTATCATTCATACAGCATTTCAATATTTATTGATCAGAGGGATGAATTACGTAGAGGGGTGCCTCGACCCCCCCCCCCCCCCAGCTTTTCCAGGGAATTTACTGATAAATATATTTTATGTTGTCATCCCTCTCAAGAAAAATGTCCTTACTCATTTGCAACTACTCGTAACACGTATTCCAAGGTACATTGTCAAAATACGCCAAGAGCATTGATTACGTGAGATATTGGTGGTGATGAGCATTGACACCATGGTTGAACGAGCTAATTCTAGGCTAACGGACTCATGAGTCGGCTCACTCAGACTCAGATCGAGCCGTGAGTCTGAGTGCGTAATAGTTTGGTGAGCTTGAGTCTGATCGAAGAAAATTTTCGTGAGTGTGAGTCCGGCTCAGGAAAATTTGGTGAGCCTGAGTCCGAGTGAGCGCAAAATATATTGTATGAGTGAGCTCCCCAATTTTTGCTCACCTATGCCCGCAGCCGTCCCCCCCCCAGCAGCGCACCGTAGCTGAAACCCAGTTTCAGCCAAGCCGGACAGCCACGCGGTAAGTTACCGTAACGTGTCACCTTTGCTACTGCATGGACAGGCGACTGACATTTGCGTGCGGTAAATGTTGCCGTATTTACTGCGTTTACTGTACGGAGGTGGTAAGATGACCCAACGAAATGGCCTGTACTGAATACAATAAAAACTCGGGGTGCCTTATGCATTTGCCCGAGACGACTGGAAGGTGAAAGCCATCAAGATGTTCTAGATGAATTACCAACCCGTTCAAACGCTCTCGTTAATAGGCCTAGTTGCTGCATAACTTTGCAGGTAAGAACTTCAGCACAAACGCGGACGAATTAGAGATATGAGACGAGCGCTGGCGCGGGAGCAGTGCGCGTTTTGTCCTGGTTAGCGCTGAAGATTTCACATTCAACATGTACTGAAGTAACATTTCTATCACATGGTGTAGAGTAGCACAAGCACTGACCCTTAATATTTTCATCAAGTAAGGTGCATGGTTCGCGGGCGGCTACGGACGCCTGCGTGCAGCGCATATAATCGCCCATCGTAGCAACTGCACGCACAATACTTCTTTCAAATGTGCCCGCGTGGGAGACTTCGTCTCTTTTTCCTATTCTTCTAAGCACGATTTGGGCTGTTGTAGAGCGAAATTTTAGTGGGGTCCTCATAGCCGTCGGCGTGCGGCGTCTGCTGGCGCGCGCTGCCCATGTTTGCGTGAGGCGGAGGAAGCGGATGCTAGCGCGCGCTGCCCATGGTTGCCAGGCTTGACCAGGCATGCGCAAAGGAGACCCATGTGGAACGTACTGCAAAGAACCTCTCCCTACTGGTTACTGGTACTGGGGGGAGAGGTTCTTCGCAGTACGTTCCGCATGGCTTTGCTCTGCGCATGCGTGGCCGTCGCCTAGCAACGGAGACGCGCGCCTTGTGAGCGTTGCCGAGCACAGGCATGTCAGGTGTGTGTGGGTGTGTGGTAATGCGGTCAGTACTGGTGGGATACTGGTACTACTGGTTCGCGCGGGTCGCGCTACTGCGCTCCTCTCTCCCCGTGGTATTCTGTTTTTAAATGCGAAGCATTTCTTTGCGTACTGTAAGCACTTTTGCGTTTCTATCTACGTATCTATCTATCTATCTATCTATCTATCTAGCCGCCTACGTCTGGGTGCTCTCGTGATCGCCTCCTTAACTTGGGGTATAGACCAAAATTTTTATGGGAGGGTAAGACGTATTGACGAATATGTCTGGCTGGTCATGACATGAATAACGTGTAAAGCCTGTCGCGTACGTCGTCAAACGCATTTCTCCAGACATGTGTGGCTCATACCCGTATACCACGGGCCGCGGAATGCAGGTATGCGCCACAGGACTTTGACAATTTATATCTACCCAGGAACGGCGAGAACAGGTATTGGTAATTTAAATGCGAGAACGGTAAGAGAAACTGACATGAGTGACGTTGACAATGGTAATTTCAAGGCGACAGGGTTAAGAAAAACGGACATCGGTGGCGTTGACGAGAGGAATACAAAGAATAGAAATCAGAGTCCCAGCAGGCATCGAACCCAAGAATTCTGGGTGGCAAGCAAGCATTCTACCACAGAGCCACGTCATGTCTCGAAACTGCTTAGGAAGAACACCCTATGCAGGCGTAATGTTGGCGAATAGTATATTGTGGTTGCAGTGCTGGCTATCTAATTTTATAAGCATTACATACGTACTCCTATTAGGAAGGAGTCATGTCGGGTTAAGGTCAGTTGTATACTTAAGCGTCATCCATTTTACTTGGTCTACGTAGCACTATCCAAGGCTACCATCCTTGCAAGCACAAGCCTTACATGTCAGCTTACGGCGTCTAGTGTTGGCAATATCCATGTTGCTGTTGGCATCGTTACACAACCGTAAGCATTTGGTTATATGAAACGTATGCGACTGTTCAACATGTCTATGCGTGCAACATTTGTACATATCTTTAGCGTTATTTCACAACGTTTCGCTCAATAACAAAATTACAACCCAGTCACCTTACCACCGGATGCTTCGCATAACATTGATTCCTATGGTACGTGGGACCTGCCTAATTTTTTCTCGTAGCTGAATCGCGG
The DNA here is from genome assembly GCA_030522465.1 of Rhipicephalus appendiculatus. Lineage (NCBI taxonomy): Eukaryota > Metazoa > Arthropoda > Arachnida > Ixodida > Ixodidae > Rhipicephalus > Rhipicephalus appendiculatus. The sequence continues at coordinate 2,135,244 of JALIZH010032921.1, read as the reverse complement.
TTCGCGTGTCGAGTTATCGCCAGGTAACCAAACAGGCCTCGACTGGCAAAAACAACGACAATCAAGTAAGGTTTGCATCATTTATTGCGAGTGCCCAAGCCGGTACAAGCGATGTATACAGTAGGTCCAAACAAAACAAGTCACTCATACATATCGAAAGCTTTCAACCCATGTGTAAAGACTCTTGAAAGCTGACAAACATGTGCATATAATTGAACACCGAGATCAGTGAACAAACGTCGCTCTCATTGTGTTGCGGCGTCCGAGTTTAAAGGGGCCCTCTAACACTCTTCAACCCTCCATTTTTTACTTGCGGGCTGCATAGAGTGAAGTATGGGCAGATTAGTGCAACAAGAACTACAGTGACAGAAGCCCGCTGTCCGAAGTTATTCGTTTCGGAAAATTCAAAATACAAAAAAAATCCTACCCTCAGCTCGAATTTCGCGGGGTCACATGACCCCATTTCACTCGCCTGTTGTGACGTATTTCGTGTGTCCAATGAAATGAGCTGGAAGCGCGTACGTAGGGGAAGCTCTCAAACCATTGTTGCCTGTTCAGTCGAATGTATTGGTGACGCTGTTACCACAGCAACAAGCAATGTGGTGCCTGACCACGCCGTTTTGTTTACATGGTCGGGCAGCGACGTGAGGCTGCAGCGAGGTGAGAAATGAGCCTCCCCACATCTCCCTCCTCTCATTCTGAGACGGGAATTGGTGGAACGACACAGGTGAAGGAAGGTTGCGTGTATCGGTCGGGCATCCCGGGACTGCGCAAATCCTTCTGGGAATAGGCTTCGCACGTTGTCCGGTACAGCCACCCGAACTACGACGGTGAGGTGACATATCGTTGCATCGAAGGGGACACTTACACCACAGAACACATCTACTTACACCACTTGAAGTTGGCACCGCGTGAAACGAGGCACAAGGGAGACGAGATGTGAAAGGAGAGAGAAGCGTCTCGTATGGACACATGATCCGACCCGCGCAAGCAAATGATCCAGAGTCGAAATGAAAGCCAGCGCCTCTGTCGTGTTTTCAATTTGTAGTGATAGTATTTTCTTGCGATGGCGCCTGTTTGGAGATCAATGAAATAAAAAAAAGCACAGAAAAGAAAAACTAAACCTAAATGTAATCTCGATTTTGATGCTACGCCACGATGGCTTTTAACGTTACATTTATCCAATCATAAGCGGTGACCTCGTGTAGTCATTTCCGCCCGCAATGTTTCTGGCGAGCGCCACTACGCGCTGATGCGGTCGGCAGCGATGTAGTGACTTTATTGCGTGATTAAAATACTAAATCATGTAATATCAGCGCTTAGACCTATGCCAAAATTATCCCCAGCCATCAGTCTACACAACCCACGAGTAAAAAATGGGGGGATTGGATAGTGTTGGAGGGCCCCTTTAATAGCGTAGCTTTATGACAAGGATCTTATCCTGCCGTTAGCAATGTGGGGGCTTGCCAGGTTTTGTTGGTCTCGATGTGAGTGCATGGTGTGGAATCAGAAACGAAACGTGCGCTGCACCGACAGATAGTTGGCGCAGTTAGAGCAATTTAGTTATGCTAAATGTGTTACGTAAAGAGTCGCTGATGAGTAAAATTCTGCATCTTTATCGCTCCGCGCTGTCGCCTTGAATGCGTTACAATTAAGCAATATCGCGTTGTATCCACAGGGTAGGCACGAATTTTAAATTCTCGGCCGTGAGTCCATACCGTAGGTATTATGTAGTTAGTTGTTAAGTGCAAGAAAATATTTCAGGCATGTTCTGTTCCTGTTACAGTTCAGTTACACAGTCTATACAGCTAGAATTTCTTGGCGCAAGTAGTAATCTGACTGCTGAGTAGGGAGCGAATGCTAAAGCAAGAGAGATAGAAGGTGAGTGCTTACAGATTCAAGAAGCATAATTCTAAGAAAATAAGCTATAGGCATGCATTGTACATCTTTATCTGTTAGTGCCAGTGACGTCTGGCTCACACATATATGACCTTCTTTTCTGATATGGAACGCCTCACAAATCACTCTCGTAATCTTGTCCAAGTGACGGAACACCACCGCGGTGCTTGTGAAATCCGCGGAGCACCCGCAGTCCGTGCAATGCATGCCAAGGTGGGTGGAAAACACAGGAACTTTAGCTGCGTTCCTGTGTCGATTAAGGTGCAGATTCAGACATCTGCCCGTCTGGCCAACGTAAACGCGGCCACACGATAACGGGATGCTGTACACGAGTCCCGAGGCGCAAGGAACATGTCCGTAGGTGTGGTTAATGGTGCATTCTGGACTTGTGCTAGAGTTTGACTCAATGCGTCTGCGCACCGCTGGGCATATGCCATGCACCTTGTGTTCCGCAGAAAAAAGCACCTTCACCTCATGCCTTCTCTCTTTGTCCCTGTAGTCAGTGCGCACTCTCCAGTAACGATGAATACATACCAACTCGCTCAGTTTTCTGCTTTGATGATGTGAACCTGTGCCAGTGCTGGATAAATAAAGGTCATATATATTAAGTAGTTGTTATTGTGTCCTTTACTTTTTTGATATATTTGTGCTTGGAAGCTGAAGTATGTTGTCTCGATGTGAAACGAATGAGCGATAAGAAACAGGGACATAAACAAGAGGCACACAGGACAGGTGCTCAGCTTTTGACTGAGGTTTATTGAAAAAACATGAAAGTTTATAATGGCAACCAGGAAGGGCGATAACATACCTTACTATCGCCTCTAGGGGCTAGGCAGCTGAGTCTGCATTGGTGCATGGCCATGATGTGGTGTTTATGATGACGTCTTGACACTTTTGTTATCGGGTGAATGCATTACTAATGTTATCACCCTTGCTGCTTGCCGTTATAAATTTTCATGTTTTTTCAATAAACCTCAGTTGAAAGTTCAGCGCCGGTCCTGTATGCCTCTCGTTTACGCCCCCATTTTTTAGCGCTTGTTAATTTCACATCAAGTATGAAGCAACTTGCCGAAACACACATCTTGCTATGTTTTCACCCTGCTACTTTTATAGGCTGCGGCTTGAAATATGTAAAATCTTGCGTGTGGCTGTGGATGAGTCAAGCACATGTTTATTTTAAATACCTCTTCGATTTCCTAGGTTTTTTTCATGACAGAAGTGCGCAGACTTTCACTTCATAGTGGTAGGCACGATAACTGTGACACGTTAATTTGATCAAACAGCAGAAGTTGGTGTGCTCCAACAAATTCGGGACGTTTCTCTGCTATATACATAAAAAAAACACTACCACATCCAATGAACACTATCATGACAACGTAAACATGCTTGGTGAAGCTGTGCTGCAAGAGGTGCTCGTCACGTTGATAATTTCCTTATTAGCTGTAAATAATTTTAACGATTTCATTGAACACATGTGCAACGGCCAACATAATCGAGCACAGCCTTGTAAAGCTTTGGCGTATCTTTTTGTAGACTTCTATTATATAAACACGGTTATTTAAAGCAAAACACGGTTATTTAAGGCATATCTAAGCACACAAGCGTCCTTGCCTTTCACCCCCCATTAAAATGTGACCACCGTGGCTGGGAATAGAACCTGCGTCGTTGAGCTCAGCAGCCACGTAATGTAACTAATGCACGAAGCTAGTGTTCAATTTGAACGCTATTGCAATGTACAGACGCATTCAATATGACTTGCAACATGGGAGCGCATGGCCTCATGGTTTCAAAGGTTTTGCATGGCTTCAACTTGTTTTAATTTCAACAACTAAATCTTATTTCTTATTTGGGATCATACCCAAGTGAGAGAAATGCGTTTAGTAATGGAAATAAGGGCTAGTGGAAGCCATGCGCAATCTTTGAGCTCGTGAGGCCACGCGCTCTCGTGTTGCAAGTCATATTGAGCGCGACTGTACATTGCATGACACAGTAGTCAGCTAATGCTTGTGGACGACTGTAAGCACCCCTCCATGGAGATGCCTGGTAAACCATTCACAAATACAGCATTACAAGCGTGAGGTTCAAGGTGACCTGTTGTAGCAGATGTTCACATGTTTCACTGCACTAGCAGAGTGGACATTCGGAGGTAGTCATCCTGTCGTTGCATGGCAGTCCTGGAAAAACAAGTAATGACATCACCAGATATTGATAAGCATAATCAATGAATATGAAGTTTTGCAAAGGTAAACGTATAAACATAGTGAACAAGTAAACAACAGTTTGTTATACATACACGTAAACGTACCTTATAATGCATGTTGAATAACTTGGGGTAGCTTTTTTGCCAGGCATGTCATGTAATAGGCGCCTTCCCATTGCATACAGCTGTTTCCTTGTCAGGCCAGGAGGCTGTGGCAGAAAATAAAAATATTTCTGATTGTAGTGACGCTTTTTCCTCACAATGAAGTGAAAGTACACTTATAATTATGTGAAACTTTTGTTGAGCTAAATGTGTGGTAAAAGGAACCTAAACTGCCAGCGTGGAGAAATGAGACCTCTAAACCTTGCCTCTCAAATGCGACTGCGGCTAACTATAACTAGTACATTTTTTGCTCTGATGTACGGACTAGTTACTAAGATACATGCGAAGCGTTAGTGATGCATTTGCCTCCTTTTATTGCAGTGGCCTGGTTTGTGCTACCAAACGATAAACTTCCGAAATGCACATCTATTGACTCAGCAACTCGCTCCCACTTGAAGCCACGCCGCAAGGAACTCACGTTTTCTCGGCGACAGAATATGACACGTTGAAAAATGTAATATTGCAATGCGTCGCCTCCGTGTGACACCCAACAAAGTCATTGGTAAAAAACTGAAGCAATGGGTTGTTACTCACCGGTCCGTATATTATCGGGCTTGAAACGGGTGTTCATCTGGAGAAAGCTTCAACGGTCCCTTCGCTCCCCCGAAGTCAGCTGAATGCGTTTCGCGAAAGCATTTGAAGTAGTCAAAATGAACAGAACAAAAGCAAATGTGTCGGCCGGCAGTGGCTCGAAACATTTACAGCGAAACGCAACAGCGCGAGACCCATCCGAATGCACGAACGCACCGCGAACCGTTACTACCCAACTGAAAAAACGACCTCGGCTCTTGCTGGCCCGACATGCATTGCCAATCTAGCCGGTCATGGCCCGAGCTTGGTCAACAAGGTTGGGCCGAGGGCGATTTTGGTTAATGGCCTCACACCGGCCGACCTCTGGCTGCCAACGTAGGCCCAAGGCCGACTTTGTAGTCGACAGGTGGTGCACAACTGGATCAAATAATCTTGTGCAAGTAATCTACTGCACCTAGCGACAGCCGACGCTGAACGCTCAAACAAGAAATTTTCGCTGACCGAGAGATAATGCCGGCGGTCTAGGAAAAAAAATGCGCCCACAGATATAATGAAGGTCGGCTTGTGGCTGGCCCATAGTAACTGGCCAACGTGGTAGGTAGCAAAGCATGGCCCTACAAAGGCCCATGTTTGGTCGCCCGGGCGCGTATTTTGAAATGCTGGAGTAGCAGCGCACGCGAGAGAAAAAGAAAGAGAGCGAGGAGGAAGCGAGCGGCTCCTATGGAATTGCTCGCGCGCCATTGGTTCTTCTCGTGAGGTCACGTGGCTGGGGACGCGGGCGCGCTCACGCATGCACGAAGGAATGCGCGGAGTCTCTACGGCTGTTCTATCGTACAGAAGCACCCACGCCTCGCCGCACACTTTCTGTACCTTCCCTTTTCCAGTGCACAATATTATGGCCGCATTCAATCAAAAAATGCGCCCACCTCCCCGAAGGGAATCGTGAGGAAATGCGAATGCATTTCGCGCGCGCTTCACTCCATTTATATATGGTGGTTGTGGTTCGAAGAAGGAAAAGGCGCCTGATTTCTGCAGCCCGGTCGGGAGCAAGGCGCAGCGCCTTTTTTTTTTTTTTTTGCTTTTTCTTGTTTTTTTTATTTTTTTTATTTATTTTTTTTAATTTTTTTTTCATATATAGCTCCGCCGCAGTCCGCTTTTAGTTAACGCGCACGCTGCGAATTTTTATTGTTCAACAACGCACAGGAGAAATCTCCCACCGGCACCACCTTGGAGGTCAAGATTCATTGCCATATATACGGGGTGGCCAGTGAACGGTTGTGCAGCGCGAGCAGTCGGTTTTTTCAACCAAGAAACTCGCTAGCAGACGCTGCCTGTGTCGGCGTCGCGAGGCGAGAGAGGAAGAGGGGGGGAGCGTAGGAGAGGAGAGAGAGGGGGGGGCGCATGCGCAGTGGGAGTGTGGACGCTGCGGGCAGAGATGCCTAGAGAAGAGAGGGGGGGAGCGTAGGAGAGGAGAAGAGAGGTGGGACGCGCATGTGCAGTGGGAGTGTGGACGGCGCGGGCAGGGATGCCTAGAGGAGAGAGGGGGGAGCGTAGCAGGGGAGATAGGAGGGGTGGCGCATGCGCAGTGAGGGTGTGGTTGCCGCGGGGAGGGATGCCTAGAGTCGAGAGAGGGAAAGAGGAGGTTTTTTTTATTTTTATTTTTTTTTAAGGATTTGCGCATGCGCAGTAAGGGTGGTCACGCCGCACACCACCACCACCGGATTAAGCTTCGCCATAAGATGCTTCACATCTAACACCTGCCGGCGCGCACACCTCCTCAACCTATCCTCCTCCTCCTCCTCCTCCGCGGACAACGCCGCACAACGCCAACGCCGGATGCCTGACATAGCCCGACTATGAAATGCATTCGCATTTAAAACACAGCGTCGTGCCTTTCGATACGATGAGCGAGCACGCAGCATGTCTGTCCTGTAAGCAAATGATCCACGTGCGTTTCACAACCCGCCAGGGTTGCCGTTGGTGGCTACTTTGCGCCAAATTGGCTACTTTTCGACCCCGTCTGGCGACAAAAATTTGCAGTTGGCGCCATGGCTATTTTTTGGCTACTTTTAAAGTGCTGATTTGGCGCAATAAGTAGCCATTTTTTTCTCATTTTTGCAGACGAAATGATTGTTTTTAAGCTTTTCTCTCGCTTCAGCGGATGCGTACGGTCGTCCTCCACCCACTAGTAGGCTGGTGCGCATCGAGGCACCCTTACGCGACGCTTAGCGCGTCTCCAAATACGGAATGGCGAAGTTGCGTGCGTGGTGACGAACGGGTGGGCAGCTCGGTGCTCAAGCTTCCCGCCATCTATTGTGATGCTACGCGCAAGTTTTACGAATAATTTTGATGCGCAGAGCGTGTTCTCATGTAAACTTGGGAAAACACGCATCTGCAACAAAATTTAGCTCGGCTGTTATCTACAACCAGGATATGGTCTGCAGCTTCAACGAAAATCTGTTTCAACTTACATACTCCTACTAATTTGCTGTCTGGAATACTCTGATAACTTTGTGTCTGGCAAGAACTCATAATTTCTACATAAAATATATGCACGCGTAATGAATTTATCATTATTCGTTCATTATTTATTTCCAACTTATCGGTGGCTTTCTATGGTGTAATTTGGCGATAATATTAAATGGCATGGCTACTTTGGCTACTTTTGGCTTGAGTTTTGGCTCTTTTTCAAGTTCACCCAACGGCAACCCTGCAACCCGCAGTAGCTCCGCGTAAACATGAACTGGGTGGTCGACGTCGAGGCTAATGTGACCGTTCTTCGTTTGGTTACAGTGGCTAGAATAGGGGAAGTGTAAAGACCGCGCCGCCTGCACTGACGCTCTCCCACGGCCGGACTGGAGGAGCGACACGCGCGCCGCTCCTCCAGTCCGGCCGTGGCTCTCCACCGATGCCTCGACCGGCGCTGTCCAGGTGGCGCTGGTTGTAGCTTACACGTCACTCGCTCGGCTCACTGCAGCGAAGCTGCTATGTCAAGGCTGGTTTGTGGTCGATATGGTTTTGTTGATGCTGTGAATTTTTATGTGTCTCTACTACATTGCAGGGTGAAAGTGCCTCATATATGAATGAAACACTATAACCTTATGCTACGACTGTACGCACAGTACCATAAGTGAAACATCGATCGCAAATATTGCGGCCAGCTAACAGCTTCGCAATCGTTCCTTGGCGCTGAGTCATGTAACAGATTAATTTTTTGGGGAGGATTGCCATTTCAAAAGTTTATAAGAAACATCAAGAATCACGACAAAGTGCCACTATGACATTGATATCAATTGCCTTTATGTTTTTGTACTTAACATTTGCATGAGGCCGTTTTTGAGGACTTAATTAGTCTTGCGTATTTAGAATGGAAATATTTTTCAATTAACAACAGTACAGAAAATCAGAGAGCATTTTACTCTTTTCACAAACATGGAACACTTTTGTCAGCCTCGGGAGTGAAGAAACCAAGGTCCACAAATTCATCAACCTTTCCGCTTCCCCGCTGAACATCAGTTTTCTGCAAGTTTTATTTTGTCAATGTCAGTCCACCATGACGTTCGAAGTCTACCATATTATTAGTCTTCTTAGAAATGCCCGAGAGGACACATTTGTTAAAACCAAAGCATGTGTCGTACTTCACGAATGCTCTGAGGCATGTACGACTGGGCAGCACAATAATTTTTTCCCTACGCACATGTTCATAACGTCGCGGGCTCTTCATGTGCATGATGACACACTCCAACATCCACTCTAGGCTGCAGCGCATGCCATTGAGGGACTTGCGCCTTGCAGCTTCAAAACACTGTAATATATAGCAGTTTTCTGTTTGGATGGGAGCTTGTCGATTTTGCTCAGGAATGCAGCTTCTTCAATTTCTTCATTCTCTAGTTTCAATTGTGCAATGGTCTGGTCGAGAGTCTTCACATTGTTTCTAAGGCGGCGTACTGTTTGAGTTTTAGCTTTAAGCTTTGTTGCACGGGTCAGTTTGCCTGCTGCTTTCTTCTTCCGGTATCTTTGATGGACAAGGAGCTTCCTCAACTACTTACAACTCATTCAGTGCCTTTTATCTTGACTTGAGGTACCTTTACACTTGTGATAGTAGAGCTTCCCACTCCAGACCTTCAAGTTCTTACCAGATGATGCAAAAGCAAACTCGCACAACAAGCTTGCCCCTGAACGCACTGGCATGGCGTCAACAGCCTCCAGAAGAGAGGCTGGTTCACGTGGCCCATTCATTGAAATCTTCACACCACGCACAAGCACTTCTTGTGTTATGCCACTTCCACTGGCACAAAATGTAATAAGTTTCTCTGCATGAAGAAGACTCATGTCCGAGCTAGGCGCGCACAAGCTGTAGCGACATTTAGCGGTTCCTCACTAAATACGTGCCTTCCCCATCGATTTGAAGGAAGTGGAACGTCTGTGTAGTCGTAAACGGGCGCAGTTGGAAGGTCGGGTGGCTCTGATTAATTCTGCGGCTCCCTGTCGTCGTCCTTTCGACGTCTTTTCTGAGGAATTACAAGCGGCCGGCATGATCTCCTTGGGGTTTCTTTTTTGTGCCACAAGTTTCGAGGGGTAGAAAGGCGCGCATTTGGGAAGATCCTTGAAACGACATGCGGCAAAAGTAGGGGCCTAGCTCTGTCCAAACGCACTACCACCTCACGGTTAATAACGTGCTCGAAGTGGAGCTCGCAGTCGACTTCAGAGAATGAAAGCTTGTGCTTGCACGATTTGTACCCAGTCGTGCATCTGGGCACAAAACTGTGGCTCTGACGCCTGCTCACGGCGCGCACTCCGAAGGCATTACACAAACACGACGAGGCTGTCCGACCAGCAAATGCAGCACGAAAGAACAGCGTAAACAGGTAAAAGAAGCACGTTTGACCGGAGAGTAGCAGCGTTGAACAGCGTGCTCAGCCTGAGAGCCGGACGTTGATGATGATGATGGTGATGAGTTGTGGCCGTCCTTTAGATCGGGTGGACGCATTACTGCATCCTAGCCGGATGAGGAAAAAAAGTTAAACAAAGCAATAAAACAATAAAGGAGGCAAAACGGGGCGGAATTTGCAGTCATCGTCTCACTGATGTCCACCACATTCGTAGACGGGCCTTCGCAACCGAAACTGCGTCGTAGCGCTGGTCCGCAGCCGACTCAAATCCCAGTGCCACTGGAAGCGAGGTGCCCTCTGTTGGTCGTGGCGTCAGTTGTGAGCACTTGAGAACGATGTGTTCTATCGTCTCCTCCTCGCTCCCGCAGACCCTGCAAAATGGCTCTTGCACGTCTGGATCGGTGTCGAAGTGTCTCCGGTAGCACAGTGTGCTACCGTCCCCGCCCGAGCGCCCCCCGCCCGAGCTTCAAATAGTAGCGTACTACCGACACTATTATCGTATAGTGACTCCGCGGAGATTTCGCCCTTGTGTGCGCAGTACAGTGTCATCGTAGTCTTTCCCTGCGCTTTCGCACTCCACTGGGCGTTCTCCACTTGGCGTACTAGGGCCCGCACTTCAGACTTGCGCTCGGCGGCCCCATCCTCTGTGCGTGTCAGAAAGCCATATTTTCGGCGTAGGGTATGCACACGGGCGCACCACTGTGTCCGGATGCCAACGATATTTATGTATCGGAAAAGCTTCTGGGCCCACCTGGTATCGTCCATGGTGCGCAGGCGTGCTTCATAGGTGATCTTGCTCTGGGCTTCGCGGGCCTCAAAAGCTGACCATCCCAAGTCTCCTAGAATCGCCTCTACAGCAACTCGCCCGTGGCAGCCAAGCGCTAGCCTGCCTACCGCACGTTGTCCCCGTTCGAGCCATTCTCTTGTATTAGCGGAGAGGCACAGGATGGCATTTGCAAAAGTCAGCCCCGGTACATGTACAGATTTCCAGAGATCACGCACAAGCACATAGCGGTTGCATCCCCATAGGCACTGTCGTCGTAAGATGTTGCACGCACGGGTTGATGCTGTCTTCAGGTGTTTCTCATGCAGGGGCGGATCCAGCCACTCATTTTAGGGGGGGCGGTCGCTTGAACTACAACCGGTGACGAGGAGAAGGGAGGGGTTCCTGACTCTCTTGTTTTCAGTAGTTCACATAATCACAAGAACCTCGTCACAGCATAAATACTGTTAATTACTCTTAATTTGTTAAATACTGTTAATTACAGTTAATATGTGTTCACAACAGCCCCACTCATTAGTTCTAATCGATTTTCTAATCGTAATAAATTAAAAGAAAACAAATTACGGTCTTTCACGCTTTAGATATAGGCAAATTTAGCTGCGCTAAGCCTTTGTTCGGAATGGGGTTGCGTGGCCGGTGCGAACACGGGTTGTTGTCGCACCGGGGCTGTCATCAGGGCAAGTCGATGTAAGGAAGAAAACCTTATACAAGTGCTTACATTATTCAGATTTCAGTGAACAAGCACAGCGCTCTCCGGTGCACCGGATTTAATAAGCGTGGTTGGGATCCACCCCCCTTTTCCCTCTCACCACGCGGTAACCAAGATTCCTCCAATCCTAGGGCATTGGCATGGTCGTAATGATGAGCCCACACCTACACCTCAAAGGTTAATGTCCCATAGCAGGTCTTTGGGTGTAGCGCCACATACGAAAATGGTAAGAAAGAAGATGACAGGAAAGAGGCATTTGCGCCTCTTTCCTGGCATCTTCTTTCTTACCATTTTCGTATGTGGCGCTACACCCAAAAACCTGCTATAAAATACCAACTAGCCTTGTTCAGTTAATGTCCCGTCGGCCGCGCAGGGCTTTAAAGTTTGAATACCGACATCTCTACCCCGCGTTGTTAGCACTTGTCTAAGGATTTCGCTTGGCCAAAGATCGTCGGTATGGCGCCGAAGAGACGGCACGACAACAGGTGCGCGATTGTCGCTCCCCCTCAGCCTACTCCAGGTTAGGGTGGCTAGAATGGGGAGGTGTGACGACCGCGGCGGCGCGCTCAGTGCCTAGCGAGGCCCCATTGCGCGTTCTCGCCGCTAGGGGAGAATTTGGCGCGTCAGCCAGGGGCGCTGTTGGCATGTGCCGACTGTGAGCATGTGTTGCTCGTGTCTCGTAGGTACCGGAGCAGCGCAAGTTAGCTGTCGCTGTCAATGAAGTACGGCCTGTTTTTCTATCGCTTCGGCGGGTGTCGCCGATTTTGAAACCGCTCTGAAGAATGCCGTCGACGGGGGGGAAAAAAACGCAGAGGTGGTACTTTGTGCCAGGTTGCGACGGCGGCTACAAGTCCTGCGGTGAAAGACTCTCTCTGTCTTCCGTGCACCTGCCCGCAAGGATGTAATTGAAAAATGGGCACGTGTTATACCAAGCGCCGACAAGCCACTGCAAGAGAATCCTGTAGTTTGCGAAAGCATTTACGCAGTTCAGGTTTTCTACAAGTTAACACACTGGCGTGTTTAACGGCCCGGTGTGACACACGGGTCATTAGCAGCATAATAATAATTATGTGGGGTTTTACGTCTCAAAACCACGATATGATTATGAGAGACGCAGTGGAATTCGGAAATTTTGACCATCTGGTGTTCTTTAACGTGCACTGATATCGCACAGTACACGGGCCTCTACCATTTCGCCTCCATCGAAATGCGACCGCCGCGGCGGGGATCGAACCCACGACCTTCCGGTCAGCAGCCGAGCACCCTAGCCACTGATCCACCGAGGCGGACTGGGTCATGAGCAGCAGAGCTACAGTGGAAAGAGCCTGACTAATTCAGATGATCGGTTGTTCTTGTACTTACATTGGCATCTTGCTCCACGTGGGCGCATTTGGCCAATGTGCCACAAATTGGCTGCAGGGAGCATACAGCTTATTTAACAAGATCGGTTGTCAGGTCTTACACCACTACGCGTGTCCATTTTCTGTTTAAAGGGCTAAACCAGCATGCTACGCAGAATAAAGCCAGGAAGGTGCAGCGCTGTGTTATGTAATGTTTTAATGTACTGTTTCCGATAAACTTGCATCAAGCCACCTGTCTTGTACTTTATCGCGTTCTTCTACCGCATTGCAGAAAAATTGCATTGACTTCCCCTCTTTAAAGTACTACAAATACAAGCTCGTTAATTCGACATCGGTTAATTCGAACTGACGCCCTGGCCCCGGCCATGCCGTGCGTATTTCTATGGGGAATAACTCCCGATATAATTCGAACGCGTCAGTATCCACAGCAGTTAATTCGAACTGGGAGCCCCTTGGCTTTCATCGTTCCTCGCACAATTCGACCCAGAGTGATGGCAATGTGTTGCACAACCAAGCCAAACCAAATTTAAGAGAGATGCAAAACAACAAATCAGCAACATTTCTCCGCAGATAAGAATTCGGACGCTGAGGTGGAGCTCTTGGGCAAGCTGCAAGCGATGCTCATGGAGTGGCGACAGGAGGAAGCACAAGCAAATGCAACTTGCTGATTACTTTTAATTTTGACTGCGTTAACACTTCCATACCTAAATAAACGTAACACAATGCGCTGTCAGCGCATTGCGTATTATTCCTTCTCTGTCTGTCCTCGTCGTTTAAGCGCTTTTTTTTTTCATTATACAACACCAAGGCCCAACGTCGTTCACAGCTAAATGAACGTGTTTTGAAGCGTAAATAGCATCATATATTTCGACATTAAGACTCACTGCTCACATGCATGTCACTGCTTGTTTCTGACGTATCACTTACAGATCAATCAATTCTGTTCGCTGTCAGAGCTCCATGAAATAAATTCACGAAATCACCTTCCACAGACGTGTGGTATCACTTAATACCTGATAACGATTCCAAAGGTAGCTTCTTTGGGTTCTGTCCGCACAGTGTGGCGGGATGTCTGCTCATTCTAGCGCCCGCCCTCTAATTCGAACTCCGCTTAATTCTAATAATTTTATAGTCCCCTTCGAGTTCGAATTAACGAGCTTTTACTGTATTACAATAAAAAATGAATAACTAATCTGCGAGCGACACACGCAGGGTTATTCCAACCTGCTGGTCTGCGGGACGGATTGCTCTAAACTACCTTTCGCCGGACAAGCGCGCCCACCTCGCAAGAAATGGCCGCGAATACCCACACTCTGTATCGGCTGCGTGGTCGGCACTTGCAGATTACACGTGAAATTAGAGCGCTGAACCATTTCATAAAGTTTCTCGATGTCTACAACACTAAATAAATATGCCCATCAGCATCGAAAACACTACAGCGGTAAAACTGAATGCGGTGGAATCATTTGCCCGCCCAGAGGCAAGCAGACGACGCGAGAAAGGCACGGCGCCCTAGGGTTCCTCGATGCGCGCGCTCCCCTCCGCCGCCGTGGAGGGTGGAGACAACAGCGTCGTCTGCTACGGCGTCCGCCATTACGATGCCCTCTCCGCAGGCCGCCTATAGCCACGATAGGCAGCCAACGGGCGTCGCGCGGCTGCATGCGGAGTTCGTTGTGTCAAAACGAGTGGTACTCAAACAACATGACAAAAATACAAAGTTTTCGCATCGGGAGTGTGGAGGTCTCAGATTTCTATTCTGTAATCTTTATTTTTAAAGCGACATTAGCAGCTGGAGTTGCTCGCAGCTGAAAACTACCGTCCACGCCAGCCGCGTCAAGACCTTCAGTTAGCATCCTCTTAAGCTAGCCGGTAACTATTTAATATTGGTTAAAGATGCGAAACACACGCACCCAAGTCTCATGGCATTTCACTGTGTCTGTGTGTTTTGTGCCTTCCACAAAAGTGTAAAAACAGTTTGCCTGCCGTGCGAAAAAAAAAAAGAATTAAAAAAAAACCACGTGCTGTCACGGGAAAAGAGAAAAACTGTGAATGCACACCATATTTTCAGATCTTGTTTTCGAATTATTTATCAGCTACCCTATTTACGGACCGCACCCTGCAAAGCACAGTATTCTGAATTTTGTTTTCATCTCTTTTACCTTACTGTAAATAGCAGATGGACAAAAAAAATGTTGAATACATATGATATTATTTGGGGCTCTACATACGGCTTTTATGGCATTAGGTCATGAAGTTTATGGCATTAAATCATGCACACACGCACGCACACACACACACGCGCACACACGCATACGCACACGCGCCCACGCAATCACACGCACGCGTAAACACGCACACGCGTAGAAACACACACGCATGCGCACATGCTCGCACGCACACACACACACAGATGCACGCAAAATCATGCGCACACGCACAAACACACACGTACGCGCACACACATGCCTGTACACGCACACACAGACACACGTACACGCACGTATACGTATACACACGCACAGACGTACAAACCCACACAGGCAAGCAGATATGCACTCACGCACACGCATTCGCACATACGCACACACACACAGGCTCGCACTCACACGTACACATACACACGCATGCGCGCACACACACACGTACACAACAACACGCGCACACATAAGTACACCCACACACGCACACGCACGTACACGCACGCATACACACACTCACCGACATGCATGCGCACACACGTACATACACACGGGCACGCGCACACACACGCACGCGCGCACACGCGGCAACGCACGCACACACAGACACGCGCGCGTGCACACAGACACGCACGCGTACACGCACACACAATCATGCGTACATGCGCACAAACACACACGTACACGCACATACGCCGTCACCGTTCGGCAATACGCGTCCGGGAACCAGCTGACAAACGCCAAGGCGTCGTTTACCTACAGTGCGAGAAGAGTGAGTGCCCCGAAAGTATTCTTTCGGCAACGTATACGTTGCGGCGAGTTACGTCGAGCGAGAAGGCCAGCGTAAGCGCGGCGAGTTATAACTCTCCAAATGCTAAAATGGCATAACTTAGGCTGCACAAACACGAACGGTCCGCGAGTTGCCACTTGTCGCGCTTGATCTTTACCAGCCACAGGAGTCGCCTTTTCGGATCTTTCGGAAATCTGAACATCTTATAGCCATTTCGCGAGCGGTTTGTGCACTGTGGCACGCAACACCCGGGCGTTTTGTCCAAGAAAACGCCGCGCACCTGTCTCACTCAACCAGCCGCGACGAGGCGGGGGGAGCCGAATGGCGGCCGCCGATCGGAAGGCGGCGTTCACCCCCTCAAAGAATGGCTCCACCCTCCAAGGGGGGCGCGCGCATCGACGAACCCTACGGCGCCCCCCGCCGGCAGCGCCACCGCGCGGCAGGAACGCGCTTTTGGGCCAGCCTCCGGAGGCCGGTCATCACACCTCCCCATTCTAGCCACCCTATCCAGGTCGCTTTCAGTATCTGAGAAGCAAGGGCACACCTTTCAAGGGGCAAAATGTGACAAGCGCGACCACAAAACTGACTTTGACGGCGCCTCTGTGACAGAAAGGAATCTGGGAAGAAGGCTGTTACCCGAGTTTTGGAAAAGTCAGAACACACCTGCAAATATGAACCGCTCGGTGGGAACAGTGCCTGCGAAACAGTCTCTCCGAAACGTGAGGGAAATGGAAAGCCGCAGCCTTCGTGATCAGAAAAGGAGGAGACAAACCGTCACTAAATAAATTGCGTTTCTCAGTACCGGACCAGTGGCGGCACACGTGTGTGCGTGCGGAGCAGGTTTCGGAGCTGCGCGTGCGCTGGTTGCAAAACAAACTGTTTATTTTAGCGAGTATCTAGAATACTAATTATGAGTATCTAAATCACTAACAGGGGAGCCTACTCATGCCAACAAAATTCTTACAATAGTAAGTGTGTGCACAGAGGAGATCGCAAGCATTGCGCCACTTGCTTATCTCGACGTGCACGTCGTATCAATTTAAAGGGATACTGAACAAACATTTGAAAAACTGACGAAAACATCGAAATTCTACTCGGAAGACGCCACTGTTCCGATAAACAGTTTATTTCACGTATTTTTGAAGAGTTGGCTGTATTTTTGGTGGATTGCCAGCGCGCGGCGGATGCACGCGAGCGCGAGCCGTGACGTCAGATTCTCCCTGGCGCATGCAGGGTGCGCGTGCTCCTGTCCTTCTCTTCCTTTTCTCCACCTCTCCTTTCATTCCACTCTCTCCCTTCCACAAAAGCAATGATGCCTTACCCCACCAATAAAACGAAGACAGCAACGACAAAGCAGAAGAGCAACATTATCACAGACGACGAATTAGCTGGTAACACAGTGCTTACGCATATTTACGTAAACTTTGCAAAGGACTTCCTGCGCGATAACTTTAAAAAATCAACTGCGCATTTTGTAACCGAAAGAATAAATAACAATGCGCGAAGCAACATTATATCGGGCTGAAAGGGAGAAAAATGCTGCAATATATCAGCGTGCAACATATCGCTTGTACTTTAGCAACATTGGTTCAGTTTATGTGACATTGTTTCAGCACCTTTCAAACTTCTCAGCACAAAATTCTTGGCAGTCTTTCTTCCATCCAAGTCAAACTATGAATGTTCATATTCTTTGTAAACACATCAGGTCATATGAAAAAAAAAAAAAAAAGATATACTGATGCAAAAAGTACTTCATTCAGGCACTGATGCATATTGTTACAGCGGATTCTATAGGATATTGGTATGTTCCTCGTAACTGCGTTAAAAGGGTGGCAGAAAGGTACACTGTAATCGCTGCTCTGAACAGGTCGATGACGCCAAAGAGCAGGATATATTTGGGTGATTACTGGCGTGCCTTGTAGCTCGAATACTGCGACTTGCACTTATAGGTGACGCTTCAAGTCTTCCCGAACTAAAAAAAATTCATTTCAATGGTGTCGATATGAAATCTAAAGTTCTAAACGCCGGTCATATTTTGTGCGTGGCCTACGCTTACCTTGCGTCGTCAGGACGGGTCAAGAGGCAACCATAGTACCAGTCTCCAGATTCATACGGCTCAGGTGGCAACACGCATGTCTACGATACTCACAGTCACAGGACTGTGGGACAGTCGGTAGCCGCCTGTGCTTTTTCAATGCGCACCGGTGTTTCACGCCAAATTCGAGAGCGGATATCCTTGGCCTAAACAAAGACGATGCAGCACTTTTCTTTTCACTCCTACGCTGTAAGAAGCACTTTGTGTTTTTTATGCAGCGCAACGTCAAAACTGCCTCTGCCGCTTATTCGCGCGTCGCGAAAGCTCTCCGGCGAAAGAAGCAAGTTACGGTCCTCCTTTCTCGCTCGTTGTGCTTTTGCCCCTCCTAATTCCAGTAAAGGCACCCAAACGCCACAAATTCCGTGCCAACGACGCAGTATTTCTGTACTTGACTCCGGCATCCTAATCCCTGCAGGTGCATCGTTTCAAGAACTTCTGAACTTTCAGTTCTCACAGGGGAAACTTTGTGCCAAACGACAAGCTACACTGGGAGCGCCGTAAAAAGCGAAAAAAAAAAGTGTTTCGCTGTCACAACCTTCTCTGGCTAAGATACGTCAGCGATGTGTGCAGTCCAACATCTTGTCTTTACTCCGCTACAGTGTACTAGAAGAGGGCAGTGGGCTTACTCTCCGGCGCAGGCTATGTGGAGGGGTGGCTCCACGAACGTCGCCACACGGCCGGACTGGAGGAGCGGCACGCGCGCACTCTCTTACGGCCTGCGCACCCAACGAGGGAACAATAGGGCAGATTCTTGACAGCTCGTTGCAGGGATCGCCGCGTGGGGGGAGCTTCGAACCCACCCTCCACCCTCTCACTCCTCCTTTTTCTCAGTCGACGCCTCGCCCTCGCTACAATAGCCTCGCTTCTGACCGAGTCAGCCGACCACGCGTGCCGCACGTGTTTTTGATCTGCCGCGGAATATTTCAAGT
Organism: Rhipicephalus appendiculatus; assembly: GCA_030522465.1. Lineage (NCBI taxonomy): Eukaryota > Metazoa > Arthropoda > Arachnida > Ixodida > Ixodidae > Rhipicephalus > Rhipicephalus appendiculatus. Next base: position 2,116,694 of record JALIZH010032921.1, on the reverse strand, counting down.
GCGCGGGCGCCGCTCCTCCCTGCAGCTGAACTGGCGAGGGTTAAAGTCCCTGTTAGCGAGGGTTGGGCCGCAGCGCCGCGAACTTGCGGCGGTGAAAGGTGGGAACTAGACCCGAAGCGCAACCGTAAGAGAGTGCCGCTCCTCCAGTCCGGCCGTGCGTCGCCAGTCTGTGCTTCTCTCTTCGCCCGGGCGGCGGCGCTGGCATCGCCATCAATAGAAGTTGGGAGGAGCGTTGCCTGAGAGAGCCGGCTAGCTCTTGCAGGCGCTGCGCCGTGCTCCCGACCGGGCTGCAGAAATTAGGCGCCTTTTTCGTTCTTCGAACCACAACCACCACCAGCAGTTGTCGAGACACGTTTCATGGCTGTGGACGTTGTCGCGCCAACTTTTCTTTTTTCCGGCAGCGTTTAGCCGTACGCAGCACGCAAGAGATTAGTATGCTTTTTAGTGCCTGAGCCATGCCGCAACATCGGCAAAATCACTGATACGCACCTGGATGCCAATACAGGCTACGTGTACGTCAAGGGTGGGCCGAATCTGTCGTTGTTTGGGGTCCCGAAGGATCAGTTAGAGCAAGCGTAAAGATTGAGAAAAGAACCTGCACAGAGCGGACAAGCCCCTGGAAGACAGCGCAGTGTGCGAGCTTCATTTCGAGCCACGTTATGTGCTTAGAGACTATGTGCACAATAGCGAGGGAAAAGAAGTGCGGGTACCTCGTGGGCAGGACCGTAAATGGAGAGGGGTTGAGGGGGGTCTGACACCCCCCGAAATTTTTTAATGCGTTAACTGTTCGGGTGATACTAAAGTATTTACACGCCTTTACATCGACCAACAGTGGCCGAAGTTTGCCGTTCTACACAAAAATACCCCTCGAAAAAGATTCCTGGGTACGGCCCTGCTCGTGGCCGCACCCATTCTCCGCGCCTATGCTGTGCCGACGATCCTTCCCAATCTGCCAACGCATCTTAGTAATGAGCCTACGCAAGAGAGGACCGTTCGTATAAGGAAGAGATATGAAACTTCAGACGGACAGTAAAATCCCGAATTCTGTCCTTCCGACAATGCGGTGTCTGCCGTTTGCTCACACCGACGACGCTGTTGATGCAGGCTGTGAATGATGCCCAAAATCGTCTACATCTTCACCATCTGATTGATCTGATGATATAACTCGGTTTTATTTCTTAGAAGTGTCCTCACCGTCCTGCAGTGGCGTAGCCAAGGGGTGGCACACCAGGCCCGTGCCCCCCCCCCCCCCCTTCCTCCGAAAAAAAATTCTACGTATATCCCTGCCATATGGGAGCAAGCACAATTTTCCTGACCCCGTCGGTGTCGTATACCGCGCGGCCGCGTTGACCGCTAATGCCGAAGTGCTCTCCGAGAAAGTGGTTGCAGTGTGCCCGCTGCTACCCTCACAGCAAAAGTAATTTTTTTTACGTTGTCACACGTCTTCATTTTGATGTGAAAGGACTGAACAGTGACAAAGCAGGAAAGCGGCAGAGGGCCAAGAAGCTGAAGGTGAGTCGTTAAACATGAAGTGAATAAAGTGCATCAATGGCTGGATGTTGTACTTCAGTTCTTGCAAATAAGAGCTTCGTGTCAGAAACACGAGCTTCGTGTGTATCTTAATTTTGTTTACCATTATGGCACTGTAAATATGCATAACAGACGTGTAACTGCATTAATAATAACCCCCACAAAACTACTGTCTCGGTCATGTGCAACAACCAAAGTGGAACGAAAAATATTTAAGCTAGAACTTCATTTTAGCATAGCAAAGGCACAAACCCAGCCAGCATACCTGCATTTTTAAGGAGCGGGCGTGCACTGTTTTCTAATTCCATGGTGGAAGGCAGGGCATAATCTTGAAACAAAATCATTTTAGGTTAGGTCTGTGGCGGCAGCCAAGCCAAGCCAAGCCGCCAGGCAGCGCCACCCTCCGCTGCTCTCCGGAACCTCCAGAGAACCTGAATAAACAGTTGATGTTTGGGATCCACGCCGCGCGGTCGTGTCTTCTTCTCCCGCGCGTACACGCGTCCCAACAGTGGTGACCCGGACGAGGCTTACCGCCTTTTTCAAGCGATCGACGCCATGGAGACTCCCCCTAACGCACCGGCCATCTCCGCCGTCGACATCAGGCTCCCGCCGTTTTGGACAGCGGACCCGCAGCTGTGGTTCCTGCAGGTGGAGTCCCAATTCACCGCTCGTCGTATTGCCGCTGAGCTAACAAAGTACCACCACGTGGTCGCCAGCCTCCCACCGGCAATAGCGAGCGAGATACGCGATCTGCTGGTCGCTCCACCTGCAGAGAACGCGTACACAGCGCTCAGACAGCTGCTCATCAGTCGCCTCACGCCGTCGGAGCCTCAGCGACTGCAGCAGCTACTGCACGACACCGAGCTCGGGGACCGGACGCCCAGCCAATTGTTGCGCCACATGAGGCAGCTGTTGCACACGGCCGGCGCAGCCACCACCGATGCCGACAGCAGACTGCTTCGCGAGCTGTTCCTACAGCGACTTCCGGTCAACGTGCGCATGGTCCTCGCCTCGGCTGCCGACAAACGCCTGTCTCAACTCGCCGAGCTCGCGGACTCGGTGCTGGCGGTCGCTCCGCCGTCCGTCGCGGCGCTACAGCCAGACATCGCCGGTGGCGCGCCCACGACCACGCTGCATGACATCCGGGAGCAGATATCCCGCCTCGCCGATACCGTCGCAGCGATGCAGGCCCGCAGCACTCCCGAGGAGCGCCAGCGCCCAGCAGTGCAACAGAGAATCTGCTGGTATCACAGGAAGCATGGCAATGCTGCTCGCAAATGCATTCCTCCGTGCGACTATGCGGGAAACGGGAGCGGCCGGCACTGAGGACGACCAGTGTCGCAGAGGCCCCCGAACGTCGTCCATCAGTGTTTTTCCTCACCGACCGCGACAGTGGCCTTCGATTCCTCGTGGACACCGGCGCTGAGGTGAGCGTGCTGCCGGTTGGGTCCACCGATCGCCGTGTCCCCAGTGCGTCCCCGCTTCAGGCGGTCAACAACACAACCATCGCCACCTACGGACATCGCTCGCTGCCACTCGATTTAGGCTTGAACAGAACGTTCCGGTGGATTTTCATCGTGGCAGCAGTGAAGTTCGCCATCTTGGGTGCGGACTTTCTTCGGCATTTCGGCCTTCTCGTCGACGTGCGCAACCGCCGCCTTCACGATCCCGTGTCGCAGGCAACTGTGCAAGGCAATCCCTCGCCCCACCCTCCGCTGAGCCCCACTCTGCTCGGGCCGTCCGGTGCAGAACGTTTTACTCGCATTCTGCAGGATTTTCCCGAGTTGACGAGGCAGCCGCCAGCCAGCGCCGCGGCGAAGCACGAGGTACGCCACTACATCGCCACCAGCGGCCCACCCGTGCACGCACGGCCTCGCCGTTTGCCTCCACAGAAGTTGAAGGTCGCACGACAGGAATTTGAACACATGATGGAGCTAGGGATCATCAGACCTTCGTCGAGCGCCTGGGCATCTCCACTTCATATGGTGCCAAAGTCAACGCCGGGAGACTGGCGACCATGCGGGGACTATAGGGCGCTGAACCAGGTAACGACTCCAGACAGATACCCGGTACCGCACATACACGATGTCACGACGAGGCTTCACGGTGCCACTATCTTCTCGAAGATCGACCTGGTGCGGGCATACCATCAGATTCCCGTTGCCCCGGAGGACGTCCCGAAGACCGCCATCGCAACGCCTTTCGGACTTTTCGAATTCCTCCGAATGCCATTCGGACTCCGAAACGCGGGTCAGACATTCCAGCGGTTCATGGACGGTGCTATACGCGGCCTCAGCTTCTGCCACGCCTATCTTGACGACTTGCTAGTCGCCAGCAGCACTCCGGAAGAGCACGTGAATCATCTGCGCATCGTCTTCCAGCGCTTAGTGGAACATGGCGTGGTCGTGAACATGGCCAAATGCGAGCTTGGTGTGCGACAACTCTCGTTTCTTGGACACGTCATCTCCGCCTCAGGAGTTCTTCCTCAACCCAACAAGGTTGAAGCCGTGCAAGGATTTCCGCAGCCGACCGCCAAGCGCCAGCTTCGGGAATTTCTGGGTTTGGTAAACTTCTACCGCCGTTTCATTCCCCGCTGCGCCCATATCCTTCAACCTCTTCACGACCTGCTGGCCACTTCACGAAATGGCTCGGACGCCCTCTCCTGGTCTCAAGAAGCAAAAGAAGCCTTCTGCGAGGTCAAGGACGCTTTGGCAAACGCCGCACTGCTTGAATACCCCAGGTCCGGTGTCCCGCAGAGCGTAATGGTGGATGCCTCCGATACAGCCGTTGGGGCTGTATTACAGCAGCTCGTTGGGGGGAATCTGGCGCCCGATTTCCTTCTTTTCGAGGAAGCTAACACCTACCGAGCGCCGCTACAGCACCTTCGGGAGAGAACTGCTGGCCGTGTACGCTGCCATACGACATTTTCGCCATTTCCTGGAAGGTGTAGAGTTTTTCGTCCTCACCGACCACAAGCCGCTTACTTATGCATTGCGCTCGCTAAGCTCCGACGGTGGAACGCACACAGCACGTGAACGGCGCCAAATGTCCTATATATCAGAGTTCACGACTGATATCCGCCACGTCAAAGGCGGCGACAACGAGGTAGCGGACGCTCTCTCACGGAATCCTGTGAACGCCATCATGCCCACACTACAGGTTGATCTTCCCGCTTTGGCAGCCGCTCAACGTGAAGATGACGAACTGAAACCCTGTTGACCGCGACCACTGCCCTGAATCTTGAGTGGATCCCAGTTCCCGGATCCGAGGACAAGGTTTGCTGTGACACAAGCGTCAGTAGAACTCGCCCGTTCGTGCCCGCGAGCCTCCGTCGCCATGTGTTCGAGTCCTTGCACAGACTGTCTCATCCGGGGATTAGAGCCACCCAAAGACTGGTGACGGCAAGATTTGTCTGGCCGGGCGTAAATCGGGACGTCCGACGCTGGGCACGCGAATGTGTAGCTTGCCAGCGCTCTAAGATACAACGCCATACCTCGACAGCACTGGGAACACTCCCCACTCCGGATTCTCGCTTTGATCATGTCCACCTGGACATCGTCGGCCCACTGCCACCCTGCCACGGAAAGGCCTACCTGCTGACCTGTGTCGACAGGTTCACCCGCTGGGCGGAGGCCATCCCTATCGCGGACATCACTGCCGAGACGGTTGCGAGTGCTTTCCTGTACCACTGGGTAGCCCGTTTCGGTGTGCCCTCCACGATAACAACAGACCGCGGCCGACAATTCGAATCAGCCCTTTTCACTGCCATCAGTCAGCTCATGGGCACCTCACGCATACGCACGACAGCGTACCACCCCATGAGCAACGGCATGGTGGAGCGCTTTCACCGCCAGCTGAAGGCTGCGCTCACGGCAACCGAGGAACACAACTGGGTGGAGGCCCTCCCACTCGTTCTTTTGGGTATAAGGTCCACCTTGAAAGAGGACATTGGCTGCAGCGCCGCTGAGCTGGTCTACGGCACGACACTCAGGCTGCCGGGAGAGCTCTTTGCGGGCGGCTCAGAGGAGGCATCCATAGCTTGCAGCGACTATGCACTTCGCCTACGCAACGTCATGAGCAAACTGCGCGCGGTACCTCCACGGCCCCCAGGGTCGCGTGTGGTGCACGTCGACCCACAGCTCACATCGTGCCCATATGTGTTTGTACGACACGACGCGGTTCGGCGACCTCTTCAGCCACCCTATGATGGGCCGTTTCAAGTCCTCCGCCGTGGCAACAAGCAATTCACAATCAAGAGAAACGGCCGTGAGGAGGTCGTGTCGTTGGACCGCATCAAGCCAGCACACATGGACCGTGACGACGCCGTGTTGCCTCCACTAAGGGAATCATCGCCAGGAACCCCAGCTTCAATGCCAGCCCAAGTCCACGAGGTGCCCTCCCGGCTGACGCACAGTGGGCGGCTATCAAGAGCACCCACTCGCCTGGACCTTTAACTCCGTTCGGCAACTCACTAGGGGGGGAGTGCTGTGGCGGCAGCCAAGCCAAGCCAAGCCGCCAGGCAGCGCCACCCTCCGCTGCTCTCCGGAACCTCCAGAGAACCTGAATAAACAGTTGATGTTTGGGATCCACGCCGCGCGGTCGTGTCTTCTTCTCCCGCGCGTACACGCGTCCCAACAGGTCTACATGGCATGAAACCGTATATTTTGAAGGGTACATCGTCCTTTTCCGCGAGATGCTACATTGGGGCAAATACGATGTGGCCTAAACAAATATAGTGCTTGTCAAAAGATGCAAAGAACTGAAGTGCGCAACAAAAAAAAAAAGAAAGAAACAAAGCTTTAACTGCATCGCACTAAAAATGAGAAAGGCATCGGTAGCTTTGGCTGCCATCGGACTGACTTTCGGCAAACTCTATCGCAAAAGAACAGGGGAAAAAGGCGAACTGAGAGCAACATAAGCTCTCAATATAGTCAGAGGGCGGTCTATACAAGCAAGTTTATTTTAAATATCAAAAGAACGTGCGTCGCAACTCTAACGTGCGGCCAGCGACGAGCAGCTTCTGCAAGCGAAGCATCTATTGAAGTTGCCTGTGGCGCCACCTCTCCTATGCGACGCCAACTGCGTCAGAGGAGCGGCGGAGTAAGCCCACTGCCCTCTTCTAGTACACTGTAACTCCGCGAAGAGGCTTGGTTACGCTGCCACCCCCTATTTCTGGGGAAGCAAGGAGGTTGGGGAGGTGAGATTCTTGGACAGAGAAGAGGAGGCCACCTCAACTATCCCGTGCAGTGTTAGGCATGGTCGTCGGCAGAATTTTCTCTTGGGGGGGGGGGGGGGGGGGGCTGCAAAGCATTGCTGCATCGCGACTGGGAGAGGGGGAGAGCACTGGCATAGCTTGGGTGTGGGGAAGTGCTTGGGGCAAGTGCCTCTTTTGCACCCCCCCCTGCCGACGCCCATGGTGTTAGGGGATTAAAGTAGCGAAAGAGAGGCTCAGCGTCGTTGGGAAAGGGACAGTTAAAGAATTTGGAGGAAAGAGAGGGGCACCACCTCGAGAACGGAATTCCCACAACACCGAGCACCCAGTAAAAAAAATCGGTGGGTGTTCAACGGCTCTGGGAATAGAACTCGGTACCTCCTGCATTGGAAACAGACGCTCTAACCGCTCGGCTACCACTGGCAACGTCCACAGGCAACCTGACAAAGGGGGCGCACGAGAGGCACTGAAGGGGGGGGGGAGTGGCTGCAGGGGCTTTGGGGGGGGGGGGGGCGATCGCCCCTACCGCCCCCCCCCCCCTGGATCCGCCACTGCTCATGCGCCTCGTGTAAGTCACCCTCCGTTGTCAGGAGCACTCCAAGGTACCGGTATTGTGCGGCTTGAGGGATGATGTCGCCCTTGGGCAGCATCACTTCTGGATTGTTGTCAGATGAGCCCGAGAAGCGGAGCACAGCTGATTTGGCGGGGTTGAAACTTGAATGTAAGCCCTAGGGTCGCCAAGTGTTCGGCACATATTGTTACAAGACTTTGCAGCTGTGCCTCGTCCTCGGCTAGTAGCACAATATCATCCGCATACGCCAGTGCCGGCAGTGTCCACATCTCCTGAAGACCAGCCCATGGGAATGTGAGCCTGAAGCCTATACCCGACTCGATGAGCAGTCGCTCCATTTCGGATGTGTATAACATGTACAGGAGTGGAGACAGGGGGCACCCTTGCTTCAGGCCTCGCCGAACAGCGACTAGCTCTGAACTGCTACCGTTGAAGTTCGCCACCACTGCATTGTTCGTGTACAGGCGTTCCAACAGGTTTGTCCACTCCTGTGGCATGTCGATTGTCTTCATGCGGTGTAGTAGTGGCTCATGCGGGACGCTGTCGTAGGCTTTTGCTACGTCTAGAAAGCACCCTACGAGGCCCCTAGATTCTCGCCGTGCAATCTCGATGCACTGGGTCAGGGTGAAGACGTTGTCCTCGAGCCGTCGGCCCTGCCGGAATCCGCACTGCAGTTCCGTGAGGTGTCCGTGTGATTCGGCCCACGAAACCATCCACCTCTTCACGACATGGGCGAACACGCGGTACAACACGCTTGTGACCGTAATTGGTCGGTAGTCCCTGAGCAGACCACAGTCACCACCCTTCTTCGGCACAAGACATACGCGCCCTTGTAGCCAATCCGTGGGTATGGGGTCGCCCGCTACAATGCCGGTGAATATGTCGGCAAGTTGATCACGTGGATGGATGGATGCTATGAGCGTCCCCTTTATAACGGGGCGGTGACATGTCTGCCACCAGGCTCGAAAAAAAAAACTTTCTTTTTATGTTGGCCTAATGCCTTATCTACATTGATCAAATCTATGCTATTACAGCAAAGAAAAATATAAGTTCACGGTCCATCTCTCTGCTTCTTAAGGTAGAATGACCTTATTTTTCCCCATTCTTCATTTTTGTCCTTTATCTCTACTTTTCTGCCACCAATACTCTAACCGTCTCTTACTTATTTCTATCGCGGACGTGTTCAGCTTTCCATTGATGTCCCTAAAACCCAAGGCTTCATGTAGACTCGTGCCCACACGTATATCTGGGTGGATATCGACACATTCAATCAGTACATGTTCCATCGTTTCCTTAGTTCCCCCCACAGCATGTACATTGTTCTTCTTCGTTACAGAATCTCGCTTTATAGCTACGCGTGCTAAGGCAACCCGACCTTGCCTCAAACAGTAAAGCGCTTCCCCTTGAATTATCATAAAACCTCTCCCTCCTTATTTCGTTTTTTCCCTTTCGGTAGTCACTGAGAGCCGGCTTCTTTTCCATCGCTGTCATCCAATAAGTCCTCTCCGCCTCTCTGACTTTTCGCTTAATGCTCCTTGTTGCCATGTCGCCCACACTGCTAGCCGTATATTTACTGGTGAGCCTCCTAGTTCTTTTTCTCCACTGCGTGTCGACGCTTTTTCTATACAAATACCTGAAAACCTTCCCTGCCCATCTACTCTCCTTCATTTTCCTCAGCCTCTCTTCAAATCTAATTTTGCTCTGAGCTTCCCTCACTTCAAAACCTGTCCATCCCATATCACCCTTTACAGCCTCATTTGTCGTCTTCCCGTGAGCGCCCAACGCGAGGCGTCCCACAGTCCTTTGATTTACATCCATTCCTGATTGCACCTCTGACTTCATGGACACCACTGAGTTCCCAAATGTAAGCCCCGGAACCATCACACCCTTCCACAGCCCTCGAAGCACCTCGTACCTATTGTATCCCCATAACGCTCTGTGCTTCATGATTGCAGCATTCCTCTTTCCCTTTGTTACCGATGCTTTCTCTTGTACCTCCATATATCTATCCCCCCTCATTTACCCACACTCCGAGGTACTTGTACTCGCTTACCCTCGGTATTTCTTGGCCCTGTATTAAGACCGCATGGTCTTCGTGATCATTGAATACCATCAATCCACATTTTGTTGCACTAAAACCTAGTCCTAGAGCCTCGCCCTCCCTTCCGCATATATCTGACGTGTATACGACAGCGCGCGCCACCTAGCGGAAACATCGGAAGACGGCGTCACTCCCTCCCATAGGAGCCGCTTGGCGGTGATCACACTTCTAGTATTCTAGCCACTGTAGTTTGGTCAATGCGAAGCCACGTGGCTTCGCAATGATCGTCGATATCATCAAATGTTATTAGACTTGCATTTTCGCCACTTCTGAAGGAAACGGGCAACATGCAAACGAACCGCTTTGGATTTCGGGTTTCCCTGTCGATTATCCACGTCGTATTTGTTGCCTGGCTGTAGCTGGCGATCAGGGGCGTAGCCAGAAATTCTTTTCGGGGGGGGGGGGGGGGGGGGAGGAAGGGCTTTAACCATACTTTATTTATGTTAGTGCGTTTTTTTGTACGTGTGCGTGTATATATACACAAGCAAAACTGAAAAATTTCGGGGGGGGGGGGGGGGGGGGTCTGGGCTACGCGCCTGCTGGCGATTCACTCGTGCGCGTCGGCGTCCGTACACATGTCGACGCGGAGGCACTTCACGTTGACAGTCGGAACCACTTCGCTCATTCAGACTATCACCACTTTATCGAAACTCCACTCGCACACGCCCTCGCCGCACGCTGGCGCAGTGGTGGTGGTGGTGATTAGAAGAAGAAAGACGCGCCTAATTTCTGCAGCCCAAACGGAGCACGGCGCAGCGTGAACGCAGTGGCGTGAGCGGCTACCCGATCTAAATCCATCCCAGGCAGAGAAAGGGCGAGGGTGCTTCCGCACGATGGAACAGCCGTAAACACACCTCCGTGCGTGCGTGCGTTGGTGAGCGCGCGCGCCTCCCCAGCCACGTGACCTTGAGAGAAGAACCAGTAGCGCGCGAGCAATCCCGGCGGATCCGCTGGCTGCCTCCTCGCTCTCTTTCTTTTCTCTCTCGCGTGCGCTGCTACTCCAGCATTTCAAAATACGCCGCCCGGGCATCTGTTGCCGACAATTTCCTTATCATTTGCCGACCGTTGGCTGAAGGTCTTCGGCCAACTAATAATCAACGAAATTGGTTGCCAATCACGGCCCCACAAATTTGTGCCACCATTGGTCGGACGACAATAGCGGTTGCCGAGCACTGCCCACTTGTTTACCCACGATCGGCCATCGGCCAATTTCAGTTGGGTAGAGTGTACTAGAACTCGTTACCTGCCGTTGGCCGCCGTATATTTTGAAATGAAGATAATGATGTCGGTAGGCTGCTGACAACTAATAATAATAATAATAATAATTTTTATTTGCACAACAATGTGAGCCCTCCGGTGACGTGAGAGGCTAGACAGAAAGGAAAGACCCTTACGCGCGTGCGTCTGCTAGCCCGTCACAGGAAGGCAAAAAAAAGAAAAGAGAGAGGAGAAAGAAAAAAATGGGGTCAGCTTGAGCAATAACTATTACAAAAGATTGATTACGCGGTATTGGCAAGGCAAGACGACTTGGTATAAACATCAAGTTGTTTTATTTATGTGTAGCATTATCCAAAGACGTAGTCTTCGGTTATTTGAAGAACATCTTGAATTGACAATTTGGCCCCGACCAGGGCGCCCCTACAGGAAAGTGCAATAACGCGAATGGCGGCGCCCATGCGACCATAACGCGGAGGTTAGTAAATCCACTCCCGGTGTTTGAGGCCGGAACGCGCCGCGGTTGATTTTTTCGCCCTCTGCGGCGGTTTGTAGAAATGAGAGTCTCCGGGGCCAGCCGTGAACACAACGCTACAGGTAGCCACCATACTAGATGTGTGCGCCGTGCCGGTTTCGACCGGCGGCGGCGTGGTGGTCGTACCGAGTAGTACCGAGTCGGCGGCGGCGGCGTCATCGGCGCACGCCGGGCATTTCGTCGGCGGCGGCGCGCGGTCCCTTTTCGTCGTCGGCGGCGGCGTGAAAACCGAAACCACAAATTCAGAAAGTCATTTCACTGCATCCTTTTTTGCTAAACCGAAAAAAAGGCTGAAATTCAGTGTTTTTAACTCTAAGTGCTGCGAGGACAGCATACAGAGGTGTTGAAAGTGGCATATATATCTAAAGTCATGTACTGTGCAATAAACATTTCTGGGGTTTCACGTGCCAAGACCACGATATGATCATGAGGCACGCTTCAGTGGGCTGCTTCGGATGTTTCGACCACCGGAGGTTCTTTGACGTGAACTAGCATCGCATACACGGGCCGCTCGCATTTAGCGTCCGGGATCGAACCCGCTTCTACGGGTCAGTATCCGAGCACTGTGCCCATAAGCGTGCGCAGGGTTCCCTTTCAGGGGGGGACAAAGGTTCATCGCAGCGCCCATCGCAGCGCCCCCCCCCCTCCCTATTAAGTCAATATAAGGGGCAGACTTTGCGCCCCCCCTATCTTAGGTGATTTGAGGGGGGCGGCCGCCCCCCCCCCCCTGCCCCCCCTCGTGCGCCCGCCTATGACTGTGCCATCGCGGTGCGAATGCTGAATGTGTTTATATCTCACTCTTACACTGTTACTCTCACACTCTGGGACTATATTTTAATAACGCGGCTCGAAAGGAAAACTAAAACCGTATCAAATTTGGCAACTCCTGCGTCGTCGACTTAGAGGCCAATTACTATAAACGGCTCTATGTAGAATCCTGGCCCATCCAGGCAACAGCCGGAAACGTCAACCACTCTACAGGTGCCCTGCCGATAGAGATTCTGCCTCAACGGAATTCTGCACATCATGGAGAATAGGCGTGACCCCACGGCAGGAAAATGCGAGTGATACGCGAAACGTGGAATTTTCCTTGCAACAAAAAAAAAAACAAAAAAAGAAATCCACCCACTACCTTTTAACTCACAATCAAAGCCCATTAATACCGCTGTCACACGAAGCTAACTACGCTTTGCAAAAGGTAAAAACGGCGCAAAATAGACTAGACGAACGAGGAATAACACAGGACGAGCCCTGACTAACAAATGACTGTTTTATTGCTTCAATGCAATAGTATGAAGGAAAAAAAATTCCCCATCTCCCGCTAAAGGGAACCATATCTGGATGCGAAGCAGCGGGGAGATAATTAGCTAGCTTGAGCGGGAGGAACGTCGCCGCTCTCATTTGACGGCAGCGGTCCGGGCGCTCATCGCGGCGCTGCACAGGAGAGAGAATGAGGCGCGCGCGCTCCGTCATTTTCATACTGCGGAACTACCGTGGCGCCCCCCAGCGGAGTATGCAGCTGTCACACCACCCGTCATGCGCACCGCTCCGCAGAGAATTCCTAGAGGAGGGGACGGGGGGGGGACCGTAGGAGAGGCAAGAGAGCGGGAGGGGACGTGCATGCGCTGTGGGGGTGTGGCACGCGGGAGCCGCTCCGTAGAGTAGAGGATTCCCAGAGGAGAGAGGACGCGCATGCGCTGTGGGACGCCGGAGCCGCTCCGTAGAGTAGAGGATTCCTATAGAGGAGAGAGGGGCAGAGGACGCGCATGCGCTGTGGGGATGTGGGACGCCGCTCCGTAGAGTAGAACATTGTTAGAGTAGAGAAAGGGGGTGAGCATAGGAGACGATAGGGGAGGGGACGCGCACGCGCTGTGGGGGGGGTGTGGGACGCGGGGGGCAGCTCCGTAGAGTAGAGGATGCCTAGAGGAGAGAAAGGGGGGTAAGCGTAGGAGAGAGAGAAGGAGGGGACGCGCATGCGCTGTGGTGGTGTGGGACGCGGGAAGGAGGGACGGACTAAGCCCCTCCAAACACAGTGCAAGCAAGATCAAGGAATGGGCGACAGACGATCAACCTGGGCGACAGACACCACCTGCCTAGCCATTGCTAAGCACCCTCTCTGTCCTCTCGGCCATGACTCTGATGACTGGGGTAGGGTTGACAGCCTTCATATTACTAGTGTTCTGGTTCGCATAATGGGTGCTTCCCTACATCATGAAAGTGGCCGGACGCGGGACGGCGGACGCGGGAGGGACGGACAGAGCCCCGAGCATAAGATGCTTCGGATCTAAAAGTGCGGGGAAAGAAGTCACGTGGAATTTCATGCTATTAGTCACGGTACATTGTGTGGACGCTGTTAATCGACAAGATTACAATTTTGAGATTGCACCTAGGCACGTGAGAGAAAGTTAATCGCTTCTTTGCTTAGTGTTATGGATGGTTCACTAACAGATGTGTCGCCCCCCTAGTTTATTAGCGAAAGCCTCGGTTATCAGACGACTGTATACGCTTTGGTATCTTTCTTTGACTTTGAAGTCTCAGAACTCTTGTGTGCACCCGCATTGGCTGCAATGTATGCGCCGAGTTCAGAGAAGCTTACTGTTGTAATTACTGCAGTAATTACAAGAGTAAGCTTATTCACAACGTATTGACAAGTTCTGGCCATTTACTGTGGACATCTTCCAACCTCGGGATACCCGAGCACCATAGGCGTGCGCAGGGTTCCCCATCAGGGGGGAGGGGGGGGCGAAGGTTCATCGCAGCGCCCCCCCTCCCTATTAAGTCAATGTATAGGTTGTATTCACGTGACGTCACGTTGGCGGGCGAGGTAGCGAAAAGTGCGCCAGCTGTGCTGGCAACCGCGTGGCCGCCCATATTGAAGGCCGGCGGTTCCGACATGTGCATTCAATCCGCCATTTCCCGTCCGCTGCCTACAAGCTATTGCCGGTAATTTGCTCTTGTTTTAATTTTGTGTGGCTCTTGAAGTATCACATTTACCATTGGCGAAGCTGCTGCAGCCATGGGCGATGCGTGCTCGGCTCGCTTGGGCGTGTACGCCGAGAAATTGGAAGCCGACGCTAAACAGTGATACACGGACGAAGTGGCTCTCTGCGGTGGCGTTGACTCACTCATTCTGACGAGCAAGGAAGCCGCATTTGACATCGAACTCGTCCCTGAGGTGAAACCTTCGGACATAAATGACTGTTTGGTGCATACTACAGGTTTTGTGACGCACGAACAACTGAAAGCCAAGAAATTTATTTGGAAGCTCACAATTACTTGTCCAGGAACCCTTGCTGAGAAGTCACGACGACTGCGTCGTTGTGCGCGCAAAGGTAAGATCATCTTTAGCTTCTTGAAGTTATACTGCAGCTGTAAGCGCGAAAGACGAGTTTACCCATTAATTTGATGATAGTGCGATGCTCTACGAATCTGGTTGAAGCTGGTAACAGCGCTTACGAAGTAATATGCACGTAAAAGCACCATTGCACGGGGCACTTTCGATAGCGGTCGAGCGCAAACGAGACTGAAATTTCGACGTGACTGACTCGCCCACAGCTTTGATCGATCGCGATGAAAAGTCGTCTCTAGGGCGTATAATTATTCACGAGACCAAGTCATCAAAGCACAGCTGTGCTTTGATGCAAGTGTACTGAAACTAGCAGCCAGAAGGCCGCTTTAGCGAGAAAAACAAAACCGTGTGCGTGTCATTTTAGCTCGCAATGTACCGCGCATATGTAAATATGAGCAGTCCAACGTTGAAAACTCTGCTGTGTCGTGCTTTTCGCAGACGTCTCTGCCAGTGCACTGAAACTGAATGCATTTACTGTGTCATTGCGATTTCTCTATTTTCGTGTTCCGTTCGCGTCTGATTAAATGGATGGCTTTCCTTTTTTACTCAAAGCTATCAGAATTCGAACTCAACTGTGTTTCCATTCGCAGGTGAACCACTCTCAGGCGCTCACCACACAGCCTTCTAATATCAGCCCGGCGAAGACGGCTGAGCCATTCGTCACGACGCTTCGCCGAAACCTCCGGAGTACGGCTACATTGGCCTCGAATAACGTTAGCAAGGAATAAAATTTAACCTGTTTTGCGTTCTCAGACGCACCACCCTTCAATTTTTGGGATTGCTGCACCCAAATACGGCGCAATTAAACATGATAACAGATGGCGGGGGGCAAAAAACGGCTCAGCTTTAGTATCACGCACAGACACGCACGGTGTACACGGCCGTAGTTATGGCGGCCGGAAGTAGTGCCTTCCCGGCATGCCGTGCGGGTATGCTGCGGGAGCACAGGGTTGCTCGGAGGTGAATACCACCTATAGGGCAGAATTTTCGCCCCCCCTCACTTAGGCGACTAGGGAGGACGGCCGCCCCTCTGCCCCCCCCTCGTGCGCACGCCTATGCCGAGCACTGCCTAGCAGTCACACAGCTCATCTGAGACTCCTCGTTTCTTCCCCCGATCACGCTTTCTTGCGTCTTCGAAACCATGCAATTTCCCTTCTTGCAGCCACGTGGTCTCGCCGACTTTGGCACGCGTTTTCCCGGTGTCCTACACCCATGGGGTAGGGATGGTAAAATCGATGAACGATTAATCAATTAATCGATTAAAGGTGCACAGTTAATCGATTAATCATAATCTATTTCCGCCTTCCGATTAATCGAATTAATCGATTAAAACTCTTCGATTAATCGATTACGGCAACTGCCCCCCCCCCCCCCCCCCCCCAATACCACCCCTTGGCCGGTGCGCATGAGTGCGAGGCGAGCGATGCGGAGACGCAGAAGTCGAGCGCACCTACTCTTTTTCACTACAGCGCATATTTATACGCTAGTAGAAAAGCCCAAAGCAGTCTGCGGCTCTACTCCATAGAGGCAGAAATGAACTCGCCCTGGTCTCCATCACCTCCAAGCCCTCCCCAAGGTTTCAAGCGAGGGCAGGAGGTGGCCCCACCACGACGAGGCAGAAATGCACTTGCCCGCCTCTCTCCGCTCACAGCTTACTGCATTCACCTCCTCTCGCCCCCCTTTCTTCTATCGAGTGCTGGTTAATCGTCGGCAAAGTACACGTGGTGCTTACTTGCTATATTGCGTTAATAATACATTTTGGTGTGTATACTGCTTCCTTTGTCATGTCGTAACGGCGAGCAATCGCAAGAGGAGCGCGGTGTGGACGTTGTTCACAGAAGATTCGAAAACGATATCTGCAATGTGTGATAAATGTGGTAAGCAGTACTCGAAGCCAGAGACGGAAACTTTTAAGATATTACCTGCCTCACGCCAACTTTATTAATTTGTAGAAGAGTCATCCTCCAAAGACAAATGGTGATGACTAAAATTACAATGTTGAGGACCCCGTTCCCGAAGGCACAGATCCGCCTTTTCAGGTGAGTTATCAGTATCTTAGCCAAGAACCTTTGAGTAACTCTTCTTGAAAATCAAGTCGCTCTTCAATTACACAAGCGATTCTTATGTTTTAAAAGGATAGACTGTTGGTAATTCATATTCGTTCAAAAAGCTTGGTCCCAGGACCCCTTCCTTTGGCCCGGTATTTTTGAATGAAAGCAGCAAGACGGTGCTTCAACGCTCAATAGGGAAGTTTGTTGTTTTCCGTACATTTCAGACGTGCGAGCGCATCGTCTAGTTGCTTATTTTGTTTGTATTCATTTTCGGCTCCGCGCTGTTTCATCGAGTTTCATTGCAGAAACTCAGCTCTCCTTGCCTTTGATTAACTAGCGAGTTTCTTCGCCTGCTGTGTCTATGGCAACTTTCTGGGTATATTATTTAACTCTCATGTCCGCCATGGTGGATCAGTATACTTACAGCGCTCGGCTGCTGACCCGATGGTCGTGAGGTTAGAACCCGGACACGGCGGTCGTATTGCGATGGAGGCAAAATGCTAGACGCCCGCGTACTGTGCGATCTCAGTGCACGTAAAGAACACCAGATGGTCGAAATTTTCGGAGCCCTCCACTTCGGCGTCCCTCATAACCATACCGTGTTTTTGGACATAAAACCCGACATATTACTGTTATTCAACGTCCAGGTTTTATTTTTATCTTCCTTAATTGCACTGTACAGCAGGGTTGCCGTTGGTGGCTACTTTGTGCCGAATTGGCTGCTTTACAACCCTGTCTAGCGAAAAATATTTCAGGTTGGTGGCATGGCTGCCGTCTGGCTACTTGTCACTTCTGCTTTGGCGCAATAAATAATCGGCCATTGTTCATACGACTTGTAGATAACACAGACTATTTTCAGGCTGTTTTTTCGTATCGGCATATGCCCTTCCCCCCCCCCCCCCCTTACCTTGCGGGCTCGTGCGCATCGAGGCACCCAAACGCAACTCTCGGCGAACCTTCAAGTACGAAGTGGCGTAGTTACATGCATGTTGGCAGGCAAACCTGCAACTAGTTCGCTGCTCATGCTGCCCGTACTTCCACGCGCAAGGTTCTACTTATGATGCACAGAATTAGAAACTTGCGTATGAAAAATCTCGTATGAACTTGACGAAAACAGAGGTGCGCGACAAAATTAAGCTAGAGTGTTAATATTAACTAGATTTGACTAGTTGAAGCTCCACTGGTCTTATATAAGCTATACTATAATCATATTCAATCTGCGGCTTCAAGTAAAAGCAGATTCGACGTGTAATCTTCGTAATGATTTGTTCGCTGGAGTGTTCCCGAGTTACTCTGTATATGGCGAGAACTCTATTCTACATAAAGTGCATGCATGGCACACTGAATTTATTATAACTTACTGTTTTATTTCCACCTTATTTGTCGCTTGAAGACCAGGCAAGAGGAAAGAAGATTGCTTTTATTTCTATGGCGTTGTTTATCCAAACGTTATTATTTATTGTTCAATAAAAGCTCTACTCATAATATCCCTTCTTTTCAACTTGGCTACAAATATGGCGATCAAATTAAATTACTTGGCTTCTTGGGCTACTCCTAGCTTGAGTTCTGGCTACTTTTCAAGTCCGCCAAACGGCAACCCTGCCATACAGTGGCCCACAATTTCCACATTGTAGCATCCGTTGTTTATTTCTTGACTGGTTCCTATTGCCGTTATATTTTAAATGCGAAGCATTTCTTAGCGAACTTCGGCGACTTAGAGCGTATCTATCTATCTATCTATCTATCTATCTATCTATCTATCTATCTATCTATCTATCTATCTATCTATCTATCTATCTATCTATCTATCTGCCTACGACTTTGTGCTCTCCTGGCCGTATCGTTAATGGGATTTATACCAAATTTGGTATGGCATAACATGACTGTATGACGAACACAAATGGCTGGTCATATCATGACAATCACGACTAACTTGTCATGAAAAGTATGATTTACATGCCACGCTCATGGCGCGCTGGCGGCCGTTTCGTTGGCTTGATACACACCAAACTTGGTATTGAGTGACATGACTGTATGGCGAACATAAAAGACAAGTGGTAATGTGAAAATCATGACTTGCCATGTCCGACATGACTTGCATGCCACGCTCATGGCGCGCTGGCGGCCGTTTCGTTGGCTTGCACCAAATTTGGTATTGAGTGACATGACTGTATGGCGAACATAAGTGGCAGGTGGTAACATGAAAATCTTGGCATGCATGTCATCAACAACGCCATTTACATGCCACGCTCGTGGTGCGCTTGCGTCCAGTTCGCTAGCTTGAATACACCAAATTTGGTATTGCGCAACGTGACTGTATGACAAACATAAATGACAGGTCCTAACATGTAAAACATGACATGCAAATTATGTAAATCATGATTTCCTCCTTCCTGGCTGCTTACATTACATCGATTCCCACAGTACGTGGGATCTGCCGGCTTTTATTCCTTCGCAAGTAACCGGTTATTGTTTACCAATGAATGAAAGATAGAAAATATGTTAAAAGGCGGAGAGGGTGGCCTGAGCTAGTACGCCCCGGCCTGCTACCCGGAAAACAGGTGATGAAGAATGGTGGTGGCAGAAAGAAGCGATCCATGTATATATATATATATATATATTGCCACTAGTATAAGATCGGCTGGTATTGTTTCTGTTGTTGTTGACAGGCTTGTATGTGCCGCTGTTGAAAAGAGGACGAGGACGAACTCGCGGAAAAGACGATGAGGTTGCATTGGCAGTGATCGGACCAGCCTGACGTTCTGCTGTACCGCTAATTACAGGTTTCTGTTGCGGTATATCGTGACATAATTGGTGGAGGTGCTGGGTAGCAGTCTATGCACTGCGACCACGAGGAAGATCCCGACACCAACATCGACGGCTTGGAAGAACCAGCTGACCTCCGGCGCAGTCGGCGGCAATTAGGCCTACCACCCCAATTCGGCCCTCTACCAGAACGCCCCAGAAACATGGCAAGCGCAACAACGGCAAGCCAGACTGAACAGACTACGACTCCGCCAGCTCCATGGCCTTTCAACGCCTTGAGAACCCCAAAGCCCTTCCATGGGGACGCTTATGAAGACGTTGAAGACTGGCTGGACCAGTACGAACGAGTTGCCGTCGCCAACGAATGGGACGATCACCGGAAGCTCCGGTATGTCTATTTCTACCTGGAGGATTCGGCGCGCATTTGGTTTGAGAACCATGAAGCTGCCTTGAGAACCTGGCCGGAGTTTTGTGCTCAGCTGCGGAGCACGTATGGCAGTCCTGACCGGAAAGAACAAGCGGAACGACTCCTCAATTCTCGGAATCAAAGACCAAATGAAAGCGTTGCCATGTTTGTTGAGGAGATGTCTCGGCTGTTCCGGCGAGCTGATCCCGCAATGGGGGAGGACAAGAAGGTACGCTTTCTGATGCGGGGCGTAAAAGAGCAGCTGTTCGCAGGACTCGTGCGAAACCCCCCAGCTACCGTGGCGGAGTTCCTCCATGAAGCCATAACGATGGAGCGAATGCTGAGACAGCGGTCTTCGCAGTATGAGAGGCCGAACGACCTTTCATGTCTGTCAGCGCCCTTGGCAACGCACGACGTCACGAGCATTAGGGACCTCGCGGAGCTAGTGCGCAGCATCGTACGCGAGGAGCTGCAAAAGCTTCACGCAGTGCCTCCACAGCCCCAAGTGGCTTCCCTAACGGACGTCGTCCGCGAAGAAGTACGGCAACTGGTACGACCATTGGTGGCGCCTCCAACCGAAGCTCCTCTTCTGACGTATGCGGAAGCTTTACGCACTCCTGCACCGGCAGTCAACTATTCCCCTCGACCATCCCCCCCTGCAGACGCCGCAGTACTCCTCGGGCCCGCCGCATTACGAGAACCCGCGACTCAATGTGCGGAAATCTAGTGTGTGGCGCGCTCCCGACAATCGGCCACTTTGCTATCATTGTGGTGAGCCAGGTCATTTGTACCGCGAGTGTTCGTACCGACACATGGGCCTGCCTGGCTTTCGGCCGGATGCTCGTCGACCCCGTGATGGTGAACGACCCCGCGCTATTGCAGAGTACTTGGCGAGCCTTCAGTCTTCGACTCTCCAGCAACGCCAATCCCGCTCCCATTCTCCTCGACGTTCGACGTCGCCGGGTCCACACTCTACCTTCGCCGATGTTGTTGCGGGACGACCGCCTAGGTCCCCAAGCCCACGCCCGGGAAACTAGGAACAGCGGCCTCCGGAGGTGGGACCGCTGTTGGGCTATCGTTAAAACATCCTCCTCCGACCCGTCCGCCGACCACCGACGATTCCTTTTCAACGACACCTGCCATCGACGACAAACCCGTTTCTGCTGACATTGCCATTCTTGTCGACAACCATCCGGTAACTGCTCTTGTCGACACTGGCGCCGACTACTCGGTTATCAGCGCTGAACTCGTTGCTGAACTAAGGAAGGTTACGACTCCTTGGGGGCATGGACCAAACCTCCGGACAGCAGGAGGTCACCTCTTGACACCGCTCGGGAGATGCACCGCCAGGCTGCAAATCCGTGAGTCGACGTTCATCGCTTCTTTCATCGTGTTGCCAGAATGCTCCCGGAAAGTTATCCTTGGCATGGATTTCCTCCGCGAGCACGGCGCCGTTATTGATCTCCGTGACTTACTCGTAACGTTTGCTGACGACCATGCCCCGCAACCAAGAGATACCAACGCGCAGAGGACAGCACTTCGTATTGTCGACGACGCCGTTACACTTCCGCCGCGAACCAGCATGTTCGTGACTGTACAGAGCGACAGACCTCATGGCAGTAGCGGCATCGCCGAAGCGAACCTGTCGGTGCTCTTGGCTCGGCAAATCTCCATCACCCGCGGCATAATCCAAATTAAACGTGGAATGACTGAGCTGTTGGTTACCAATTTCAGCGGCGAATACCAACATTTGGCTAAGCGAACGGCCGTCGCTCACTTCGAAGCCATTGACGGTGAAGCATGTTTAACGATTGCTCCGATTTCCGCAGCCGGTAAACGTGACACCGCGGTGGCCAATACAGTCGATGTCAATCCGAAGCTGCCATGTGTTCAGAAGGAGCAAATACGCTGTATTCTACGCATGTTTAGTGACTGTTTCGCGTCTACATCCAAAATAAACCAAACACCGACCGTGAAGCACCGTATTATAACGGACCCCGCTGAAAGGCCCGTACGTCAGCATGCCTACCGAGTGTCCCAAAAGGAACAAGAGGTCATACGTTCTCAAGTGAAGCAGATGCTCGACGACGACGTCATTCAACCCTCCACCAGTCCATGGGCGTCCCCCGTCGTACTGGTAAAGAAAAAGGACGGCACTCTTTGCTTTTGCGTCGATTATCGTAAACTCAACAACGTGACGAAGAAAGACGTTTACCCTCTTCCACGCATCGACGACTCACTAGACCGCCTTCGACACGCCCGGTACTTCTCTTCCATGGATTTGCGCAGCGGTTACTGGCAGATCGAAGTTGATGAACGCGACCGCGAAAAAACAGCATTCATAACTCCTGATGGCCTGTACGAATTTAAAGTGCTACCATTCGGCCTGTGTTCTGCTCCCGCGACGTTCCAGAGGATGATGGACACAGTGCTGTCAGGTCTTAAGTGGGAATCGTGCCTTGTTTACTTAGACGACGTCGTTGTCTTTTCACAAACGTTTGAGCAGCACTTGCAGCGACTTCGTTCTGTCTTTATGGCAATTCGCACCGCAGGCCTATCGCTGAAACCAGAGAAATGCCATTTTGGTTACGACGAACTAAAGTTCCTCGGCCACCTTGTTAGCCACGATGGTATTCGGCCGGACCCAGAAAAGACATTGGCTGTCGCTGCATTCCCACCACCTGCCAACAAACGTGATGTGCGTCGGTTTTTGGGCCTCTGCGCATACTACAGACGTTTTGTGCAGAATTTTTCAAACATAGCCGAACCCCTGACTCGTCTGACAAAAGAAGATGTTCCCTTTGCGTGGGGCCCTGAGCAAAGACGCGCTTTCTCGGAGCTTCAGCAGCGCCTCCAGACTCAGCCCTTACTCGGACACTTCGATGAAGATGCCGACACTGAACTGCACACAGATGCCAGTAACATCGGTCTTGGTGCAGTCCTGGTCCAGTGGCAAGACGGCGTCGAACGAGCTATTGCTTATGCTAGCCGGATTTTATCATCTGCGGAGGCGAATTACTCAACCACGGAAAAGGAGTGCCTAGCTGTTGTCTGGGCGATAGCTAAATTCAGACCGTACCTGTATGGCCGCCCGTTCAGAGTTGTCACCGATCATCATGCCCTCTGCTGGCTGGCGAATCTCAAAGATCCTTCGGGCCGTCTGGCCAGGTGGAGCTTACGCCTTCAAGAATTCGACTTGACAATCGTGTACAAGTCTGGCCGGAGGCACACTGACGCAGATTGTCTTTCGCGCGCTCCCCTTACAACGGCGTCAAGTGATGACGATCTCGACGGTCGTTTTCTTTGCGCTGTCACTGCATCCGACTTGGCTGAGCAGCAGAAGAACGATCCCGAGCTTCGACAATTTATCGAATATCTTGAAGGCCGCAGTCCGCATCCACCACCGGCATTCGCGCGCTCGCAGTCATCGTTCTATGTTCGCAGCAATATCCTTTATAAAAGGAACTTCAACCCTTACGCGACTGAACACCTGCTCGTTGTTCCATCAGCGTTACGAGCGGATGTCTTATCTGCTTGTCACGATGAGCCTTCGTCCGGCCACTTGGGATTCACGCGTACCTTGGCCCGGATTCGCCAACACTACTACTGGCCTAAGCTCAATCGGGACGTGAAGCATTATGTAAAAACGTGTCGCGAATGCCAGAGCCGTAAAGCACCACCTCTGCGCCCAGCCGGTTTTCTGAAGCCCGTTGCCCCTCCAACACAACCGTTCCAACAAATCGGCATGGATCTGCTCGGACCTTTCCCCAAGTCTCACGACGGCAACCGCTGGATTGTAGTCGCTACTGATTACATGACGCGATATTGCGAAACGAAAGCGTTACAACGCGGCACCGCCAGTGAGATTGCCCAATTTTTCATGAACAACATTGTTCTTCGTCATGGCGCACCAGTCGTTGTCATAACTGATCGTGGAACAGCTTTTACCGCCCAGATGATACAAGACGTCATGCAGCTTAGTAAAACAGCTCATCGGAAAACTACTGCATATCATCCACAAAGCAACGGCCTTACAGAGAGACTAAACAAGACGATCACCGACATGCTATCCATGTACGTTGACCAAGACCACAAGAACTGGGATGACATTCTCCCCTACATCACGTTCGCTTACAATACCGCTGTACAAGAAACTACTGGGTTCACACCTTTCCGGTTGCTTCACGGCAGGGAGGTCACTACAATGCTAGATGCCATGCTCCTACCCGACAGACACCACATTAGTGTCGATACCAACGAATTCATTCGACTCGCGGACGCAGCTCGCAAGCTTGCACTCGAGCGAATCAGTAACCAGCAGCGCATCGACTCGCAGCGGTACAATGCTCGTCATCGGGAGGTTATTTACCAACCCGGAGATCAAGTATGGCTATGGACCCCCATTCGCCAACGAGGCCGTTCGGAAAAGTTGTTACACCGCTACTTTGGTCCCTATCGAGTTATCCGTCGTCTGAGCGAAGTCAACTATGAAGTTCTTCACGAAGATACAGCACGTCGATCCCGTCGTTCACAGCAGGCAGACGTCGTCCATGTTTCGAGACTGAAACCATTTTACCAACGCTGACTATTCGTCAAACTCCCTTGTGTAACCTTGTGAACATTTCGGCACCGTTCAATCGCGTGTACGGGTGATTGTATGTGTTTTTTTTCTTCTCGTAATCCGATATCGCATCGGGACGATGCTCTTTGGAAGGGGGGGTAATGCCACTAGTATAAGATCGGCTGGTATTGTTTCTGTTGTTGTTGACAGGCTTGTATGTGCCGCTGTTGAAAAGAGGACGAGGACGAACTCGCGGAAAAGACGATGAGGTTGCATTGGCAGTGATCGGACCAGCCTGACGTTCTGCTGTACCGCTAATTACAGGTTTCTGTTGCGGTATATCGTGACAATATAATGTTCTTTTCACGATTGTAAAGCTAGCATTCCTGCGATGCAGTTCGCCCAGTAATTTATACCAGTTAATCACTTCCGCAAACGGCGCGTTCAAGCGCAGTTTTCTTGCGCTATGACGCTGAAAACGTAGACTCAGCAGCTCTCCTCACATAAACACGCATAATAGACAAAGCCCGGCACGTGCAACAAGGTCTCCAGATGAAGCGCCACAGGTGCCGCCATTTTATGAAAATGGTCTAACAGGCCCTGGAGAAATGGGACTTTCAGCTAACGCTCGCACTCTCACATGAGCAGAGGACCCTGTCTTCTGCTGTGACGCGAAAGGAGGACAGTCACGAAATACAATATGTTCCAATACAATAGACTATAGCTCCACGGTGGTCTATAGTGGTTGCGGGGCTCTACAGCTGACCCGAAGGCTGCGGGATCGAATCCTGGCAGCGGCGGCCGCTTTTTCAATGGAATCGAAAATGCCTGAGGTCCGTGTACATAGATTTAGGTGCACGTTAATGAACCCCAGGTTGTCGAAGTCTCCGGAGCCTCCACTACGGTGTTCCTCATAATCATATCCAGGTTTTGGTATGTAAAGCACCAGATTATTATTATTTCAGTTCCGCCTGTACGCACGATTAAGGATGTACGCGTAGCGCCGAGTTAAGGCAAAGTCGAGGTGAAATATGCAAAGTACACTTGCGCAACTGCCGTTTTTTAACCGGGGGGCAAAAACTCATGTTGCTCTACTTCCAGCAGATGCCTGTATATCGATGGTCTGTTTGAGGCCGGTATGTTCCAGTGAAATCTTGGACGGGTGACCTCAAGGAAGAGATCACGTCAATTCGCAATTATTGAGGGCCTCCGGAATATCTAACGGACAAACGGAGAAAAGATGCCGTCCCAATGTGCGAGCGTCTTATTTACTTCCTCTTCCTCGGGATTTCCTCACCCTCGGCCAGGAGCGTAGCCAGAAATTTTTTTTCGGGGGGGGGGTTCAACCATACTTTATGTGTGTTCGTGCGTGCGTTTGTATGTGTCCGTGTGTATATACGCAAGCAAAATTGAAAAATTACGGGGGGGTTTGAACCCCCCAACCCCCCCCCCCCTTTGGCTACGCCACTGCCCTCGGCCACGCTGCATGTTTTCGGTGTGTCTTTTCGACCTGTGTGGCCGCCGAAAACGCCTCCGATTTCGGTGCGCTCGAGTAGGCAGGCTTCGAGGAAATACGACCTGCTGTCGAATCGTCTAAGGGTGATGGCCACAGATCCCTCAATCCATGATATCACCCAAAGACGACGGTTCCCCTGTGTCCACTGGCCGAAAGTGCGAATTTTCGTGAAGGCACATTTGATCTCAAGCACGTCTGGTAGACTTCGGTCGAGATCAAACACAAACAATGCTTCTCAAGCAATGAAATACCCTTTTTAAAGCGCCCATAAGCAATTTCGATTAACCGATTAAAACACCACATCGAAAGCAATTAATCGATTAAACGCCAAATCGATTAACGATTAAAATTTTTAATCAACAATCCCTACCATGGGGAAAGTGCTCTACCGAAGTTGGGGGGGGGGGGGGGGGGGGTGACATTCTTTCCCCGGTAGCGACCAGTCGGGAGAGTTAACGGTACAGGTATGCCACCACGTGCTGTCTTCGCCTCAACTCACCCTCGGTGACAGGGGCGTAGCCAGAAATTTTTTTCGGGGGGGGGGCACCGCCTTGATTTCGGGACGGGCAGCTCCTTTAAATGGTCATTTTTCGCTATGTATGCCATGGCGAAAAAAATTTCGGGGGGGGGGCACGTGCCCGGTGTGCCACCCCCTGGCTACGCCACTGCTCGGTGATTGCCCTTGCTGTCCAATAATGGTGGCATTGTTCATTGCCCAGGTGGCCGCAGTCTGCTACCCCCGCTTATCTCTGTTTGCGCGGAACGACGTTGCGAGCATACCGGTGTCATCGTTCTCCGCTTGGCTCGCTGGTTTCTACAAATCGTATGGCGTCTTAAATGGCGCGCCGATGGCGCCGAGAAAACACGTCGGCGGCGCGCCGATCTGTTGGCGTCGGCGGCGGCGCGCCGACATCTCGGCGCACACCTCTACACAACGCCCATATGCGCCCAAGCATGCCCAAGCACCTGCTGTAAGGTAGTGCCATCACAGAACACCTATACTATTATGTAGAGAAGGGAAACTGTACCTTCGACAGTGCAACACAAATAAGGGTAGCGGTGGCGTTGTGAACTAAAGTATCCGACCTAGAGATGGCGCTGCTAAAACTATCATCATCATTATGCTGCTGCATTGCTGGCGGGTGCGGGTGGTCGCGGTGCCCCCCCGCAGGTTGCGGGCGTTTATTCACCGCTGTCGCGCGATAGTATTCGCGCGCACGGCAGCCTAATGTTACTACAGATATTTCCGCTAAGTCGCCAGGTGACCGCGAGGCCTCAACTGGCAAAAAAACACGCCAAGCAAGTAAGCTTACATTGTTTATTGGCAATCGTGAATGTAGCAGTATACATGTAAACAAGGAGCATTGTCAGTTACAGAGTCGAACAATACACACAAAAAACAGTATTAGCCATCTGTTTAATAAAATTCCCTGCTGAAACTGAGCAACTTTGTCTCTTCGCTCGTTCAGAATACTGTTACGGGGAGACAAGGCGTTTGAGAATATATTTACACTGTATTTACAGCACTCGAAGGCAGGCACACAAGATGGAGTCCAGTCTGCTCGAGATCTCCCTCAGCGTCGTCGTCTTCCCTACGGTGTTCATCTTTGGCACCCCGTGGCATCACCCCCCGGCGGCGAAGGCACCGTCTCGGTGCTCGGCTGGTCCGAGTGATAGCGCTTCAGCCGAGTTACGTGAACAATGTCCGAAGACGATCGCGCCCGGTCGTTGTGAAGGGGCTCGATTTCGTATGTCACGTCGGTGACTTGGCGCACGACACGGTACGGACCGGAGTACGGCGAAGTCAACTTCTCGCACAGGCCAACTCGCCGTGAAGGCGTCCAGAGAAGGACCGTGTCACCTTGGTTGAACTGGACATCACGGTGGCGGGCATTGTACACGAGTCGTTGCTTCTCTTGCGAATTGCTAAGGCGCAGGCGAGCAATCTCGCGTGCCTCTAGAGCTCTGGATATGACATCACGAGCGTATTCTGATGTGTGGGTAACGGCCGGAAGGAGCGTGTCAAAAGGGAGCGTGGGGTCTCGTCCATACAAGAGAAAAAATGGCGAGAAACCTGCGGTATCATGCCGGGATGTATTATACGCAAACGTCACGAATGCGAGAGCGGCGTCCCAGTCACGATGGTCGGAAGAGACGTACATAGCGAGCATTTCGGTGATAGTTCGATTGAGCCGCTCGGTGAGCCCGTTGGTCTGAGGGTGATACGCCGATGTGAACTTGTGCTTTGTAGCGCAAGAGTGCAATATGTCTTGCACGACCTGTGACAGGAAGTAGCGACCCCGATCGGTAAGCAGTTGTCGAGGAGCGCCATGGTGAAGTATAACGTCTTCCAAGAGGAAGTCAGCGACGTCGGTGGCACAGCTGGTAGGGAGGGCCCGCGTGATCGCATACCGAGTGCTGCAATCCGTGGCGACGGCTATCCACTTGTTTCCATTGACCGATAAAGGGAAAGGGCCAAGGAGGTCAAGGCCTACCCTATAAAATGGTTCAGATGGTACTTGAATAGGCTGAAGGCGTCCTGCTGGAAGGGCTGCTGGTTTTTTGCGGTGCTGACAGGACTTGCACGAAGTGACGTAACGGTAGACGGACCGGTAAGTACCGGGCCAAAAGAAGCGACGTCGAACACGGTCATAAGTTCTTGAGACCCCCCAAGTGACCAGCCGTAGGAACATCGTGCAACTGTGCGAGGACAGTCTGGCGCATATGTTTGGGTACGACCAACAGCAGGTCAGGTCCGTCAGGATGCATGCTATAGCGATATAATACGCCATCTTGGAGCAGAAACATACGGAGAGACGGAGGAGTTGAGGGACCACTCAGCCGAAGAATGATATCTCTTAAGTGAGGATCACGGCGTTGCTCATCTCCGATGTTGCCGAACGCGGAAAGTGCCAACACGCAAGTCGATTCGCCGGTCTCAGGAACGTCTGGTGGGTCTACTGGA
The DNA here is from genome assembly GCA_030522465.1 of Rhipicephalus appendiculatus. Taxonomy (NCBI): domain Eukaryota; kingdom Metazoa; phylum Arthropoda; class Arachnida; order Ixodida; family Ixodidae; genus Rhipicephalus; species Rhipicephalus appendiculatus. The sequence continues at coordinate 2,087,916 of JALIZH010032921.1, read as the reverse complement.
TGACGCGACAAGCAATCGGCATCCTCATGTTGGCGGCCCGATTTGTACACCACTGTGTATGAATATTCTTGTAACCGTAGAGCCCACCGGCCGAGGCGTCCAGTAGGATCCTTTAAAGGGGTACTGACACAAAATTTCGCGGCCGAGATAGCCTGCTGGATCGATTCCCGTGTACATGCGTGTACCATCTGCAAAATATCGACAGCGAATAAAGCTTGGAAGGTATTTTATATGAATTTTGAAGTTCGCGTGCGCGATCCAGCATTCTAGGCCGCACCTGGCGGCATTGACACCCTCGGAGGTGACCCGAGGTGACCCCCCCTACTTCCCGATACAACAGGTTATGATGACGTCGTAGCCGCCATTTCTGTTTTGGCGCGCTCGCCACGGCGCTGTTGGTGACTGCTCGGCGGCTGCTCGCGAGTGTGTGGCCGCGGCCAAGAGGAGGCGCTGCCGCGGCGCACGCGTTGAAAGTTTTGTGTTTGGCGACACTACAGCTTTCCCTGTGCTGCCTGGGCTGCAGTGACAGGCCACAATGCCGAAATCCTTCTGCGACGTTTCCTTCTGCACGTCGAAGTCGGGATCAGGCGTATCGCTTCATCCCCGCGACGAACCTCGGCGGCAGAAGTGGATCGAGTTCGTGTGCGCTTGTGGACGTCAGGAGTATCAGGACTGCTCCCCCGTGCAGAACAGTCGCGTTTGCGGGCTCCATTTCGAGGCGCATTGCTTTACCACACAGGCGCCGGACTTGGCGTACATGGGTCTTCCGACTCCACCCTGTGCATCGCTCACGCCTGGTGCTCTGGTGTTACCTAGCTTTCTTCGGCACCAACAACTTGAAGGGCATCACAATGTTATCAAGTGATTCAATCGGATATTGAACGTAGAAAAAGCGAACGTACTTTGGCTAAATGAATTGCCCTGCAGAACATTTGTGCACGAATGTGTCGGGTCTTACCATAGTACATTGCCGACGCGAGGTTCATCGTGGTCGTCGTCGCTGGTATCGTTGCCGCTTCCCGACGAAGGACTCCTCGCCAGCGGGTCAAACCTGAAGTGATTCGCCCCTTCGTAAATTCCTTCCATCCCCGTCGCAGGAAAATTGTCGCCATCAGACGACGATGAGCCCGACGACGACAGCGAGGACGATAACGGCGACGACATCACGCAGCGTGGGTGACAAGCGAATGCAAGCAGACGATGCAGACCGCGCGGAAGTGCGTCACTGTTCTGTGTGCTCCGTGACCGAGCGTTTCACTCGCTAGGTGGTGATAGTTGCACCCGGCGGCTTGTCGTTTTTGGAGCTCTGTCAAACCGAAACTGAGGCTGTGTCGGTAATGAGGAGCTTGTAACTAATTATCTGTCGCGCGCTGCAGCAAACGATGTGCCGTGTTATGACTAACAGGCCCCCCAGCAACACATTGCAGCAAAAAAACGCGGGGCGAAAATTTTTGTGTCAGGACTCCTTTAAAGGAGCCCTGACATCAAATTTACGCATGTGGATTTTTTTGCATCCGCGAGTAGCTATCGACCCCCAAGTAACGATTCTCGACTCAAAATGCAGCGGAAGGACGAATAAGTACCAGTAATGTTGATAAATATATCCGGTATCGAACGCGATTCAAAACGGGAGGAAAACCCGCCAAATTGTAGTGCTGGTAGCGCTACCTCGCGGCCACGTCGGGGCCGCTCCCCAGCTGAACCCGCTGCCACAAAAAAAGGTGACGTCACGTCCAGCTGACATCGCTGACATTTCGTCTGCTAGGAGCGGCAGGCTCGCGATCCTGCGTTAAAAGCAATGTATTTATCAACCTCGGCCATACTGCCGGAGCACAGGAACACCAACTACGCACCTCATGTCGCGGACGTTTGGCGAGTGAATCACTGCTTTCAGCTGCAGTAGGGCACACGTATACGGTGGGAATAGCCCCGGCCTGGAGACTGGGCCTCGTATCAAACGAGAGACCGAACTGCTTCGCCAACACAGGATTCATCGTGTAGCAGCCCGCGTCAAAGTGAAGCGAGCAAATGCGGCTGCTGTTCACAGGCGTCCAGTCCCTCGGTCCAACGGCGCGCCGAACGAAGTCAACCCACTGGCTGCGTTGAGGTTCGAGGCTCGGAAATGCAGGAAAGGACACGCACTTTCCGCTTTTTCCGCGCCTCGACGGGCAGGTTCGCACTACGCAGCAGCTCCCCGACATCCTGGCACGTACTGTGTCGCTCCGAGTGATCGCACTCGCGCACGACAAATCAGTCGATGCGACACGATGTACCGCACGCACAGATCAACACAGCAAGAAGAGCCACTACTGAGACCACGCCGGGCGTCGGCGCCACAATAAACACACTCAGACCGTCGACGTCATTGTTACTAGCGTATCACTAGCGTACGTCATAGGTGTGATTCTATCACGTGTTCTATCACACCTCACACGTTGCACTAGTGTCTATGTCGCAGGGCATCCAGTTTTCCGTTGAGCGTTCATACGCTGTTTGCCAGGTTTGCCCTCGAAATAAAATAACTTCCACGCGACGGACGGCATTCAAATTTGGCCAAGACGACCTATGCATACCGAGCAATCGAATGAAGGACACATCTCGATTTCCAGTATAAAACAGCGCTAAAATACGGGACGAAGAAAGGACACAAACCACGGCGCTGACTAACAACCAAATGTGTTTTATTCAACCAGTCCGCATATATATGCTCCACCACAATCGCAAGAACAACAGAGAGAAATCGATGATCAGCCTGCGCAGAGGCAACAAAAATACTCAATTGGACAGAAAAGTTATCTCCTTCGGAAGGAGGGAAATCGACGGTAGGCTAACACATGCCTCGCCGCCGTTATAAATGTGATAAGCTTCAGAGATGAGGCGCGCGCTCCGTCGATTTCCCTCCTTCCGAAGGAGATAACATTTCTGTCCAATTGAGTATTTTTGTTGCCTCTGCGCAGGCTGATCATCGATTTCTTTCTGTTGTTCTTGCGATTGTGGTGGAGCATATATATGCGGACTGGTTGAATAAAACACATTTGGTTGTTAGTCAGCGCCGTGGTTTGTGTCCTTTCTTCGTCCCGTCTTTTAGCGCTGTTTTATACTGGAAATCATGAACCAACCAGCCCAAATGCGTACCCTATGACACATCTCGACTTTGAAATTTGATGTCAGTGCTCCTTTAAGATTTCGGTAATCGGCACAGAAGCGCCAGCTGTTATCTTTCTTCCTGACGAGCACGACTGGCGAAGCCCAAGGACTTGAAGAAGGCTCAATGATGTCTCGGGCAAGCATCTTGTCGACTTCTTTCTGGATGACGTGGCGCTCGGTGGAGGAAACCCGATAGGGCCGCCGGTGTACCGGATTTGCATCGCCGGTGTTAATCCGATGCTTTACGACGGTTGTCTGGCCTAGTGGTCGGTCATATAGATCAAAGATGTCTTGGTACGACTCAAGAAGGCCATGAAGCGCGCGCACATGCTCGGCTGGGAGGTCAGATGCGATCATTTTCGTGATGCATTCCAGTGTAATGCTCGACTTAGGCCTGGCGGGTGACGGCGTATCCTCTGTTAAGGCAGATATGTGGTAGTCGCAGGCCGGGGCAAGGGTTGCAAGGGATATCCCTCTGGGCAGCACTTGAGAACAAAGTCCAAAATTCACAATAAGGAGACATGCCGCGTTGTCCTTTATACTGACAAGCGTGTGTGGGAGCGTAACATTCAGCGAACATAGGATGGTAGCGTTAGGTGACACGACGTAATCACCGTCGGCCACAGGCGGATCTGAAGAGACGTCTATATAAGTCACAGCTCGACAGTGTAGGCGGATATAGTCGGCGGAGCATAGCCTTGGTGGCGCAGGATCAGGAGGCTCAACGGCATGTGGTAGGGCGAGTTGAACAACAACGGCAGAGCAGTCGATGAGGGCAGAATGTTCCGACAGAAAATCAAGTCCGAGAATGATTTCATGTGGGCAGTGCTCTAGGACGTAAAACAGAACGGAAGTATGTCGTCCAGCAACAGTGACACGGGCGGTGCACATCCCAGTTACAGCTGGTGTTGTACCATCGGCTACTCGGACTACAGTGATCGGAGCAGGAGTGAGCACTTTCTTTAGTCGAGCACGAAGACTGGAGTTCATTACTGATATGTGAGCGCCGGTGTCAATGAGTGCTGTTACCGGTGTACCGTCGACATTTACGTTGATCAAGTTGTTGTGTCCGGGTAACGTATGCAGAGGGATTGTGGGTCAGGTCGTCCGGGCAGGCTCACTTCTCGGAGCTGCGCCCGTTAGTTTTCCGAGGGCTGGCGGGAGTAGGAGGGTGAGGGAGAGCGGGGGGCGAAAAGGTGAGCGGGACATGCGTCCGGATGGCGACGGGGAGCGGTTTGGTCGTGCGGGCGAGGATGGCCTAACGGCGTCTTGTTCAACCTGTACGGGCATGCGGGAACCATTAGGCGGGCGTCGGGTGTCGGCATAGGGCGGCCATGACTGCGAGGTCCAGGAACTGCGGCAATGACGTGAAATATGGCCAACTCGTCCACAGCTGAAGCATATAGGCCTGTCATCGGAGGTTCGCCATTCCGCCGAGTTCCGGTAACGAGGCCGGTTGTACTGGCCTCGGGACAGATCAGGTACACTGGGTAGTCGGTAGTCGGGTCTGTTTACGGGGCAGATAGTCTGGAGTCCTGCGTTGGCCAGTTCTTGGCGCACGACTGTCTGAATTAGAGAAATTGTCGCGCGCGAATCATCAGGAGCACGGACTTGATCAGGAATTGGAGATGCGGCCTCAATTTCGCGGCGGACGATGCGCACAATACTGTCGGATGCAGCAGAAACTGGTGGTAAACGGGCGTCCTCGCAGGTTGATGTTGCGGCCGTGTTGGGAAGACGTGAGAAGTGTGCAGTAATGCGACGACTTTTCGCTTCCTCAAGGCGGCGGCATTCATGAATGACGTCGTCCACTGTCGACGAGTTTCGAAACACCAGGAGATTAAAGGCATCATCCGCGATTCCTTTGAGTATGTGTGCGACCTTTTCAGATTCCGGCATCCTGTCATCAACCTTGCGGCAGAGGGCGAGCACATCCTGAATATATTGCCACGCGCGTTTTGTATTATACTTGTGCTGTATTCGGTTTACGCCCACAAAGACTGTAAGCAATGCTCAGCGCAAACCGCGCCTCATTTTTCTAGAAGCTTCGCGTTTATTGTAGATCGTTGTGTTAAGATTGCGCGCAAGACGCGAACACGCGAGCTTATTCCAGAGCTTTCGCGACAACCAGTGATAAGACTGGAATATTCGATGACACGCGTATAAATGCCGACGCGCTTCACCGCTTGTCAGTTGATCGACGGCCGACGCTCTGTTCGCCGCTATCAGTGCATACCGTGTGTATTGCTGTCCGTTTCTCGGCCACAAGTTCGGCCCAAATAAACAGCTTCATCTTGGACACGTCGCCTGCTGCCTTCGTCGACGTCACGACCACGTGACATCTGGTGGAGGTGCTGCTCCTTTCATGTACCGAACGCCCCCCGTCAAGCCGTGAACCCAGCCCAAGTCGCCAAGAAGAAACCGACACCATCCAGGAGAGTCGAGCTAGCCGGAGACTACAAGGACTGGCACCACAATACGGACTCCTACCGGACAAGCGAAAAGGCACGGCGACGAAGACGACAGGCACGATGACGGCCGCTGCGTCCCCTGCAACGATCGTGATCCAGCCACCGAGAGAGCCACCGACCTTCCATGGATCGCCAAGCGAGGACCCCGAGACCTGGCTGGAGACGTACGAACGAGTTGCGGCTTTCAACAACTGGGACTCCGAGGAAAAACTGCGCCGCGCGTATTTCTACCTAGAAGACGCCGCGAGGACGTGGTTCGAGAACCGAGAATCCACGTTACAAACTTGGGATCTCTTTCGGACGACGTTCCTAAGCACGTTTACCAGCGTGGTCCGCAAGGAACGGGCCGCAGCTATGTTGGAGACCCGTGTGCAGCTGCCCAATGAAAGCATCTCTATCTACACGGAGGAGATGAATCGCCTGTTTCGACACGCCGACCCAAGTATGCCCGAAGAGAAGAAAGTCAGGTTCCTAATGCGGGGTGTGAAACAAGAACTCTTCGCTGGCTTGATAAGAAACCCGCCGAAGACGGTCGCCGAATTCGCCTCCGAAGCCTCGACAATTGAGAAGACGCTCGAGATGCGGACACGGCAATACAACCGCAGCTTCTCCGCTACAAGCTATGCCGACATCCAATCGCTGGGAACCGCCGACTTGCGTGAGACGATCCGAGCGATCGTGCAAGAGGAGCTGCGGAAAATTCTACCTTCAGTGCAGCCTCAGGTCGATTCCATCGCTGACGTCGTACGCCAGGAGATCCAGCAATCACTGGGCGTTCCGCAGCCTCCAGAGCCGCAGCTGCAAGCCATGAGCTACGCTGCTGCAGCCCGACGCAGTGCACCCCCTCCACGCCCCCCGTCAGGACGGCGCACAGCAGCACTACCGTCGCGAGACGCCGCCGCCACCAACACCGCCGCCATCTCACCCGCCTGTCAGCCAGCGCTACACGCGCAGGAAGACCGACATCTGGCGCGCCCCCCGACCACCGCCCACTATGCTACCACTGCGGAGAAGCCGGCCACACTTACCGCCGATGCCAGTACCGCCAGATGGGACTGCGTGGTTTCGCCATCGACGCGCCGCGTCCACAGCGGGGTGAAAGACCCCGTGACATCGCTGACTACCTTGCAGGAGCGCAGTGGACACCCCGACGACCTTCCCGATCGCCTTCCCCAGGCCGCTACATCTCACCGCGTCGCAGTCAGTATGCCGGCCCTGCTCGGGGCCGATCTTCGAGCCCTTACCCGGAAAACTAAGGGCAGCAACCGATGGAGGTGCGGTTGCTGAACGACGAAATGCCGAACATCCTCCGCCGACGACGACGACGGCTCAGCGAAGTCTTAAGAACGCGCAGCAAGCCGAACGGAGCCTGGATGACGACACTTCACGACCGGAAGAACAGACGACGCAACGCCGAAGCAGTGGAACAAACCATCGTAGCCGCGACCCGACGCCTCGACCCAACCGCAACGCCAGGCGACGAACTAGCGACCTCGACGTTCTCATCGACGGCCACAGCGTCACAGCTCTCGTCGACACCGGGGCCGACTATTCCGTCGTCAGTGGGCCGTTCGCCGCGAAGTTGAGGAAAGTTAAGACTGCCTGGGAAGGAGCCGAAATTCGGACCGCTGGAGGCCATTTAATAACACCCGCTGGGGTCTGTACAGCAAGAGTCACTATCAATAATCGGACTTACCCTGCGAGCTTTGTAATCCTACAGCACTGCTCCAGGGACGTAATACTTGGGATGGACTTCCTAAGTAAACACGGCGCCGTCATCGACCTAAGGTCTGAGTCGATAACACTAACCTCAGAAAAAGCACTGCCTACCGAGACGACGCCAGGGAGCCATGCAGTGAACGTGATAGAAGAGCACGTCACCGTTCCGCCTCTCTCCAGCGTCATCATTTCCGTCGGCACCGAACAACCCGCAGACTTCGAAGGCGTCATCGAGGGTGATCAGCACCTGCTTGTAAACCGTCAGATTTGCGTCGCACGAGGCATCGCCGAGTTGCGTGAAGGGAAAGCAACAGTGATGCTTACGAACTTCAGCAACGAATACAAGCACGTGAGCAAAGGCACGACGGTCGCCTACATCGAAGACATTGTGGAAACCAGCGACGCCCTCGCCCTCGCCGAGTTTACCGAACATGCTACGACGAACCAAGCTCATCAACTAACTTTCGACGTCAATCCGAGCCTTCCGACGCATAAACAAGATCAGCTCAAAACCCTGCTCCTGCAATACAAGGATTGCTTTTCGTCGTCGTCCAGAGTTCGACAGACACCAGTCGCACAACACCGCATCATAACAGAGGAAAGTTCCAGGCCACTACGTCAGAGCCCGTACAGAGTTTCAACGAGGGAACGCGAGGCAATAAAGAAACAAGTCGACGAAATGCTACGCGACGACATCATCCAGCCTTCAAAGAGTCCGTGGGCGTCACCCGTGGTGTTAGTGAAGAAAAAGGACGGAACCCTACGCTTCTGCGTCGATTATCGCCGCCTGAACAAAATAACGAAGAAGGACGTGTACCCTCTCCCACGGATAGACGACACCCTCGATCGGCTCCACAACGCGAGGTACTTTTCGTCGATGGACCTCAAGACCGGCTATTGGCAAATTGAAGTCAACGAGAGAGACCGAGAAAAGACCGCGTTTATAACACCAGACGGCCTCTTCGAGTTCAAGGTCATGCCCTTTGGTCTTTGCTCGGCGCCTGCGACTTTCCAACGGGTTATGGACACAGTACTGGCAGGATTGAAGTGGCAGACTTGCCTGGTGTACCTGGACGACGTCATTGTGTTTGCTTCAAACTTCGATGAACACCTCCGGCGACTTGACGCAGTACTTCAAGCAATCAAGACCTCCGGCCTCACCTTGAAGCCTGAAAAGTGCCGCTTCGCATACGAGGAGCTCTTGTTCTTGGGTCACGTGATCAGCAAGTCCGGAGTACGCCCCGATCCTCAAAAGACAGCCGCCATCGCTACATTCCCGCCACCCGCCGACAAAAAGGCCGTCCGTCGATTTCTCGGCCTGTGCGCCTATTACAGGCGGTTTGTCAAAAATTTTGCCCGCATCGCCGAGCCACTCACTAACCTTACCAGAACCGACGTCGAGTTCAAGTGGGAATCACCGCAAGAGGAAGCATTTCAAGAACTAAAACGACGCCTGCAAATGCCTCCGTTACTTGCGCATTTCGACGAACACGGCGAAACAGAGGTGCACACCGACGCAAGCAGCGTGGGACTCGGCGCCGTCCTTGTGCAGAAGACGGACGGACTGGAAAGGGTTATCAGTTATGCTAGCCGGTCACTATCCAAGGCAGAGGCCAACTATTCAACAACAGAAAACGAGTGCCTCGCCATCATCTGGGCTACGTCGAAGTTTCGCCCCTACCTCTACGGCAGGCCCTTCAAAGTTGTGAGCGACCACCACGCCTTGTGTTGGCTAGCTAACTTGAAAGACCCTTCAGGTCGCCTCGCAAGATGGAGTCTCAGACTTCAAGAATTCGACGTTACCGTCGTTTACAAGTCCGGACGAAAGCATTCTGACGCCGACTGCTTGTCTCGCGCCCCCGTCGACCCGCCGCCACAGGACGACCTTAATGATGACTGCTTCTTGGGAAACATAGGCGCCGATGACTTCGCTGAACGACAACGAGCCGATCCGGAACTCAAGGGCTTTATAGAATACCTCGAGGGCAAGGCCACCATGGCTCCAAAGGTATTCAGACGAGGACTGGAGTCGTTTTTCTTGCGCAACGGCATTCTCCTAAAGAAAAACTTCTCGCCACTCCGGGCCGACTCCCTCCTCGTAGTACCTTCAGCGTTACGTCCCGAAGTTCTGGACGCTCTGCATGACGACCCGACAGCTGGACACCTTGGATTTTCCCGTACGCTCGCGAGGATACAAGAAAAGTACTACTGGCCTCGCCTCACTGCCGACGTCACCCACTACGTGAAGACCTGCCGAGATTGTCAACGACGGAAGAGACCACACACTAGGCCAGCCGGACTTCTGCAACCCATCGAGCCACCTCGCCGACCGTTCCAGCAAATCGGCATGGACTTACTGGGACCGTTCCCGACGTCGAACTCCGGAAACAAATGGATCGTCGTAGCAACGGACTACCTCACCCGCTACGCCGAGACAAGGGCGCTGCCCAAGGGCAGTGCAGCCGAGGTAGCAAAGTTCTTCGTCGAGAACATCGTACTGCGTCATGGCGCCCCAGAGGTCCTCATTACCGACAGAGGTACGGCCTTTACAGCGGACCTAACGCAGGCGATCCTGAGGTACAGCCAAACAAGTCACCGCCGGACCACCGCCTACCACCCGCAGACCAATGGCCTCACCGAACGTCTAAATAAGACCATCGCCGATATGCTGGCCATGTACGTCGACGTCGAGCACAAGACGTGGGATGCCATCCTTCCGTATGTAACCTTTGCATACAACACGGCGGTACAAGAAACGACGCAGATGACGCCGTATGGATTGGTCTACGGAAGGACCCCGGCAACGACGCTCGACGCCATGTTGCCCAATGTCTGCGACGAGGAAAACGTCGACGTCACCGTGTACCTTCAGCGCGCCGAAGAAGCCAGACAACTCGCCCGTCTGCGCATCCAGAGCCAGCAAAAGACCGACAGCCGTCGCTACAACCTTCGAAGACGCCACATGGAATACCAACCCGGTGACCGTGTATGGGTCTGGACGCCAGTTCGCCGACGGGGACTTAGCGAGAAGCTCCTTCGACGATACTTCGGTCCGTACAGGGTACTTCGACGTCTCGGCGCACTCGACTACGAGGTTGTCCCTGACGGCATTACGAACTCTCAGCGGCGCCGTGCGCGACCTGAGGTCGTCCATGTCGTGCGCCTCAAGCCGTATTACGCGCGTTAGTGAACCTGAAGACTGTAATTTTTGCTTTATTATTGTACTTTCGTGCTTGTGCTTATTGTTTATTGTACTTTCTTGCTTTATTATTGTTATTTATTATTGCATGAATCCCCCCCCCCCCCCCCCCGTGTTCTGTTTTAAGCATCGGGACGATGCTTTTTCAGAGGGGGGCATTGCCACGCGCGTTTTGTATTATACTTGTGCTGTATTCGGTTTACGCCCACAAAGACTGTAAGCAATGCTCAGCGCAAACCGCGCCTCATTTTTTCTAGAAGCTTCGCGTTTATTGTAGATCGTTGTGTTAAGATTGCGCGCAAGACGCGAACACGCGAGCTTATTCCAGAGCTTTCGCGACAACCAGTGATAAGACTGGAATATTCGATGACACGCGTATAAATCCCGACGCGCTTCACCGCTTGTCAGTTGATCGACGGCCGACGCTCTGTTCGCCGCTATCAGTGCATACCGTGTGTATTGCTGTCCGTTTCTCGGCCACAAGTTCGGCCCAAATAAACAGCTTCATCTTGGACACGTCGCCTGCTGCCTTCGTCGACGTCACGACCACGTGACATCTGTACCCAGCACCTCCACCAGATGTCACGTGGTCGTGACGTCGACGAAGGCAGCAGGCGACGTGTCCAAGATGAAGCTGTTTATTTGGGCCGAACTTGTGGCCGAGAAACGGACAGCAATACACACGGTATGCACTGATAGCGGCGAACAGAGCGTCGGCCGTCGATCAACTGACAAGCGGTGAAGCGCGTCGGCATTTATACGCGTGTCATCGAATATTCCAGTCTTATCACTGGTTGTCGCGAAAGCTCTGGAATAAGCTCGCGTGTTCGCGTCTTGCGCGCAATCTTAACACAACGATCTACAATAAACGCGAAGCTTCTAGAAAAATGAGGCGCGGTTTGCGCTGAGCATTGCTTACAGTCTTTGTGGGCGTAAACCGAATACAGCACAAGTATAATACAAAACGCGCGTGGCAATATGCCATGTAATATCCCAGGTGAAAATGTGTAACTGGGAATCCAACTGGTTTCAACTGGTATTAACTGGGATCAACTGGTCCCAGTTGGGAACTAACTGGTCCCAGTTGCAACTGGTCCCAGTTAGCAACTGGTCCCAGTTAGCAGCTGGTCCCAGTTGCAACTCAACTGGTACCAGTTGATTCCAGTTGCAACTGGTTCCAGTTAGCAGCTGGTCCCAGTTACAACTCAACTGGCCACCAACGGGAACCATGACCAGTTGAACTGGAAGCAGCTGGTCCAAGTTGGAAACCGAAGCGGCCCAGTTGCGCCCTAACTGGAAATGCTACCAGTTGTTCTGGTTGTACGCTTCTTCACAGTGAAAGAAAAAAAATGAACTTGAACGTATACGACGTAGCTCATTGCTGTACTTGAGCGAATAGGTTTTATCCAAGCGTTTTGTGTGTGTGTGTGTGTCAGGCCCGTAGTCAGGAATTTTTTTTTCGGGGGGGGGGGGGGGGGGGGCACTTGTTGAAAGTCTTCAAAAACACCCATTTTTATTATTTTTCCTCCGTAAAACACCCCCCTTCCATCCGAATTTCGGGGGGGGGGGGGGGGGGGGCCCAAGCCGCTAGCCCCCCCCCCCCCCCTGGCTACGGGCCTGGTGTGTGTGTGTGTGTACACTCAAGGGTACCGGATTACTGGCCTAGTAATACTGTAAGGGGCCGGTATTAAAACAGAGGGCAATGAGAAATTAAGAAAACGGCATCTCCTGGTTGAATGATCTTCTCTTGTTAAGACGTCATCCTCGTTGCGTTGTTTTAAAGGGACTGTCTACCGTCGTTCATCACTTTTATGTTTTGTATCGCAATAAAAAGCGTACCGTCTGAAGTGCCGAACCTTGCAGCGGTTTCTCTGGAAAGTGAGTAGAAATTTTTAAAACAGAATTTTGCGATCTGCATTCGGTCCTCTTCCATTGGTGGGATGAATGCCCACAACACTGGTTGGTGGAGGCGATGACGACTGTAGTGCCGGTGAAAGTCGCAAACTGAAACCGCGCGCTCTTTTTGCAGACTTCATCAATTTTTGTTGAATAATAAAACAAATACCGTAGTGGTCGTTTAAGCACGCATATTGCCAGATAAAGTATTATTACCCCGGTTTCTCCAGCTTTGTTCAGTCTGCCTGACAAACCACCGCGGTCGAGCGGAAAAGTTGGTCTGTTCCAGCAACACTGGTACGCCGGGGTTGTGAAACGAACTGTAGTGGTTCCACTCATGCCAACCGCGCTACTAAAATGAACATGAGAAGTGATTCACAAAACAATAGAAGGTTCCTGCTGTCTTTCAGTTATGTTTAGGTGTTCTGTGTTGTATATGCGATATGAGAGCCAGCATGGACGCCCTGGTGAAGCGGAACGTGATGGCAAAATCTTCTTCACTGTAGCACCTTGGTGAATGGTGTGCACTTTACTGATGAGGACTCGTGCTACGTTACTAGATTACGTTGGACTCACGGGCATGGTTCGAAAATTCCCTGAAGTCAGTCACGCTGCTATTCGCCGAAGACAATTTTTTTTTCTTATGAGCGGTGCCGGACGCAGTGCTCGCGTTTCGCCGCCGTAGGCAGATACAGGCAGGCGAACGCGCCGCCGGCAGCGCCACCGAGCGCCTCTCTGAACGCGTGAGGAAAAAATCAATAATTACTCTTTGGCGCAACCTAAAGCTGCCTCAAGTGCGTAAAATACAATTTCAAGTTACACATGTTTGTTTTCAAGCAAAATGAGTCTACCTGCGAGGATTTCTTGTCCGACCAATAGATTGAACCACATCGCTGTTTGGTGACGCTAGCGGTCATTCTTTGTCGACTTTCGACGTCAAATTAAAATTATAATTCTTTTTTTGCGGAACAAAAGCATGCTCATTGCCGCCGATGTGATGAACGATCTTCTCATTTTCGCCACAATCAGAAAAATTTTTCCGAGCGGTAGACAGTCCCTTTAACTCCACATTATAATATTATAAACAGTCTTACATGACCTGATATGCATTTTTTTTAAATCATATTATCGTGGATTATAGGGGGTATGCACTGAGCCTTGATCCGCAAGGGGGCAACACTATCGCCGCGCCATTTTGAAGGTCTGTTCGTACGCGCCGTCTTGCTGTCGTGCTTCGGCGTGCAGGGGGGTGTTCCGGAGGTCTCTAGACATCCAAGTTGACGTGCGGATCTCGGACACAGCGCATGCAGCGAGTTTTATGCGCATGCGGCGAGCGCGCGGACCTCAAAAATGGCGGCCCCGACGCTAGCGATCCTCGCGGATGACGTCGAGTGCATACCCCCTATTCCCTTGCGCAAGTGTGTGAGACAATGCACTCAAACGTACGCTTATTTTAGCATCAGTACATTCAACTAATATTAAAGAGCCGCTATCAATCTTTTTACGTCCGTCGCGGCCCGATTGACGTCGAGGTGTCATTGTCTAGCTAGGAGCATGCCTGCTTGATAGCCTTGCGTGCAGTGCAGCGATTACTTCCGTGCGACAACGAAATATGGAGTAGAGCCGAGAGCTACAACAGCCGAGACGGCCCACACTGTCGACATGCTGCCAATGCTGCCGACACAAACACACCATCTCTACCACGACAGGCGTCACATTAGTTCCGTATCTCACACGCTCAAACATTGAATGAAGCAGTAAAGTAATCAGACACAACGATGATACCTAAAATAAACAGAAATAAATTATTTCGTGCCAATTCCGCAATATTTAATGCAAGAAGGAAGCTGAATAACAAAATTTAGAAACACAGCGATGGTAGTTTCGTACAGCACATGTGGCGAGCATAGAGTTTCCTAAAATTAACTAGAGGGGACTCTGGCGCTGCGATCGTTCAGCCACCATGGGAATGAGGCCAATGATGGGTAGTACACGGATTTGCCTAGTCTTCGTGCTTCCCGGCTTCAAACGTTGTGGCTTTGTTTACTGGTGCGTTTTCGTTCAGTTTCGGATAAAAGAATGGACCGTTGTGAACTTCGTGAGGATATTTGAATCGTGAGCCTAAAAAGGTGAAGGTGGGTAACTGCTAAACCTTTGTTGAACTTTGTATTGCGGCAAAGCGAATTCGGGCCATACGCAGCCAAAAGAACGAAGACTAGGCAAGACTAGGCAAATATGTGTACTACCCATGGAGGTCTCTTCGATTTGGCTTGCACTGCCTGCACTAGTTCCTAAAAGTGTCGCAGCGGTGCCAAGCGGTGCAGGGTGCGCGCAGCACCGGTTCAGCAAGTGCAGGTGCAGCCGCGACACTACTGCGCGGCGGCTACCGCCAAAACGAAGACACAAGTGTCTGGCAAGTGCAGGCCGTGTTGGCCAACGCGGCGCGTGTATCGATGGTGTTGTTTACCAAAACACTGCCGCGATAGCTGTCTTCGTAGCTGCCGTATATGAAACTGCTCAAGAGCGACGACGATTCCGACAACGGCGACCCTTGCAGTAACTCCGAGGAGGTGGTTGTGTTTTAATTGGTCGCCTGCTCGTTGGTACGCGAAGATGTCAGTCGTGTTCCCTGGTACGGGAACGTCGTCGGAAGGTTCCATGAGTGTGAGTTCAAGAGACTGTTCAGACCTAGGAGGATATTTTATATATCCTCCTAGGTTCAGACTGTCTAGAACCACGTTTTACTTGCTCAGTGGTGAATTCAGCTGGTTTCGGCCTTTATTAAAGTGCGTGCGAAAAATCGCGGGGGTTCTTTGACCGACGTTTCAAGTCAACTTCACGTAAAATTTCACCGATCCATGAAAGTGTGCTCGCTTTGTGTTCAAAACCTTTTATTGACAGCGCCACTGTTCTTCACGCTATTCTAGAGCACAGACGTGACAACTGTTTGAAATCATTAAGATACGTACGCAAGCTCTCATGGTGAATACATTTTTAAAATCAGCAGTTTTACTTGAAGGCTTCCTATCGCACAGCGGCACGCTTTCGCAAAGACAAAGTGAGAGCACAGCTCGCGCTTCGAGCCACATATATTTATTAACAACTTTTTTTTCTTTTCCTACGTTTCTTATTAATACATAGTTTTCACGTGACGTCACAGACAGGTTCTCTGCGCTGGGGTCTCTAAGATGGCGGCAACCGTGACTTTTTATATATCTCATTAGAGAACGCCAGTGCAGAGGAGGACGGTCCCCGCGTTCTTTTGTGTTCTCCCCACGTTCTTCTGTTCGTGAGCCACGCCAAGGGGGTAACATAAAGGAACGGAAGGGGCACCGGCACTAATTTGATGTCATGGTTCAGCTGGGGGGCCCTAAGATGGCGGCCATGGTGACGTCAATGCAAACTATGTATATGGTGAATTTTTCTGCTCATGAGCCATGTAAAAAGATTCACCTCAGTAGCTGCTGAAAAGACGCGGCTAAGATTACCGTTGCACGCACGCCCTGAACAAGAACACGCAGCCAACGCAGCGTCGTCTGCTCTAAGCTTAGGAGGAGGAAGGGGCGCACGCCATGCTGCACTTCTTTGCACCTCCTCTTGAGCGAGTGCAGGCTGGCAGAGAACTCGTGCAGAACTACGCTTGCACCTCGACAAAACGAGGGAGCCAGTG
Source organism: Rhipicephalus appendiculatus (assembly GCA_030522465.1). Taxonomy (NCBI): domain Eukaryota; kingdom Metazoa; phylum Arthropoda; class Arachnida; order Ixodida; family Ixodidae; genus Rhipicephalus; species Rhipicephalus appendiculatus. The sequence goes on along the minus strand of JALIZH010032921.1, from coordinate 2,071,814 downwards.
CAGAGCGCGCGCGCTGCACCAGCAAATCGAGGAGGGAGGTGCTGCACCCGTTGAACTGGTTCCGCCGGTGCAGCCAAATCGAAGAGACCTCCATGCTAGCTGAAGCGCCGTGTGTTCATGCGTGTGTTGAACTTGCAGCCCCCCATTATAGGGCACTGCACGGGCCCGGGCCGGCCCGAAAGCCCGGGCCCGGCCCGGCCCGCGGGCCGGGTCGGGCCGGGTAAGTAATTGTTAGATCGGGCCCGGGCCGGGCTCGGGCCCATGAGCTTCGGGCCCGGGCCGGGCCCGGGCCTGGGTCAGGCCCGTATCAGGCCCGACTCTCATACACTGTCGCCAATGGCGCGTAATGCGGTTTGGCTTTGTTGTTTTTGGGCATTTAGCGTCCCGAACCTATTCAGGCTATCTGAGACGCTGCAGTGGAAGGCTCCGGGTAATTTAGACCACCTGAAGTGCATTAGCGTGCACTGAAATCGCACAATACAAGACGTCGCACATTTTGCCTCCGTCGGTATGTTACATGTAATTTCTGGATATGGTCTCATATATGTTCCCGCCATTATATTGAGTGAAACACGTACTTGGGTACCGTGTATCAAAAGAAATGGTATAGCTGAGCAGCACTGCGGCAAGAGTGAAGCAACGGTGTACTGCCCAGATTAGTGCATATAAGATGTGCCCATCGGTATCATGGGAAACATTTCGAGTATGCAGCTACGCTCGCATGCCCGCCGCGCCTGCTTCCGCCTTCGTGACTCTGTAGACTGGTCAACGCGACTACGAAGATACGCATGTTCGGTCGAACACAAAACTACGAGACACGCAACCAACGCAACGAATTTTAAAAGACCGAGGATAGACAGAGAGAGGAGGCGTAGGCGCCGCGCCACCACGGCGCCCGTCTCCATTGGCGAGCCACGGCGCCGCAGCGGCGCCGAACGCCGAACGCGTGATATGTACAGTCGTCAGCAAGCTTAACACGAACGCTCCGACGCGTGACCTGGACTACTTTGACTGATGCCAGCCGCGAAGCGCTTGGCGCTGTTGCCGAGATAATACCTCGGTATGCTTGGATAGTATGTCGGCATGTATGGGTAACATATCTCCGCAACAGAACCCAAAGCTTCGCGGCGCTAGCGTCAATCAAACTGTTTCAGGACACCCCGCTGAGCGTTCGTGTTAAGCTTGCTGACGACTGTACGGCGCACACGGTAGCGTCTTCATCACGGAAGCCAATCGACGCACGTTTCACGAGAGTCACGTGTTTCCTGCAGAAATATCAACTCACTCTCTCTCTGGCTCGACATTTGAAAAGGGGCCAAGTGGATAACCAGAGTCACGGTGCCGAGTGTAGCTCTGCAATTCTGTAAATGAACCGCTCGTTACATTAAGCAAACCTCAGCGTCACCGAGCGTTATTGACGTCGATTACACTGTTCATCGGCACCACCGGCTCTTCAACTGGGCTTGATTTCATAGCCTCATGAGTTGCTAGGGCTACTTCATCAGTCGATGACATAACTGGAATTGACTCTGAGGTAAGTTAGCAGTTTTTAAGCTTTCTTCGCTCTACTACAGTCACAAAGCTTTACTATCACAGATGTACAATGCGAAAGGAAAGTCCAGGACACTCATTTTAAGTTTTTAGACAGAATGTCGTCGTGTTTCGTCAGGTCACTAATTTCCTCATTTCGGTTTAATACGTCCGACTGAATTGCTGTGAATGGGTATTGGTTTCGCGCCTTGTACACTTTTTTCTTTCTTTTTGGATTTTTGCTTTTTTTACCAGCTGTCTTACCGAGCGCCTCTTTTGTAAGACTCAGTGCTAAGGTGCCGTACGTTACCACGCGCGCTTTCGTATTAATCTTGCGCTTTGTAGTGACTTTTCTGTTGCAACACACAAATACAGTTAAAACTCGATTTAACGAATTTGAGGGGAGCCGCGAATTATTTCGTTAAATCGAAAACTTCGTTAAACCGAAGACGGCATTTCGCGGTAACTTAATTCGGTACATTCGATTATATGGTGTAGCGGCATCCGGAAAGCTACCATGGCATCATATTTGCGTAGCGTAAAGGCGCGAAAAATGAAATAGCGGCCTTAGGAAACGACCGCCACCTCCAGGGTGTATGAAGCAACAAAAATTGTTAGCTTAAAATAAAATTGCTTCTCTCAATAAAGTTGCTTCTCTCTCTGTTACCTCAACAATAAGGGCCACAGGTGACAACATATTTATTTCCCAGCAAAGAAGTCGGTGATCTTGGCTTGCTTGCGTTTTGTTAGCAATGGCCACGCAGTTTAAATTGGACAAAGGTGTTCCGCGATGTTGCCGTTTGCTCGCAATCAATAACTTGTGGGGCGTTATCTAAAAATAGACAAAGAATGATCAATTCTCTATCTCATTTTCCGAAAAAAAAAAAGGTTTGTTAATTCGGGACGGATCTCGAAATTTGTTTCGTTATAGCGAGTTAGTCAGAGTACGGGACCCTACGGGTGTCTGAGGGGGGAATCGGAGTATCTTCGTTAAAGATCAAGAATATTCTACTAAGGCCGCGCTAGAAGGCATCCCGCGCCTACACGCACACGCACCTGGGCATTCGTATGTGTTCTCGTAAGTGCGACTTGCTCGCGAGCTGCACGTTTCAGGTTTGTTAAGCTATAGTTTATGCGGCTCTTTCTCCACCATCCTCTTATATATATATATTTGGGAGAAATAAAAGTTCGTTTCATTGACTGATGGATTTATTCGTTTTAATTTTATGTAAGGAAATTAAGAAAAATATTCAATTGGCCCTGCTACAGATTTTTAGATAACCGTAATATGACCTTACTATTGGACTCCCCTGCGTCACGATTTGTTTTCGGACACGTCGAGTTTAAGGAGAGTGACAAGTTATGCAAGAAAGGTGTACTTTCTTCCTCCTTTAGTCGGAACAAGCGACCCAGCCTGGCGAACCCTCCCAGGAGTAGTTAGAGCACGCTTTTTTCTCTCTCTCGTTGCATTGCGCAATAAACCAAGTTTGCAGGATATGTTCTGCTCTATTTACTCAATAGTCCCAGCTTGTCAGCAATTAATGTAAGCTCCACTATAAATGTCCGCTGTTTTTCCACTTTATGTGGGCGCTGTATGTTGTAGTCGTTCTTTGAAATGCAATAATAACATTGCATGGTTAGCGCTGCGTGCATGGACAGCCAGCTGTGCCTCCTCCTATATCCCCCCTGCAATTCTTTCGCAAAAGTGTTACGGGCGTAATTAACCGATGGTAAACACAGTACCAGTGAAAATTGTGACATTGTCATAAGTTCTCACAACACTGTCCAGAAACTATCTTGTGCGTGGCTGGTATCTTCACTATAAGCGAAGATTGGACAGCGCCTCGTTTATGCTCAAAAAATAATTTTTTGAAATGGGCCGGGCCGGGCCGGGTCGGGCCGGGCCCAAACCTTTCGGGCCCGGGCCGGGTACGGGCCGTATTTAAAAACACCGGGCCGGGCTCGGGCGGGCCTGAGCATGGCGCTTTCGGGCCGGGCCGGGCCCGGGCCGGAAAAAGCCGGCCCGTGCAGTGCTCTAGCCCCCCATCGACACTAGCGCCAGAGTTCCCTCTAGTGTATTTATAGGAAACTCTATGGTGGCGAGGGCTAGCAGGCTAGCTACCGAGTGGTGGACGCGCTGCGCTGGTTGTGCTTCTTTTTGATAACGAACGTGGAGTCATGGCGTGCGTAAATTAGATTTTGTGTTTTCGCCTGGGACAAGACGGATATATGGATACAATGTGTGCGGAATCCTGCGCTGCCTGCCTGTCCGCCATGCAGCCGTTTGAAGGTAATTATATCACTTATATGCTTCGCGTGGTAGTTGTTTAGTATTCTAGAGAAGATGTACATATAATGCAACGCGGACTGTTTTGAGTGTTGACGATGGAACGTCGCATTGTAAACAAATGCTTTCGGCGCTGCTCTGTAATATGTTTGTCTATGGGTTTGTGCGAAGTGCTTGCAAATTTGCTGCCTTTGGTTTTGGAGTATCGCAGAAAACGAGTGCCGTGTAATACTTGTATATTGAACGGCATGCTAAATAACCATGAATTAGTATACTCGTGCAAAAGTGTAGCTCTGTCCGCGGCAAGGAAAGCGCGAGAGGGCCCGTATTCGCCCTGCAAATGAATATTCCCGAACCTGTAGCATGTGTAGGTACACGAATTCGAGAAGAAATAAAGATGCTTTCGCCTTACTGTCCATGGTCTTTTGTTTTGTTTTTGCCGCTGAGGTAAGCGACTTTAACAAAATTGGATTAGATCGGGCATGATCTCTGCAGATAGTGTTCGTAGTGCGAATTTTTAGAAGGCTGGTCTGCGGTGTATATTTACTAAACCGATTTGGCTCTTCTGAGACATGAGCATGTAACATGTTACCTCTTATTTTGCAGCAACGCTCTCCGATTGGTCACGGGTGAATGGCACAGATCGATGCATCAGCTGCTGCACAACACTTGACTGAGAAAATGCAGGACTACATAAAAGCCGAGGGGAGGAAAGCTTTGCACTGAATGTGCAACCACAGTGCTGATTCAAGTAGCATTTTGTATTAATAAATCATGATAATCTTTTACACTTAACATGGCATCCTGTGGAGTGTTTGATGTGCTTAGAATGATCATTATTTGCACGTTCAGAATTATTTGAGCTAGCTAGACTACATGTACATTTGGGCACGAACGGGTACTGGGACCTTTTCTCAACTGGGAATATGTTCCCAACTGGGAATGCATTCCCAACTAGTCCCAGTTGCCAAGTGGGAATGCATTCCCAACTGGGAAAGTGTTCCTTAAAAAGGGGCCCTACGACGCTTTTTCGTCTGCATTCTGCAGCGCTGGAATTGGTGTAGTGCCTAATACTTAGATGAACGCAAAAAGAATTATCGAAATCGGTACACGGTAACGTAAGTTATAAGCCGTCAAACTTCAATACCCCAGCAGACGACGAGAAAAAACGTCCCCTTTCGCATTTCACTCTCCCACTGACGTCAAAGGCCGCTTCCAATCACCGCGCGCCTCTTACAGAGACGTACCGGACGACTCGCCTCGTGGTGGCACGGCAGGACTGGACTCCCTCCTAGGAGGAAGTCTAGTCCGGCCGTGGTGGTGGCCGTTGTGCAGCGCTCCTAGCGTCGTCTTGCAATTGTTTTGAAATTTTCATATTTAGAAACAGAAATCCTTTATATCTGAGGAAGTATAGAGAGAGCTTTTATCATTTTTAGCGCACAAAAGTGTGGTCTATCTGGGACCGTATGAATATTACGCGCGACTTGTCGCATCGAACCAATCAAAACGAACGGCCTATGTCGTCACTCCCACGTGGTCAAGCGTCACTTCCGATCACAAAAATAGCCACTGTATGTCGCTCCAGTCCGAAAACAGTGTGGTTTCTCCGCAGAAATAAAATTATAACAGCATTGCTTTCGGCGTTGCCACTTGCGCAACGATATCGGTGCATTCCACAGTTCGAGAAGAAGCGATGAAAACGACACGCTAAATTTGTGTCGCAGGGCCCCTTTAAACCAGGTGAACTGGTCCCAGTTGCCAACTGGGAATGCATTCCCAACTGGGAAAGTGTTCCTTAAACCAGTTGAACTGGAACCAGTTGAAACCAGTTGGATTCCCAGTTACGCATTTTCACCTGGAATGACTCGGTGCAGGACTGAAGTCGGCAGGCGAGTTCCTTCTGCGCAGCACGACGGCGCCCAATGGGCTTGCCGAAGAGATCGATGAGTTTTTGCTTGCACAAGTCCCAACTCGTGATCTCTTCCTCGTGGTTGGAAAACCAGACTTTAGCCGTTCCCTCAAGGTAGAACAGAATGTTGGCCAGCATGAGCGTTGGGTCCCAGTTGTACAGTGCGCTCACCCGTTCGTACAGCTGAAGCCAATCTTCTACATCAGTGTCGCCGGTGCCGGAAAAGGTGCCTGGGTCACGCGGTTGGGTCAGGACGACGGTGCGGTTAGTGGCGGCTGGATGCGGCGCTGATGGTTGCGGCGCTGTAGGTTGAGGCGCGGTCGTTCGCGGCACGGTTGAAGCAATTTCCGATGCATCGTCGTTCTCGTTTTGATCAGCCATCGCAGAGGCGGCCAAGGAACGTCCGCTGCGTAGAATCGTTGTGGATGTTGAATCTGGGAGGACCCGCACTCTCCACCAAAATGTTACGGGGAGACAAGGCGTTTGAGAATATATTTACACTGTATTTACAGCACTCAAAGGCAGGCACACAAGATGGAGTCCAGTCTGCTCGAGATCTCCCTCAGCGTCGTCCTCTTCCCTACGGTGTTCATCTTTGGCACCCCGTGGCAATACCATTTATAATACGCAGAACGACGCGTCAGACAACGATATTTACGCTGGGCGACCCAAGCACAGTACTTGCGTACGTACAGTGCTGCCCGTTGTCTTTCTCACTACACATGCTCGTTTGAGGATTTGATCTGTAATAAACAAACAGCATTAAAACTGCCCTCAAAAGATGCAGTGTCAGTAAGATTAGCCTGAGCCGCAACGTAATATTTTGACAAAACATTGGCGAGAGGCACATCGCGTTGAAAAAAAAAAGTGAAACCACACTGTTATGCTAGATATTCCTGCACATAACGCATTCTCGTTATTGTGCGTAATATCCTTGTGTTTGTGCCTGCGCGTCCGATCTTTTTACGACTAATTCCGACAACTAGTTCAACTTTCAGTTGTGCTAACCTCGTCTATTCTGGGAAAACACCATTTACGGGATTCTGTTGAAAAGCAAACTTGGTTTATGATTCAAAGAGGCGAAGAGGTTGCAATGACATAAACACTTCAATTGAGTAACAGTTGGCAAATAATGAAAGCCTTAAACTGAATCCAACATTTCAGCAAGTGAACATTCTTGTGAAGGTTGTCACGGAAGATAAGTTTACAGAATTGAGCTACCCTTGCTCACTCACTGTTGATCAGCTGACACATGAGATAGAGGATGCCTGTGGGTGTTCCTAAAAGCACTCATTTGCAAAAAGAAACGAGACACCAGTGGACAGCACTCGCAAAACATTGCACATACAATAGGGACATATGGAACATTAGTACACAAGACAGCTGGAAGTCCTGGAAGTCGCGGTAGCAATGTTGGAAAAATAGGCAGTGAATAATCATTTTTGTCCAATCTGTATAATTAACTTTTTTACGAGGGTTATTCATAAAGTAAGGGCAGTTTTCTAACCTTTTAATATTTACACGTCAGAGTAAAGATTTATATGCACAGCACCATCTTAATTCTCCGCGAAAGTACTGAAGTTATTGTTCTGGCTCAGCAGTCATCTGCTTGTCGGGGAATGCAGATGACAATGTTTGCGAAAATCATTGCTCCCGCCTGTTGTGAGGTTGCACGCTGTAATTCGATTTTTGCATGCAAAAGAATCAGCTTCTCCAATTCATGGGTAGTTGTTCCTAGTTTATGGACCAACAGTTATGAGTGAAAGAAAGGTCAGAAAATGGTGTCGAGACTTCACAAACGGCTGCACAAATGTGTACGGCAAAGAGCAGAGCGGCAGGCCAAGCATCCAGACCAATGAAACTATTCAAGTGGACAGGGAATTGCAATTAGATCAACGACTAACAGTTAGTGGCCTGTCAGATAAAGTTCCCCTTGTTGGCCTCACTACAATTTACACGATTTTAGCTGAAATGCTCAGATATCACAATTGTTTAAGCTGGGTACCAAAAATTCTTACTGACCAACTCAAACACCTAAGAATGTCAAGTGGACGAGCATTTTTGGACCGCTACCGACAAGACAGAGATGCTTTGTTGTCACACATTGTTACATATGACGATACTTGGATATCCTATGCCACTTCAGAAACAAAACAACGATTAATGCAGTGGTTCCACATCCCTTCACAAAAACCGAAAAAATTCAAGGAATTTGTTTACTCCAGTCAGAAAATGATGGCTACCCTTTTCGGGGACGAAAAGGGCATTCTTTGGTTGATATCACAAAATGTGGGCCAGTTACAGCTGACATATACTGTGAAACGCTCACCAAGCAAAAATGTATGATAAGAAATTGACGACGTGGCAAACGCTCGTCTGGAATCATCCTCCTGCATGACCACATGCGTCCTCGCACCACAGCCAGAGCCAATGAGAAGATTCAAGGTATTGGTTGGGAACACTGATAACCCACCCTACTGTCCCAACCAGCACCAATTGATTATTTCCTATCTTTTCACTTGAAACAGTGGCTCAGGGTACAACGGTTTGAAGACAGCAAGACATTGAAGACCGCCGCTGTCAACAGGTTCAATTCCCAGGTAGCGAACTTTTATGTAGAGGGACTAAAGAAACTATTGTGGTGGTACGAAAAGTGCTTAGAAGCTAACGGTGATATGTAGAAAAGTGAAGTAGTTTTGTGTTAAACTAAGCCCACCAATAAAAACCTTTGCTAATGAATATTTATTTGTTTGGGACCAAACAGCCCTTACCTTTTGAATAACCCTGGTAAAATTGTTATGCTTTGCATTGACAAATAAATAAATGAGCCAATTTTTTTTGGTGCCAGCGGTGCATAGTCGTCAAAGACACTGCTCATACGATGGACGATTGCAAAAGCTGAATTCACATTTTCATTCTTCACAAACCCCTAACTGTCTGCCTCACTCTTAACATTAGTATCTTGCCGAACTAGCCTTTTTTGGTTACATAGCTCACAGCAATTCCAAGGAAATAGCTTTCAGTACCCATTCAAATCTTCAACATGTACAGACACTGGCCAACTCTAATGAACTCTGATTACACCTATTGAGTGCACTCAATTAATGCTGTGTTAAAAACTCCATGTCGTGTCAGGTCTGTTATCGTGAAGAAATATTATTATAGTAAAAGCTCATTAATTCAAACTCAGTTAATTCAAAGTTACAATTAATTCAAACTGATGCCCTGGTCCCGGCACAGCCCTGTGTATTTCTAGGGGGGGAATTTCCCAATAATTCGAACTCGTTGGTATCAACAACAGTTAGCTCGAACTGGGAGCCCGTGGTTTTCGTCGCTCCTCGCAGAAGTCTGCCCAGAGTGATCACAATATGTTGCAACATCAAACCAAACTAAATTTACTAGAGATGCAAAACAACAAAACAGCATCATTTCTCAGCAGATGAGATTTCAGATGCTGCACTGGAGCCCTTTGGCAAGCTACAAACAATGCTCATGGAGTCGCGATGGAAGAAACATAAGTGAATGCAAATTAGCGATTACTTTTATTTTGATTGTGTTAACTCTGTCATGTAAATAAACGTGTTTTGGAGCATAAATATCATATATTTCGACAGTAAGGCTCACAGCTCGCAATGCACGTCGATGGTTTTTTTTGGTGTATCACAGACTGATCAATTTTGTTCGCTGTTAGAGCTCCATGAACTTAATCTACGAATTCACCTGCCACAAACGTGTAGTAGCGCCTAGTTCGCGATAACGAGCCCAGATGTGGCTTCTTTGGATTCTGCCCACACATTGTGGCACAATGTCTGTTCATTCTAGTGCCTGCCCACTAATTTGAACAATTTGACATTCCCCTTCGAGTATGAATTAACGAGCTTTAACTGTATTTGCTATATGTCTGTGGCTTAACTTCACATACAAAACAAATTGCTTGCACAAATGCAACGGTGATGTACCCTCTTTTCTGGACAGTGCGTGTTTACATATCATCCCATTAAGTATTGGCAATGTTCATTGAATGCTCATAGATGCTTTACAAATTCCTCAGCCTGTTCCATAGAATACTGCCCAAAATGTCCTTATGCACATGCTTTCATTCACCTATGCCCATCATCAAACATTATGTATTCCAGGGTAGTGACCTGGAAGTGCCATCCAACAATACTTATACACTGAGGTGCCCTTAAATTCACTCATCTCCAGGTGACCACTGCACGACATGTCTTGTTTAATGAAGGGACGAGTGCTTGCACACAGTTTCCTATTTTAGAACCTTCACAATGTCACTCCCAACAAGTAAGCGGTACCAGTAACTTTTCGTTTCAGCACTACTGCAGCTGTTCTTGCCATTCCTTTGCAACAGTCTTCGCATTCACAACAATCTATACTGAAAAAGCAGTGCTGCTAAATATGCACTACTACTGGCCCATTTGGTACCTAGTTATATGTGATACTCTGTGCAAAGTTTGACACGTAGAGTGAAGTACAGTATGTGCACCCCATCACATGCACTATCAAAAAAATTTGAAGCGTGCACATTTCCTCTAAATTGAGTAATTCATGAAGCAAGAAAATAATTGGTGCACCCAATTTTGTACTGCTTCGACATACTGTACAATATCACTGCTTTTCAGTATGCCTAAGGCTTGCGTTTGTAGGCCTCGTAAATATTGGTGGCCCATGGGGTTGTCGCTACGGCAACTGTTGAGCTTCTTACGACTTGATGTGGGTAGCTTGGAAACCAATGATCTCTCTTTTGTCCAGTTTCCTGAAAAGAAAAAAGACCGAGTCATGAGAAAGAGTAAGACACAGAAATTGTTAAACAAAAATTTGTTCAATAAATAAAGTGTCTACAACCATACCTTGCAAGGATTTCGGCCCATGAGTTTACTTTCAGTGATGACACATTCTCTGCTGACCTGAGGTAGGTTCAGAGATAAAGCATTTAAGCGTATGCTGATATGAGCAGTTCCTTGGAGGCTGTGGTTGGGCTGAAAGAGGAAAAAGCAGTCATGGTTACTATAGTAGAAGAGTGAATGTATCTGTGATTCATGTCTAAGAAGAATGTGTATGAGAACACTGCACGAAAACAATATGTTTGTGAATTTGTTTTAGAGATGCCCATCAGTGGACAAAGCTAGTTAATTGCCCAACTGGATAAACTATATGGTATATGAAAATGTAACTGTCCCTGCTTATGAAAATGTTCAAATGCGTATACAGTGAAACCTCGGTGATACGAATCTCAGGGGACCACCAAAAATATTCGTATCATCCGAAATTCGTATCATCAGAAAGCACAAAAAATTAGCTTGCGACAAAAGAAAGCTCGCGTACATTTTCATTTATTGTTTTTCAAGAAGAACTCTGAATGATTGTCAGTTAAGTTTTTAAATGTCCGCAATCACACCAGTACTCGTAAATATATGGTCCGTACGCACGTGTTTAATTAATGAACCAGGTGCGTTGTGACCTGCGACAGCAGTGGCCCCTTCCAAATTTTAATATGCTTTTTCGTATGACATCGAAGTACTGTGGTGAAAGTAACGGAAGAAGTGCTTTGACGCGATAGATCAAGGCCACAAAATTACAGAACCATGGTGCTATGTTATGATTTTGTTATCGCGAAAGTGTTGGGGATGCTTTTTTGGGAGATTTGCAGCCGTGCTCGCATAAATACGACCTCAACAGTCGCGCATGTTGACGTTTTGAGGCCTGGCTCCTTCGCCAAGACAGTCCTCGCCTTCTTTCGGTCCTCGTCCACATTTCATAGGATGTCTGATGCACGAGGCAGGCACGTGTAAACACAGTGCAACGACAGCAGCCCGCATCGACGCGTTAGAAAAAAAAAGCATGGCGCCAATGCCCTCTGTAATCTAAACGCGAAGGCACACGGAGGCACACGGAGGCACAATGGAGCCTCAAAGATTTGTGCACACAATCCCGGAGGCCGTGACGCGTCTCTGAAGGTTTATTCTGACCGTCTTACACCGTGATTCTGACGATTTGGCGGTGCGGCGTGCATGCCCGCTCTTGCGTTGCGCACTCGCACGTGCTTGGCGCGTCTTCCGCGACAGCGCAGACAGCACCTCTTCGTACCTGGGCGGCAGCGTACGTTCGTATCAAACGTCCCGGGGTGAAAATCGGTTCGTAACAACCGTACTCCATTACATTGCACGCCAAGGGGCCTTGGCCGGGACCAAAGAAAAATTCGTATCACCCCGAAATTCGTATGAGCTGTGTATCACCGAGGTTTCACTGTACATACTAGTTCACTTGGCTTTACCATGCATTGAATTTAAGAGCATATCTCGCAGCGGACTCGTTTGCGCAGAAACAGGCAAAACTTATGCTGTGATCTATGTAGCAAAGTTAAGCAGTAAAGATATTATCTGCAAATGTGAGAACACAGTAAGCGATCTTTTTACCGGGGGGGGGGGGGGGGGGGGCACTTAGGATGAGTGAGTTTCTTCGGGCGGGGAGGGGGGGGGGGGTTTGGAGGCGGGGAATTGAGCCTTTGTGTTTTGAATAAGTTTGTTCTGTCGACTTGTCCAGCTGTGCATCATCAGCTGGACAAGTCGTAAAACCGTAGCGCATGCAAAAAAAAAAAAAAAAAAAAAAAAAAAAAAAAAAAAAAAAAAAAAAAGGCTATGTTCAAGTGTAAAGCAGTGCATTTTCACTCACCGGTGCCCACGCGCACATGGTGCATCGTTATTCCGTTTTCGTAGGTAGTCTCCGAGCAATTGGCCGGCGTTGAATTTTCACGCTGGAAGCTGTGCAGCCCGACGTTTATAAAGTCGGTGAAGCGCCGCAGCTGACATGCTACACAGGCTTTAGACACGTTCGCCTTGAGGTAGTGGCAAGTCTGACACTTAAACTCGCATTGATATATCAAAGCCGATCTGAAACGGAGCTGCGTTACCATAGCTGCGTGATGCCGATCACGGAAAACGACCGCCGTACAATTTGAATGAATGGGCCTTTTCCTAGTCCGAACAGCACCTCAAGCGGAGATTGCCGAAATCAAAACTGGTGGCCCTTGGACTCCGAAAATGTCCGCCGTGTGCCGGTAGGCAATCTCGGAGGCCTGCATTCGCGCCTCTCTTTGGGGGGAAACATTTTCATGTTTGTGACACCAGATGTCGCTTGGTCCGCACCTGTCGTCGCGTTTTGGCCACCAAAAATCATGGCGCGTGCCTCCTCGAGGCCGCCGCGCATGCGCAGACTACCTACCCGGAAAAGGCCCATTAACCATGGGAATTAACCATAGAGTTAATATAACAGACTCTAGAGGAAAAGCTGGGCCACTAAAGCTATAACCACATGAGCGGCGACATCTTGGAACGTTGTCACAGTTGCCATTACAGTAATTTACACAAGCGCTAAATGTGGCTTTTAAAAACACTCAAATTCTCGCAATAAAAATGGTAAACAAGCGTGTTTACGTATTATAAACGAACGGAAATTGTTTGATGTTCCTATCAACTACTTTTAGGAAAGATACAACAGCCATTTATGCAATTTACTGCACGCGGAAAGGAGCGTTTGCAGGTTTGTTTACTAGATGGCGCCACCATCCTTGTATCGTGTCAACATTTCTGTAGGGTTCCTCGATGCGCGCGCGCATCGAGGAACCCTACATTTCTGAGCGTTGCCGCGCAGCGTGCGGCCGATTGCGCCGGCTTGCTTGCGTGCGTGTTTTTTGTTGCCACGAGCTCAAAGCTCGACTTTATGTGACAGTCTCTTAACTGCGATGCAATAGAGAGCCACAAACAAGCAAAAATGCCAGGGGTTATTGCAGCATGCAGTGGCGAGTGTGAGTGAACGTCACCCGAAAGCTGAGTATCGTTCCATCATGGCGGCTCCCGAGCGGTTATAGGTTTTAATGCATGGACCCTATGGGGAGCTTTTCCTCTAGAGTCAGTATATTAACTCTATGGAATTAACCGACCGAAACGCAACCGATGCCAATGGGCTGCTGCTCTTCGAGCGTCAGTGTAATCTCAATACTTGTTCTCAAACAATCAAGCTCCTGTAGTAATTCTAGAAGTAATATTAAAACCGATCCCTACTATCTTTATGAAAAATAACACGGTAACTAAGCTTCTAACAATCTTTTCACACATTTTAAAACGAAATATTTGGCCTCGTTGAGCGCCCCTAACACGGAAAATCCGAACCAACTTATCCGACCACTAAAAGAGGAGTTAGTAGTTCCACTATACGCGCATTTTGATGGAACTCGCCGTGGTCGATTTTTTCGCCCTCTGCGGCCATCGCTGGAACTTGAGAGTCTCCGGGGCCTGGTGCCATCTGTAGGCGCTGTTGTGAGGCTCTTGCTGCCTCCTGAGTAGAGGTGTGCGCCGTGGAGGTTTCGACCGGCGGCGGCGTGGGGGTCGATCAGAGTCGGCGACGGCGGCGTCGTCGGCGCACGCCGGGTATTGGCCTCGAGGGCCACCACTGGAAACGCCGGCGCCACCGTCGGCGTGACGTGCTTGGCAGGATCACGCGGTCTCGGCGGCCGCCTCGGCTGCTTGCGGAGCGCTGCCGCGTGCTTTGTAAATGAGTTTCAAGCTCCCCCTGCGCTGCGGTCGGTACGAATACGGAGATTTTCTCGCATTTTGAACCCAACTGAACCCATTGTAACAGGAGTGGCTGCCTCCGAAAGCGATGAACATGCTGCTCGGTGCCGTAGTGCCTGACGCACGCAACGAAGTCCGGTAAAAGCCTGCACCGGTGCCCGTGGGACAAGAAACTGCGTGAAGAGTGCGTTGTGGTGCTAAGAACCGGCAAGCAGTGATCGGCTACGAGTCATGTGTACAACAAGCACTTCCGCGACGACGATTTTCGCTACTGCGTCGGGGCTGTGATGTTGAGTAGCAGAAAGTGCACACTGCGACGATTGTCCGCGCGCGCTTCCCGCCGGCTAATGGTGCTTATCTACCGCAGTATGGAAAATGCGCTGCCTATTGCATCCTGCGATACCATCTCAGAACGTTCCTGTGCGACCTCTTGATCATCGGCCCCATGCTCAGCGTCTACAATATGGGCTGCAGAAACTTGAGTGACTGTTTAGATACGTTGGATTTAAACACTCGCAAGGTTCCTTGTACATTCCCCTAAGATGACCGGATGGCGAAAGCCACCTTCTTCTCCTTCTTTTCAGTCAATGTATTGATTTTCCCCGCCCCGCTCCAGAAAACTTTGTGCACCTAACGAGGTTTTGCACTGCCTCCGTGATCGGCCTACCGATCACGGAGGCTGTGCAAAGCGACCATGTCGTGTGAACACGTCATCATGTGACATCACGTTATGTGGCGTCATGGCGACGTCATGACGTCTTCACAAATTTGGGCAATCTGTGACGTCATGATGACGACATATGTGACGTCATCACGTGATAGGGATTTTTTTTTTTTGCATTACTCGAGCCGGCGGCGACGAGGCGGGATGCTGACGGTCAATCTTCCCTTTGATGAGGCATCGAAGGTTTTCGCCTTCATAACCTATATGAGACGTTTGCTGGTGGATGTACATAGCGAGCGAGTCAAATGCTGCGGCTGATGTGTGCTGCATTTATGTTGGCAGTAACATTCTTTCAGTCAATCGTGCATTCTCATGACGCAAACGCTAAGTGCTAAAAAGCCAAAATTTACTTGTGCCACTCTCAAACTCAAGTTGGGCCTATCCAACCCCATGCATTTTTTTGGAGCCTTATTTATTCATGTGGAAAAGATGCCGCACTGTTATCGTTATAGACTCGACATACTTCCCTAATTGCTGGGCAACTCGCCAAATATTGCTGGGAATTAAAATTTTGCATTTCACTCTTTACCTGTTGTTGTTACCTTGCTTTGCTGCGGTGGGTTGCTGCAATAACTTCCATTTATTTCACCGCTATTTCAAGTTCAGGTAGGTCCTTGTTCACATCGACGTTTGCAGAACAAGTGCGGCGAACGCTACTGTGTTTTCATTGGTTTCCTTGGCGTTGTATGCTACTACATGGCCTCGTAGACCACTTCTTTCCCATCAGCAGTCTCGAAGTGGTGAAGCTTTGGTCTATGAATTTGTTGATGGCAGAGAGCGGCAAGTTCAGTGGAATGCAATGTAAACGATAATTAGGCAACATATTAAAAAAGGAATCGCATTTTCTCACGCTTTGTGTGACCACCAAACGAAACGAACGCACTGAAATAACAGGAGCAGCGGCAATTGCTCGCTTAGAAGACCGATCTATATGCAGTGCGAGGCAACATGTCAAATGACATTGAAATATACATTAATTCTGACTGAAAACAAAACGAAAAAAAATAAACGTTGAATCGTCGGGGCGGGACATCACAAGTTGTCATAGGGGCGTCGAAGTCGTAGTTGTAACAACAAAAAAAAAATTTGGAACGGCTCTGATAGCGTCCGCGCAACAATAGTTTTTGTGTACTCACAAATTCTCATATTTTGCGGCCTAAAGTTCACGGCACGTCGCCAAAACACGCTCGTAGCGAAAGCGAAACCATGAGTACGAACATATACATGCAGACGCTCATACATGCAAAAGCTCCGTCGGTCGCCGCGAACCCGTGCGTTCACTGGCTTGAGGCTTCTTTCTGTTATGCTCCATTTAGGTATACAGGCGTCTACTCTAACAAAATGTTTCACATAGTTTGTACTCAGCGACTGACAACATTTCACGCAAGAAGCCGGTTCAGGGGTCTCATCGCGGTGACCGCGTGAAGCGGGCGCTCCGTTTTCTGCAGAGAGCGACTGTAAACTATGTTGTGCTTTTTTTTCGTCGAAAATTATTATTTTAACACTACAGAACATATTTCGTTTCGAAAGTACGCACAGAAATGTCCTCGAGCGCTTCCGCGACGTGTTTTGTAGAGCGTCGACAGCAAATCCTATGGGGAGCGCGCAGCGGTATCCTGCCTAGCACGCAATCGAGGCGCGCCCGATAGAGGGCGACTCCGTAACTCCTCGAGTAAGGTCCCTGTATTTTTCAAAGGTAGCGCAAACTCCTCCTCTCAGCCCCGTTTCCTCCTCGCCCGTCACTCCCGGCCGCCATTATTGGGCGAGACTGGCAAGACGCGCCCGGCCCGCATGCGGTGCCTCGAAGCGATTGCTTGTACTTGCTTGGAAATGCGACAATTCTGGGCGCAGATTCACACAGCTGTTCGTACGTAAGATGTGTAGTAAAAATAGTTTGTGGTTAGTCGGTACATTAGCTATCATTTCGCGTTTTGTAAGCAACAAATCGCACACTGGTGCCGGCGTATATTAGAAATCCCATTGCGGCACCTTACGCGCGAACAGCTTTCTGGACTTGGGACCTGTTTTGACAACGTGAAAACCTTCTGTTCTTTGTCCCTGTCGAAAATTGCGCTACTTCACCATACGCTAAAATGTGAAAACCTAGCATTTGTGCATTGTATTTGGTGCGAGCGACGTAGGATGCGTCGCTCGCACCAGGTGAACAAGAGGCAGAACATGTTAAACGCAGTCTTTACAGCTGCCGTTTTTCTTTTCGTATACCGTGGTGTTTGTTCACAAGACGCATTTTGGAAAATCAGACGCTACATCAAATTATGAACACACAACGCGGCGGAGGCACTTATTTTTTAAATATCTCCAGCGTACATTCTTTTAAATTTCGAACTGCGTTCACGCGCTTCTGTTGCCCCCCTCGGGTAAATACCTTTTTGGTTCCGTCGCGTGCTGCTCGTGCTCATTAATTGAACCTAGCTCTTTAATTGGAGACTCTTCCAGTGTGCTCAGTTTGTGAGATGTCATGCTGGTATTCCTATTGCTAAAATACGCTCCTTTGTTCACAGGAGAGCATGGACATTTTTCTTCGTTAATTGGCTAACGGTAACCTCGTGAGCGCACCCTCCCGCGTTCGTCACTAATTGGGCGAGAACAGCGAGGAGGTCCCTCCCTCAGTAATGAAGCCTCCAAATGCAAATAACTGTTTTTAATTTCCATTGATCACAGATTTATAATTATTTGAAACAAAGAAAACACAATTATTGTAGCGAATCAAAGACGCTCTTTCTCGTTGACAGAACAAACATGCGTTTAAAATTATAGTTTGCGTACGGGCAGTTTTGCAGCATATTGCTAAGTAAATTACGCTCATCAATCGATGCTACTTGCCATGTCTCTTTCTTTATCGTACACATCTCATCACCACTCTCTGTTCATGAGCGCTAAAAAAAACAGCTCCGACTTTCTCAGAGTAAGTTTTTAACGACTTTTGGCAAATAAATTTTGTAAAATCTACGGGCTGAGCGAGAAAACAGAGATCTTGCAAAAATATTTTTCTCAAACGTTGCAGTAAAATTTTCGCAAAACAATTAGTGAATTGCGAACACTAAGGATTTCGCTGTAAATATTGTGTGCGAGAAAGCGTGGCCGATAATGTCACGCAGCTTTTTTTTTTGTCTAACTTAGGCATCAGTATCGAGCCTTAGCTTCATCTAAAAGAGTTGGAATGGCGAATATACGCGAAAGGGTTTAGTAGTGATCAAGGAACAGCAAAAAGCTTGTCACCCTTGGCAATGCTGTTCGAGCATCCAACAGCTCAACAAGATGGCATCTGGCTGCAGCCGATGGCGTCTTTCAAACTGCAAAAAGCTATAAGAAGCCTGCGCTCACCTACAGCCCGCACGTGCGGCGGTGTTTCTACGCCCAATAATGGCGTCGTTTTCAGGCGCCAGAGCAAGAAGCGGAGGGGTCATCGGGGAAAACTGGTCACGTGTCGGGCGTGGTCCAATAGGGGAGCACAAAAGGGCGAAGAAGAGAGGAGAGACGCAGAGGGCGAGGAGGAAATTCTCCCTTTCCTTTTTGGACAATGGTTTGCGCTACCTTTGAAAAATAGAGGGACCTTATCCTCGAGGCCAATAGAAAACCAGCCCTGCCCAGATGGCGCGTCGAAAATGCACACGTGGCGCCCCCCAAACGAGTTGGCTGAAAAAGCCCTAGTAGGACAGGGCTTCTGGGCCACGTTTAAGCGCATACGGAGTACGGAACGTTGCGCGACATGTTATCGGCTGTGTCTGCTTTTGTGCCGTGTGCGTTTTTTCTGCGAAATTTACAGCACAGAACATCGAGTTTATGCGCATTGTCGAAGGCAACAGATCGGGAGCTGCGACTGGAGAGCGAACGAGCAGTGATGCCACGGGTTTTCTTGCAGTACGGCTTCGGCAGTGTCGTGTTCGCGGAAGGGTGCTTTCTCGACAGTGCGCTGCCGAAAGGACGCAAGCTCTGCACGGTAAACTATGTTTACTCTGTCGAGGAAACTGTGTCATGGTATCAACTCACATTCCCAAACTTCAGCCAAATGCCACTCGCAAGTCGAACAAGCATCGTACGACGGGAAAGTACAGGTAAGTGTTTGTTGGAATTGCGCATGCAAAAGCTCGACCCATTCGGCTGTCTGCACGTTATGTTGCCGCTTTAAATTATGATTATCTCAACATAACTGCGGATCCGTTCGGCGAAGTGGCAGCTCATTTGAGCGAATATATCACTTATATTATCGGCAGCTACAGCTTTCGTGTCGTGTTAACACGCAGGTGAGATGCCGTTTCTTTTCGCGCTTTTGTTTTCGATGTTTTGAACAGTGCTTAGAGCAGAACACTCGTGCATAATCGGTAGTTAAAGTTTTTGTAGTTCGTCAACTCACAGGTGAGAGTCCCTTTCGTATCGCGCACTTCTTCGCGGTGTTACGAACAGTCTGAGTACTAAAAGCAGATCAGTCTTACACAACCAGTATAGTTACAGCTCTCGTAGCGTGTTAACGCGCAGGTAAGAAGCCGTTTTGTTTCGCGATTTTATTTGCGGTGTTTTGAACAGTATCCTCCTAATCAATCTTCATTTCACTTTCTTTGTAGATGACAGCGAGGCGCGAGGTGTCCGCGTCAACCTGCACTTGCAAGGCCGGCGTGAGTGCACACACGTTGCAGCGGTCGTACTTTGGGTAAACGATGCCGACTGGCCGTCGTCAACAGAATGATTACAAGCTTGGGGTCGGCCGTCATCTAAACCTGACACGTCAGTAAAGGAGCCCGTTGAGGAACTTTTTGGAGGTAGCCATAAGATGTATCCGAGCCATGTGTTCATAAGATACTCTGTGCGCGAAAAGTGAATTGCTTTGCCCACGCGATGTTTTCAGTATATTCTCTTGCTTGCATGTTTAGAACTATGTACGTGGCAATTTATTGAAATAAAATGCGCGATTCTCAACGCAATTCTACATACCTAAGCTGTTACGTGCTTGCTAAGTAAAAGTTTTGTTGTGTTTTACAGATCCAGCGTTGCCGCCACTCTTTCTCGTACGGCCTCGACGGGAATGATTAAAAGATTATGTTTGGGTGGCATCATTCTTCTGTGTGGCGCTTGTACACGCAACAGTACCTTCGGTCCCAGCGTTTTTTTGGGCGCCGATCCCCGCAGTCGACCGCGGTATTGATCGCCGTCCTACTACCCGTATTGCAACAGGGCCGCCAGGGCGGCGCTACGTGTCAACACAAACTCCAGCGCTGGAAGCCTATATCATCGGCGGCGGCGCACGGCCACTTTTCGTCGGCGGCGGCGGCGCCGGCGGCGTGGAAACCGAAACTACAAGTTTCAAAAAGCTATTTTACTGCATCTTCTTTGTTTAATTAGCTGAAATTCAGGGATTTTAACACTGAGGGCTGAGAGAACAGCATAGATATGTACTAGAAGTCAGGGAACTGGCAAACGTTTCTTAAATATTTTGTTTTTCGGCGTGCATATAGAAAAAAAAAAAGAATGGGTGAGAGGGCACTTATCTCAAGTCATGTACAGTGTATTAATCATTTCTGAGGTTTCACGTACCGTGACCACGATATGAACATGAAACACGCCGCAGTGGACTACTCCGGAAGTTGCGTGCACGGTTCTTTGACGTGCAGACATCATCTAGCGTCCGTCAAAATGCGAGCACCGCGGCCGGGATCTAACACGCGTCTATCGGGTCAGCATCAGAGACCATGTCACCGCGGCACGTGGCAATGTTGAATGTGTGTTTATTTGTTCCATAAATGTGCAGCACAGCTTTTCTTTTTTGTACCGTGGTTGTATATGTGTTTTACAAGATTCATGGCGGTAAGCTGTTGGCACATAGTTTGAAAGAACGACGAACCCAGCCTTGAAGGATGCGTGCGCAACACGAGAACATTTCACGAACACGCAAGCTGCGACTATGTAGTCAAGAGTTCGACGAAAGTTCGTCTGGTCAGGTATCATGATGAGGATGTTGCACTGACCAAGTCAAGGTGAAAAACACAGAGACGTTTCGGAACCCATACGGGTTACTTGTTCACACTAAACAGGCAAGAGCCGGTATACCTTAATTACATTTCTCTAAAGTAGGTTAAACCTCTTTTCGTGATAACGATATGGAAGGTACACGATCATGACCATGTATTTTTTTTTCGCTTGATATGCTTCAATCAGTTCCCTCGTATTTCGTGGCTGGGTATCGTTTATTATACAATTAAAATAATGATAATTATTAAAATAATTCAAATATATAATTAAATGATATATCATAAATTAAAATGTAATTAATTAATATCATTATTTAATTAAAAACGGATGACCAATCTCACACTGCAATGAGCAGGCATGTCTCCTCCCCCTCATGCGGCGGACGTTTCATGTTCTTTCAGCGCCCCGGCGAGGAAACGGCATGCGATACATGACGTTTGTGATTCATTCGGTGAATCTATTGACATGGCGAGTACTGCAAATGCTCCTTGATTTCTGGTTTTCAATGCTTGCACAAAATCGTGACAGCCTGACATCGCTGAAAACGTGCCAACTTCCACTCGCCTACTGTCCTCACTTTCACGGGCACCTGACATACCATGTTTCTTTTTTAACTTGTTGTAAAGGCACCTGGGGAGCCTTAACACCAAGTCTCCCCAGGTGCCACCTAATCCAGTCCCTGCACATGATGTTGTAAATATGCGTGACCCCCCCAAAAATGACTGCCAATCGAGGCGGTGACGTCCATTCTACGCCCGCACCTAGAGTGCCTCGATGTCCTCCTCGCCCGAGGAGGAAATCGAGGCACTCTACCCGCACCTAAAGTTCCAGCAGTACTGGGGTTCTTCGATTTTCCACTTCTGGCTACCCGTGGGCTGCCGCGGGCTGGCCGATAGTGTGGTGCATTGTAGCCTGAACAATGGGCGCCGTCAACAAAAGCCCTATTCACGGTGATTTCTCTGACACCGTGACTCCAACCAGCAGCGTGATTTCAAAAATGTAGCGTTTCTCTCCCCCCTTCTTTCACTTTCTTTTTCGGCATCTGCGAAAACAGAGCTAATTGCCATGAACCACCTGTCTTCGGCGCAACTTCTTTCTAGAAAGGGTCCTAAGAGGAAAAGAAAAGGGGGTTTTCTGAAAAGTACAGAAGTGAAAAAACAGCGCTTTTACTTTCGCCAGAGTGTTAGGAGGGATTTTCCTACTTTTTTAGAGAAGCAGAGTAGCTGTGTACCAACGTTGCTGTGTACGCACACCAGTGGCGTAGCCAAGGAGGGGGGGGGGGGTTCAACCCCCCTCCCCCTCCGAAATTTTTCAATTTTGCTTCACGCACACATACAAACGCACGCACGAACATACATAAAGTATGGTTCAACCCCCCCCCCCCCCCCCCCCGAAAAAATTTCTGGCTCCGACGCACACGTGTACTTCGTGTCGAAGGAACGCCTCTAGAACCGCTGATATATCTCTACCGAGTCGAATGCCGATGTATGTCATATAGATTTTTTTTTATTCGGCAGTTTTCTCAATTATTCGATTAATCGTATGACGCTGATCTATGGTAAAACACTATCCTAAATGCAGCTTCTTCTCTAGGTACATTAAAGTGAAGTGTGGCGCTTATCTTATTATAATTAAAATGATCTTCCTTAACATCCTGTACAACATGCTGAAAGGAGGTTGATCGGTCTCGTGGGCGAAATGTGCAACATATCTTTCGTTCACGTCGCGCGTTGATGAAGACCTTCCGTGCATGTGCATGATGGGAAAATATCGGGAGAAGAGGAAGGATGGGAGGGGGGGTTGTTACGCCCGCATTACGATAATTGTGATTATCTTTAGCGATCTGCTTAAGAAGAAACCAACGAAAAACACGGAGACAGAGTAGGAACCAACCAGGACAAGTGTTGGACTTGCAACTGAATGTTTATTAAAGAAACCCCACGCACAGGAACCAACAGCACATGCGTAAATAGGCTATCAGAGCTTTGTCACGTTGCACAATTCACAGTACAAAGCCAAGAAACGTGTCAAGGTGGCACAAACAGCCTATTTGCACGAAACACCAAGATATCAACGCCACGTGCACCGTTATCTAGAACCGCAAATTCTTTATCTGTGAGGAAAACTGAGGGATCACTCACACATGACACTTTGCCCCCCCCCCCCCCCCATATATATATATATATATATATATATATATATATATATATATATATATATATATATATATATATATATATATATATATATATATATATATATATTTCAAAGGCTTCACAAGTTTCACGTTTACTCTTATTTCTTCCGTTGCCAGTGGCACTCACTGATTTGAAATCAGGGGCGCATCCACAGCCTTTGAGGCGCAGAGGCACGTAAGTTTCGAAATTCGCTTGTCATGGGACCGTGTGTACAGCGGTCAGACGGGCCGATTCAATGACAGGCTGCGTGAACACTGCAATCTACTCCCTACGGGCACTGCTGGAAACTTACCTCTGCGCTTCAAAGGCTCTGCGCCCCCCGAATTCACATCAGTGAGTGTCATTGGCAAAGTAAAAAATAAGATTGAACGTGGAGTTTTTGATGCCCTCAAAATAAAACAAGGCAGGGCAAAGTGTCATGTGTGAGGGATTCCTCAGTTTTCCTTACAGATTAAGAATTCGCGGTGCTATACATAGCGGCTCCACGTGGCGTCGTCATTTCGGTGTTTCATGGAAATGTGCTGTTTGTACCACCTTGACATTCACCATGGCTTTGTAGTGTTAGTTGTGCAACTGTGAAACGGGTCAGATAGCCTATATTTATGCATGCGCTGCTGGTTAAAATGTGTATGGGGGGCTTAATTCTGTAATAATCATTTAGTTCGAAGTCCGGCGCTTGTACTGTCTGGTTGTTCTCCTTCACTGTCTTCGTGTCTTTCGCTGGTTTCCTCTCCTGAATATTATGAACCAACTCGCCCAGCAACCTACGTTAGTGATGTCCTGTTTCAAACACGATTATGACAAATCGGCATGTACGCTAATTAGTCGAATTGAGTCCGCGGTAGAACAGGCGAAGGAAAGGCGCATTGCTCGGTTTCATAGTCTGGCGTGGAGTATCGCATTGAGTGCAGGTCAAAGTGGAGGAAACACAAGACATTATACACCCACACTTTAGGGTTACGTCCGCATTCATGTTCTGTTGTTTACTTCACACGAAATTTATGGTGATCACCATCTCGTCTAATTGTCGACCTTGCTGAATTAACTGCCAACCTATAGGTTGGGGATCGTTTCTGTTTGATAAAGCATTTCATCTATTGTCCTTTTCCCTTTCTTTATTCATTAAAGGCCATGTGTTCCAGTTTTTAAACTGATTCTTTCTAAATATATATACCCCAAATAGCTAGCTCTTGCTCTCTCCATTCCAAGCCCCCCGCCCTTCCCCTTTGAACTGACGTTGTTACTTGGCTTGCTTTCACAGACATATTTATTGTTATTCCAACACCAACTCTCCACACATTTTATTACTATTCAAAGCCCGCCTCATATAATACATATTATGTGAGAGGTAGCAGACTCGTCAGCCCGGGCCCCGAGTATGTCAACAGTCCTCGCCAAACACCACCGTTGCCGCTTGTCACTGACTTGGATTGTGTTGATTGGTGTTGATTCATCTTCAATGGGGCGCTTAGTGAACACAAACGACGCAAACAAAAAAGTACAGGTTGCGTTCGTTGCCTTATGTCCTGCACTTTTTCGTTTGTGTTCACTAAGCGCCCCATTGAAGATTAAAATTCACGTTTATTTTGAATCCAACACTACCTTTCCACATTATTAAGAACACGTACCGAACAAGTTTTCTGGTCCAGTTATTTAACTTGAAGCAGCAGGCGAATCAATTGCGATGCGTTTGCCAAGTGGGCATAATTAAGAAAAGACCGAGTATTTACTGGTGGCAGAAGGTGTGAAATAAAGGTAGGTTTACTGAAAAAAAAATTTAGTACTTAAATGGCGCGCCGATCGCGCCGAGAGAACACGTCGGCGGCGGCGGCGGCGGCGCGCCGATCAGTTGGCGTCGGCGGCGGCGGCGCAGCGAAAACTGTCGGCGGCGGCGCGCCGACGTCTCGGCGCACACCTCTACTCCTGAGGCAGCGGCGCCATCTGGAAGATCCGGCCACGAGTCGTTCTTTCCTCACAGAATCCATCCGGGTAACTTGAATCTGGGGAGCTTTCGGCCCTCTTGCCCCTTAGAGATCTCCTTATGTCTGGGTACTGCCTAGGAACACGTGTGATGGTCTTTTTATCCCTAGGTGAGCTTGTTGCCCGTCGTTTGGGAGTTGGCGTGGCTGGCGAGTGAGGTTTGTTGATGTTGCTGGCGGACGGCGCCTCCGTGGTCTGCCGCCTAGGCGTGTATGATCCCATGTAGCGCTGCCGTGCTGTCACTTACCGTCCGTGCTTGTTTTTGCTTCCGTCGAACGCTTCGAGAGCTTCCAAACACGGCACCTGATGCGTTTTCTTGCCATTATGTCGTACCGATTATCAGTGTAGGGCCGATGTATTGCACGTTTCAGCAAATTGGCATGAACGAAAGCACTTTGCGTGTCGTTGTGCCGGTGTCACACGGGCAATTTTTATTGCGCTCGATCTGAATCAGGTGCTGCTTCATGGTCACTTTTAATCGCGATCTGCGCATCGAGATCTGGCTCCCAGATCGCGATATTTGAATGACTTCTGCGCCAAACTCGACCCGGATTAGTTTGTACTGAGTAACAGCAATGATTGTAGATGGCGATCAAGAAATCCGGTCCGGGCTGCGACCCTGATTGCCATCAAAAGTGTTCGTGTTTCACCGGCAACAGCTATCCTGCCCGTGCCTGTGATTTTGAGTTTCAAAATAGTAATGCTAAAGACCTAGGGCACGTGCACTCAAAGTAATGAAAGTATCCATGCTTCTATTAAAAAAGAACTGAGCAGGCTCCTTAGATGCCAGCTGGTAACCTAAAATAATTGCAACTGCTGGTTACGCCACATTGCTAGCGTGTGGATATACCGTGACAAGGATACGTCTACATGGTGAAGAGATAAAGACAAGCGAAATGTTTTGAGACAAAGCGAGACTGCTTTCATTCATGTTGTAGGACGTGTTTATCGGTGATCTGAATGTACCTGCAACTTTGTTTCTACTGTTCGTGGTTAGAGGTGCACCTTTACCGACCACGAACTGCAGAAACAGTTACAGGTGCATTCTCATGACTAATAAAAAGCTTGTCTAAGGACAAGCTTTCCTTTGGTCATGAGACTTTAAAACTGGCCCAACGCAAAATGTGCTAACTTAAATGCACCATCATTAGATTAGATGATGCATTTAACTTCAAGATGGGTGATGCACCTCCAAAGACATGGGATACTTCATCTGGTTCAGTTCAGCCCAATAACTTTCATCATTCCACGAATGCACCACTGCAATCACTACTGCACTTTTTTCCACCTACAACTGCCAACTGCAAGTCTGGAGCAGATGCGCAGAACCAATAACATTTGTAGCTGCAAATGCTTGCTCCTTTGTTGTCTCGAAATTTTTTTTCCCGAGTGTTTTTTTGTTGTGTTTCTCTTGTACTCACTATCACACCAACTGATGGGAATGTCACTTGTGTTGTTCAGTTTGTTTCTTGATTGACAGCCTGTGACTTTTGACTACAGTGTTGCTTCGTCTCTTGACCTTCTCGTTTGTGATGTTCCGTCGCAAGAGTGTGCCTGCCTGTCTCTTGCCGATTCCGCATATGCTTACTTAATAGTTCACATACTGACACACATGAATGGTTTACCTTGCACTTTCAGAATTTTTTTTTTTTTTTGCGAATTCACATAACTTGAAAAATTAGTGGTTCTCAAAAAGCAGCTACCCACTTACCAACAAAGCCACATCTATCTGTACCCTCTTAACAAGGAAGCATAACATTACAGTTCATAATGCAAATACAACTGTTAAGGGAGTGTGGGATTTCTTTCTTACCATGTCTCCTTCCTTGTTAGCTTCTCTTGTCAAAGATGGCTGCATATTAGCTGCGCCCACGGTATCTGTGCTTATTGGTTTATTCATGGAAGTTTATTTTGTGCCACTGAGAGCTGTTTTCACTGAATTTAATCCATTTTAAGACAGCTGCTAATAGTTTCCTGTGATGGCCAGCCAGAATAACAAGCAGGGAACCATGCAGGACCAGTGGTTCTTTTTAATTTGACCCTGCCATCAGCTTCTACAGCTTTTAGGAACCTGAAGTGGCGATTGCAACGATGATTTGAGTGCACAAGGATCATCATTTGTTTTTCATTGCCAGCATGTGAAGGTAGGATGTAGTATACGATGTCAAACACAGGGTGGTATGCATTCAGAGGTCTGATATGGGTCTCACTACAGAATGTTTAACCCTTTGAGGTGTAAAGCACGAGTATGCAGTAAGCGTTTCATCTTTGTCGTCTCTGTGTACCCAGTCCTCTCTGTGTACCCAGTGCTGCACCATCTTAACAAAAAATTTTGACAGCTGTTCAGCTGTATGTTTTAAAACATAACTGGCAAGCAATTTTTCATCGACAATGGGAAGGATATAATTACAGAGCATGTGCAGAAGTACAAAAACTTGGAGGTCACTTGAGCTTCGCCTTCAAGAGCAGAAAGCGATAGCATAACTGGCCCTCGCGCACATCGCCTTCTCAATTGCTAGCATGCTTCGGTTCTCGTTGCATACCTCAACCATGCCGTAAGGAAACGAACGACTGTGCGCGTAACATTGGCCGTTTCATAGTAACCTTGAATGCCTACTGCAAGCAAAGTTTATAAGTGCCCACTACACCATATTATTGAATCAATGAAGGGCCCACTACGCATCTGTAGGGCAACACACGAACCTACACAGCTGTTCACTTTGTTGATGCTTCTACTGTTGATGATGACTAAATATGTCTGAACACTTTGTAATGGGTGGGCCTTTAAAACACCCACTCGTTGCTCAATTCACATGTTTTGACGCCTGGTGCGATTCCACACTTCTGCCACACAATATTACATGCATTAAGGAGACTCCTTCCACTACATCACATTCATATAGCTTTTACAGCGAAAGCTGTTATGAGTCACTACAAGGGTGCTGTAGTTGTCCGCCGCCGCCACCGTTGGTGCGCGTAATCCGCTATCGCATGAAATAAGAGAAAAAACGAAATGAGAAAAAATATCCAGGATGGAACTGGGTTCAAACCTGGGTCCGCTCTGTGTCAGCCCAGTATTCTACCACAGAGCCATGCCGGTGCTCGAAACTCCTGCACATAAAAACCCTATACAAGCATTATGTCGCCACCTCCGTGCAGCAGGCCTCAGGCCTGGCCGACCACCCGACCTTGACAGCTGGATTCGTGGACCTCACCACCGCTCATTACTTGACTTTATACACGAAACAAATTTGCATGTGTATTTTTGAATCAAAAATTATTATTAAGGGCAGACTTTCAAAAAAAAAAAAGCGTTATGTCGGGAAGGAACCATGTTAACATACACAATATAACGTGGTAGAAGAGTAAAATCACAACCAGGCGTCACCGAATGTGAATTGTGTAACCAGGCGTCGCAAAATATGAATTACATTGCGAGTGGGTCGGTGAATGCTTCCAACCCATTATAAAGGGCTCAGCCATAATTTTTCATTGTCATCAGCCACCGAATCAATTAATAGAGTAGTGGGTACCTTGCAAGTGTACTTGTATTAGTAGCCCCAAGAGAGTTTGCAACGGGTTTTATTAGAAATGCCGCTGTTTCAGCTTTTGCTGTGACTGTGCTGCGCTTTTCGCGCAGGCCTGGCATTTTTTCCCAGAGCAGCTTCAAGAAATGTCGTGGCTCTGTGGTAGAACACCTGCTCGCCACGCAGACAGACTGGGTTTGATCCTCACTTGGACCGGAAGATTTTTATTATTTATTTCATTTGCATCTTTCTTGATTTTTTGGTCAGGGACAAGATAACGATTTTTTACTCTCAACGAACGACGCCCACACTGGAATTTCTGGGAAAGGAGCTCTTTAAAACTATCACATTGAAACATCAATCAAAAATACAAAATCGGACACGGTGTCGCTGGCAAAGTACTGCAGAGAAGCACCCTTTCGGTGCAAGGAACGAGGTTAGAAGACACAAAGGTTGCCTCGGTGCTACCCTAACTCAAGGGAGCACCAAGCAAGGCCTCAGTGAGGGCACCTTGGTAAGGAGCGTTACAGAATACACAATAAGGCGTCCTCAAGCAGATATGGCCTCCTCACTAATGTAAGGAGTATGTCAGAGTACGGGCATTATTTCAACATTGAAGGCTTGCTAACGTGAAACACCGAATCAGTTTTAATTGAGAAAGTAATCTAGGACTTTAATCTCCTTGATTTCATGGCAATATGTTGAGAGGGAAGAACAGCACAAGTTGTTTTTTTTTTTAATTTGCACCCAAGAATACCATTTCTTCAGTGCTCCCAAAACCATGTGCCAGCAGCTCATAAATTTTGTTGTAGTGGTATAACAGCTGATACACTGCATGTAAATTCGTTTCCTGAAATTTTAGCCTTCATTAAAATACAGGCTACAGGCAATTACAAGCACTTTTTAACAGAAGATGAACTTCAAAGGCCCAGAAGCAAGGCCATACTCTCCAATTATTTTGGTAAATATTCTGTGGGAATTGAGGCACACCTAAAAGATTCGTGTTGACTTAAGATCGAAGTGTCCGCCAGTAAGTGCTTTGAACTAGCATGGGATTCATAAGCAAACCCACAATCAACATAGCAACAATGGGTTTACCATATTCAAATTATCTGAGAAATGAATGTCACTGGGAAATAGTAATAAAAATAGAGTGCATTTATTGTTTGACATATGTTGAACGGTCAGGGTATTTCAGAGTTTACTATAACTACAGAATAACTATTACCATGCGAGTTCATGTATAATTTCTGATAGCCAGCACACTTTGAATAATGTTCAGCTCGGCTTCTGCCACATGCAAGTGGGCATTGCATTAACAGATATAAAAGCAATCACCTATACTACTTGCACAACAAATAGAAAAGAAGTGCCTTTAGTGCCCTCATTACTACACAAAATGCACAGAGCGCAGTCACTGCCTGTGAAAAGTACATTTACAAGAATGAGAAACAAGTTGCTTTTTCGAGCAAGTAATTCTTTTTACACTAGGCACATATTATCTAGTTGCTTGAAGTTTTTGATTAAGTTTAAGGGTAAGCAAGACTCTAGAAAGAATACACCAGGTCATCAACATGCTGCATGTGCACGTCTGCTGTTCATCGTGCAGGATTTATCGCAGAACATAACAGGTTCACTCTCGCTGGCCTCTCATTGGTGAGCTGTGGCGTGTCACTTTTCCACACAGTGTGGCAACTGAAATTTGTCAATGAAGGACAATTAGTGAAGTCACTCCCACTGTTTTGTGTTTGTAAACTGTACATGGCACTGAATTGTCACGATGTAGGCTGTGTAATGCCAATCACTGTTTAAGCATGCTTGCAGAGCAGAATGCACAAATAATTAAGGATCTAAGAGGTGTTTTAAGCCAAATACACTAAAATAAATTTTAGTTACACAGTGAAGCTTATGCAATGAATTGTGTTAAAACACAAGCTCAAAAGGTCACTACAGTTGGCGGCAACTTTTTGATGCCATGGTTGTGCACTAAGAGACCTGTCCCACGCATACGGAACAAGTTTGTTGACAATAATGCTACAGTGAAACCTCGGTGATACGAATCTAGCGGGATAAGGAAAAATATTCGTATCATCCGAAATTCGCACCAGAAAACATGGAAAATCAGTATGCAACAAAAGAAAGCTGGCGCACATTTTTACTTAATGTTTCTCAGGGTTGCAGCAATATCGTGAACAGTTCTGAATGATTGCCAGTAATGTTTCTAGACGTCAAAGGTCATACTTGTACTAGTAAACATACGGCGCATTCGCGGAACCAGATGCGTTGCGACCTGAGACAGTTAGCAGCCCCTTCCTAATCTTAGTACGCTTTTCCGCATGACACCAAGGTACTTCGGTGAGAGTGACCCAAGGAGTGCTTTGCAAACGATAGATGAAGGAGAGAACATTTTAGAACCACTGTCCTTCGTTGTTACTTTTTTGTTCGCGGTGGTGCGGGGGGATGTTTTTTGGGAGCTTTACAGCCCTGCCCGCAATATCGGGAGGTTTGCTGAAAATTTTAGCATCCCGTGCAAATCGGAGGGCTGGCAGGTGTGCGCGTGCCAACAGTCGTGCATGTTGACGTTGCGAGGCCTAACTCCTTCTCTAAGACCGTCTCCTTCCTCTTTCAGTCCTCGTCCGCCTTTCATAGGGTGTCTGATTGCGAGGACATTGCAGGCAGGTGTGAACACAGTACAACATCGCTGGCTCGAGCACAGCAGCACACGTCGACGTGTCGGTAGTTTTAAAATAAAAAAAAAGTGACGCCAACGGCATGAAGACGCATTAGGGCCTCCAAGATTCGCATGAACAATCTCGAAGGATACCACGCGCTGCTTATGGCTGATCCTGACAAACTGTCAGCGTGGTGCGAATGTTCACGCTTGGGTATTCCACAGCCGCGCGTGATTGACATGTCTTCCGTGGCAGCGCAGGCAGCACCTGTTCGAACCTGCACGGTACCGTAAGTTCGTATCAAACGTCGCAGGCCAAAAACGGTTCGCAACAACCGTACTCCATTACAATGGAGGCTAATAGGCCTAGGCCGGGACCACAACAGAATTCGTATCACCCCGAAATTCGTATGAGCCGTGATCGTAACACCGAGGTTCCACTGTATAAGCATTCTTTTTCTGATGTATGTGGCAAAGCAACCCAAACTGACATCAAAAAGTTTTACTGCATGGGACATACATGGCTTCGCATACCCAGTAACACAAGTCTGCAGGAAGTGAACTGACAGCCCATATGGAACTACATAGAGGCTGTTTTTTTTTTTTTTTTTATTAAATACAGATTTTTTAACAAGAATGCTATGACTGTCAGGCCTCTGTCATCTTTGCAAATGAACTCTGTTTATCGAGGTGGGAAAGCTTTACTCCAGCAAAAGTTACATTCAAATGAGCAGTTGTCAAAAACTCAATAATTTTTAATTATTAATTTGAGGGCAGCTGTTTATATGGAAAGGTTGAAGGACATGACAATTTACGCAAACCCATTTTTTTAATTCCTGAAAGACATCATGTAATTTGAGACATTAATCATAAAAATTGAGAGCCCCGATCCAGGCAATATCGTAACTGAGAGCTCCGGGCGTGCAGGAAATGCGCCAACTTTGTTATGTCGGAACGGAAGCTCACATGATGAAGTTAGAAAAAATGAAGCGTCGCAACAGAATCAGGTCAGGAAAAATGGGGAGCCGTCCTAAATACCAAACTGGATTGTTTCTTGCACTTAGTGTGAAGTGCTGATCTGTTTCTTTGTTAAACTCTAATGAATGGCAAAGAACTCTTTTGCTTGTTTGTGAGAAGTGCCACCACAGTGGCTGCCACCTTGTTTTAGGCGGCACGGTGGAAGAAAAGGCAGAAACTGCGGTATTCTTGAGTACATCAAAAAAGAAATGAATAAGCACTACACACTGAACTCTATAAATAAGCAGCACAGTTGGGTAATATGGACAAAAAACCAGATTCTGCTGCGACGCGCCTTTTTCAAAGTTCATCACGTGAGCTTCCGGTCCGACGTGACAGGAATGGCACATTTCCTGCACGCTCAGTTTCAATATCGACTGGATCGGGGCCCTCAATTTCGATGATTAATATCTGAAATTATTAGGCTTGCGCGAACAGTGAATTTTAGGTTCGAAGCGAATTCGAAGCGAATAGTGATTTTGTTCGAACAATTTCGAATCGAATTCGAATAGTATATATTGCATATTATAGAGAAAAATGAACATATTTGTCATGACTCAACTAACCTGCACAATATTTAAAAAAAAACTGAAACAGGGCCTGTGCAAAATTCCATTCTTTTTGGTTCAAAGGAAGTGGAAATAACTTTGAATAGTAGCAGTATTTGACTTTTGGTAGAATGCAAGTGATAACTGTAAAATGTTACGTTCTTAAAATTGAGTATACTTAGTGCATATAAGCCATTATAACAAGCTTTTAAGCTTAAAAAACGATGAATCGATCTGAGGGCAATGTGTCCATTTAACCTTTAAGTGAGGCTTCACGGCAGTGCGGATTTCCCCTGGATAAGTGTTTTCACGGCTTAGCACCTGTCCACTGCAGTGAAACCACCTTTACAGGGTGTTACACGCGGACTACTAGTATGCACCTGGATAGGTGTTTTCATTGCTTAGCACCCCTGCATTGCAGTGAAACCACCTTTGCAGGGGGTTACATGCGGACTAATACAGTACACTTATCCATTCATTTTGAATACTTCGAAATTTCCAATAATTTAAATTCGAACCGAAACAAATACTGTAACGTAATACTTCAAATACTGTCATAGCCTAGAAACTACGCGTGTTCTGGGGGATTTTTAAAAACTAAGTATGCCAAAAATTATGTCCTACAACTTGTCAATTTAAACAAGTGTCTACTACCACTGCAGTTGAAGAGATCTAAAAATAGTCCAACATCTTAGAAAATAATTGTATTAACACCGAGCAACCTAAAACAGCCCCGCAACATTTCTTGAATGTGGTCATAAAATGCTGCTTATTGGTAGTTGAGGCAAATATGAGCTAAATATCATTATGCAACAGTGAATTTATAATTGCGTTTTAAAGTCAGCAAGAATTTTCTCAATCCTCTCTCAGCCAATTATGCTATCGAATCGCTTTACTGCATCATAAGCTCACAGATATGGCCATTGGCTGATATGAGTGTTCCTGTGCTCCATAGTTGCTATAGCCACCATAGGGTGCTGCCACGTAGCCATGCCACACTCTGCAGTGCTAGAAGATGGCGTGACTCACCCAAACGAACAAGTTGTTGATATCACAAATACAACACGTACGTAATAGGCAATGTCTTGCTCTTTCTATAGGCAATGTTTTGCTCTGTTCTATAGCTCTTTTGCAAAAGGGTGGTGTTTAATGTCAATGTCCAGACACATGCTAAGCTACACATCAAAACAATAGAATCGCACCTCGTATAAATTATACGAGAAGCCATCAATACGAACTATATAGTGTCACATGCGACTATGAATAATGCAAGGCATGAGACGCGTGACGCACTTCCTTGGAATACGGAGAACAGCCAGTCATAAGACACTGTAAAGTGTAGAAGAAAGAGACAGCAATCGTTCCTGGGCTGGCTGCTCTAATATCTGACTTCGTTGTTCTCTTCCTCACGCGCGCCCAGTGAATGCTCGAGCCCCGGTGGTGCTCTTTGTCATTACACTCGGCCCCCGACTGCGAGTGTCGTGGGCTGCTGACACGGTCTCCGATGGGCGGCATTGTCTATTCCAGAGTGGCCAGGTTCAGCCACGCTGGGAGTCCACCCGGAAATTTTTCAAAGGAGGTTCCAGTGGCCGACACTGGCTATGTCGTAGCAGTTGCAGGTTTGGGACACACTGCGGTCTGGCTTGGAGTATTGACGTTGATGGCTCTGTATGATCGCGCTGACTGCGTTCTTGCGGCCACATGTTCGATCTGCTCGCATGACGATTGCTGTCACACGGCTGATCAAAATTGTTCTCTCTCATGGTTTCATCTTGAATACGCACATACTTGCTGATCGAAGGATGCGAACTGGTGCGGACGTGTATGCGACTTGCGTCATGGGTGTCCAAAGACTGCTTGC
Organism: Rhipicephalus appendiculatus; assembly: GCA_030522465.1. Taxonomy (NCBI): domain Eukaryota; kingdom Metazoa; phylum Arthropoda; class Arachnida; order Ixodida; family Ixodidae; genus Rhipicephalus; species Rhipicephalus appendiculatus. Next base: position 2,036,992 of record JALIZH010032921.1, on the reverse strand, counting down.
TCCTCCGATCATGTCGACGCCCGGCTGATCAGCGACGGATCTCATGGAGAAAACCACTGCGTTGGGATCTACGTGGCCCTCAGGCGACACACTGGCAGTCCAAATGGAGTGCTTCTTGTCATGCGTGGGCTCACACGCCATTGGGTAGGGCTGGTGGACATCAGCTTCTTTTGGCTTGGATGTATTGGTAGGGTCAGCCATGCTTGGGTCCCTGCATGATGAAACGGACTAACCTTAGAAAATTGAGGGATCATTTGTCACTTTGATTTCTTTAAGCGGTATGTCTCTTTGCAGTAGGTAAGCATCTGCACGTTCAGCCAATGACTGACTTGCAAGCAGAGAACTAGGCTTTGATGCGACAAGGACCTATTTTTCAGAATTCTGTGATAGGTCAGGCTTCCGGAGTGGCTGCTTGTGAAGTGAGGGCCTCTCCTCTGACTGTCGGTGGTGGAAAGAGGTCGCCCTAACGTGCTCATGCGATGGCGAGGCTTCTGATCGCTTCTCCATTGGCTGCAAATGAGATATCATCTTGGCGTATATCAGAGATGGTATGGTCTTGGCTACAGAAGCCGAGTCCGAGACCTGAAGTGGTGAGCCTGATCTCAGCGGTGTGTTCGTCTCAGGACAGGTTGCGACACCGTGTGAAGGTGAGCTGCAATTCACAGTGGCAGCGTCAAGGTGATGCCTCTCCAGAGCTCCATTCTCAGGAACACTCAGGTTGGACTTGGCGGTGGTCGTGGGGTGAAAGTGCTTCCGTCCGAAAGCAGCTATCAGCCTCATGCTCCACTCCGTCCAGGACTGCTGACTTGTGCCTTCGTGCCAATGACACGTCGCGGCACCATCACGAAGGCGGTCAATTGCCACGCATCATTTCTGTTAGTCCGTCCACGCCTCACAAACTCCGAAGGCGTCGATGGTGGCCACCCACTTGTCGGCATCGTTCTGAAATCTGTTGAATTCCGGTAGTTCAAAGGCAGCCAGTGATGGTGATACAGCAGGCGAAACTCCGTAAAATGACGATGCCATGCAGCTGAGTTGGTATGAGAGAGCCGCGAGGGTATACTCGAGCTCTCTGTGGCTCTCGGGTGAGCTCTCTTCATGGTCTTGCGAGGCAGCTCTGGTCAACACAGCCTCGGTCGAGTACAGTGCTGGCAAGGCCACAGGAAACAGCGCAGAGGTCGACACTGTCAAGGCGTTGACCGCAACGCGGAGTTGCGTGATGGCGCGGGAAAGCTCGGTGGTGCTTTCGGCTTCGTTGTTCACTTCCTCGCGCTAGCCCAGTGAACGCTGGAGCCCCGGTGGTGCTCTTTGTCATTACAAAGGCTACTTACTGCACATGCAGCAAGACCAGCTCGGCTTGATTACACAGGTGCCATGATGATATCAGGAGAACCAGACAAGTGGCTTGTTGGGCGAGTTGGTAATAATAGAAATAATAGAAATAATAGAAAAGCGCAAAAAACAGGGACGAAGAAAGAACCACACACATAACTATGTCATAGTTATGTGTATCCCTTTGATAGGTGCAATGTTCATTAGTGCACAGATTGTTTGTTTCCCATAAACAGCAATATTAAAACATGGTGCACATATATAGGATTAAATATAAAACATTCTACTTATAATTGGTGCCACATGACTCATTAGTATTCTGAGAAGTCAAGATCTCAGAAACATCAATAACGTAATGTGAAAAACCAAACGGTACACGTCACAACATGTACCAATATTTGTTTTTGCAGATTGCGGTCGCACTAGTTTATCAATAACGTGCACATTTGCAGTTGGCTACCGCCGAACATTTATTTTCTACAGAAAATATTTGCGCTTCGTTTGTGCAGTTTCACCCCTGCATCTTTTCTACTTTGCAACGCCGCTCTTCAGTATTTGATGAGCTTTTCCCGTCAAAAAGAAAGAAAACAGGAGTTACAAACATTCCTGCATTCTTTTATAAACTCGGCATTTACTATTTTTAGGTGCGAAAAACGTGACCTCCGTACGACGGACCAGCGCGGGTTCTGTCCAGCCTCTATTTTGGTGTCACCGCTGCTTCTTGGTGGACGTTGCAAGCGCCATCAAAGGGGTAAAAAAAAGCAACATAAGTACGCGCGCTAAATGTTTAGTTCACCCGCACATTTTCATGTTCTTAGTGACCAAGCAAGGGCTTCCCACTTCGAGCTCGATTTACTTTCGTGACGCTAGTTATGCTCGGTGTACGTAAACGGAAGAAGAGTTCCTCGAGAATTCTGCAACACTGGTCCCAATATAGCCACAACTCCAGCTTTGTGCTAGCATAAGCTTTTTTACACGACGTCCGCTGAACGACGCCGCCAATGTTGAACTACAAACTTGATTTGCACTTCTATCAGTAACTGTTCAGAAAATAAGGCGGAAAAAAAGCGCCTACCTTCATGCTAGACTTAGCACACCAACACATCAAGGTCCTTCCAGGAGCACAAAAAAGGGTGCTGGGGGGGCGTTCCAATATTATTTGCGGCGAGTTTCACTGCTTCAATTTGTAATTCTATCATAAATTGACACTTTCGGCATTTCCGTCAGTTTCTGTCTCTATGTAAGCGGCCATTTTTGTTTAGACTATTTTGGATATGGATCGGCTTGGCTATGAATGTGCGCGCTCCTTGCCGAAGCCGCCGCAACAAGAAAAAGTTATAAATGCTGCTTCAGAGAAGGTGGTTTGCTTTAGTGCACTCGCAAAACATAAATTCAGTTCTTTATTGATCAAAATAGCACACTGAGCTCACACACGCGCACCCGACTCGGGGCAAGTGGAAACCAAAAAAATACACACTGGGCGCGAACTTTGAACTGATCTTTATTTGTAGGATCACGACACACGCATATCGTTCATTTGGCTGTAATACATCACATGTTCAGTGCATCCTGATAACGACATCCGCGACAATGTGGGGGCGCACGTGATTAGCAGTCATGCCATGCGCACAAACTTTTCAGCGTATTCGGGTTTTTTTTTTTTTTTTTTTTAGATTTAGATTTACTGCACAGGCGAGGGTCCTTTGATCGTGACCACTAAAAATGGTTTCATTATGACGATTCATGAAGGGCCAATGATAGACTCATTGTTATTCCCCAATTGAAAGAGTGTTGTAACACAGTATGCAGAAACGGCACATACTGCGTTTTGACACCAGAACACAGCATTTTACAAAAATTGAACGCAAATCAGGCTGCAGAAAAGCTCTCATAATTTATTAACGGCGCCATGGGGCTTGTCAGATTTTACAAAACTTTCCGTTTATAGTATTTATTCAATGCACAAAACAATTGGTAGCAAATATTACATAAGTACATGCCTAAACACAATGTCATGATCAAAGGAGGAAACATGAGCAGCAAACAAACCACTTGCATCACGATGGCAAACTCAGAATACAAATTGTGGAACCACACTAATACGATTTCTAGGACAACAGACAGGTGCCGCATATATTTACAACATCCCAGAGGGGATTATAGCAGCACCTATGGTGTCTTCGCTGAAAAGAGTTGTCAACGCGGTGCTCATGTGAATGTTTGTGGGCTCACATAGCCAGCTGTGGTTACATGTAAACCACTCTAGGTCCCTCTGCCGAAACTGCAAATGGGTGGAATAAAAACATCTCTAAATAATTAACAGTCACGCACTAGAGCAGACAAGTATCCAGCCACGATGGGTCGTTAGCTACCCATTGCAACAGAAAAAACAAAGATGCAATATTTTTGTGTCAGTGCTCCTTTAACATCTCGCTGTGATTTCCCCTTTTGAGGTATGCAATGTGGTCCTTTATATCAGCTAAGTTTGCCTGTTATCATCAGAGTTTATGCCACATATTTCAGCACTGGCAGGATACAAAGGCTGTACACTTTCTGCTTTAGGGTGAGCAGTAAATTACCTGCAAGGATTTAGGAACGTCTCCTTTATGCACTCCAGCTTACTCTTCACCTAATTTCTTTAAGATTACCATTGTAAAAATTTTGAATAAAACCAATTGTAAGCTGATAGGTCTGTAATGCAATTCTCCAAGTCTTTTCAATCTCCCTGCTTGTGTATTACTATAACATTGATGCTTTTCAAAGTAGGCGTCACATATGAGGTCTTATCACACAGTGTATAGAGCGTCACAAGTTTCTTAAGTATAATGTCCCCTCTACCTTTGATCAAATTGATCACTATGCAGTCTTATCCAGCTGCTTTTCCATGAGGCACCTAGTGTGGGCTTTCTAAACACAGTGATAGTTACACATAGAACTTTACTGTACTATTCCACTTTTATTTCATTTGGGAATGAATGACTTATTTCTGAAATGGACAGTTCAGAGTGTGTCTTCTGTCACTTTTGCCGTGTCATTCAGTAAACTATTAATGATGCCATGCTTATCTTTCACTCCATGCATTTCGGTCTTTCACATAGAGTTAGTTACTTTGTAGCTGTTTCAGTGCTGTCACCTTTTCCACTGCTTTTTGATATCATAATTCAGCATGTCACTAGGCTTATACCTGCTGATCAGATTTAATAGCTAAGTGAATTCTATTTATTTATGCCAATCCATTAATCTGTTGTCATTTCTTTATGCAGACTGTTGTGGTTCAAGAGATGTTGCTTATTGTTTTACCTCCAACTTAGATTGCTGATAAATAAATTGGTCTAGTTATGGTTTCCTGTCTTGTCTTTTGTTTTTCTTCAAGTTGAGGGCAAGGATTGCCCTCACTAGCCTATCAATGGTGCATTTTACTGTACTACTGTTATGTCCTGTCCTCGCTCTGTACTATGCTTTGGTCTTGGCACACTGTTAAATCAATTTCACTTTTTAAGTTTTTTTCCCCCTTACACGCAACCACCTTTTCCCAAATACAGACGCATATCCGTACCCTGTAGCTAGGAGATGAATGAGATTACTCAAACATTAAAATGCTTTTTTTTTTTACACGAACGAGTGACTGGAACAAACTGCCACCAGTCCACAAAGAGATCAAACAATAACTGTAAACCCTGAACTGCAACACACCTGCATGGTGTCATGTTATGCATTTATTTACGATGGTGGTGCACGTGAGTAATATGTTTTATTCATTGTTGCTTACATTTGTTGTGTATTCTTTAGCCCTCTGCCTAATGTGTTTATTAAACCAAGTATTTCTTTTTTTCTATGATTATAACTTGTTTACAAACACACCCGCACACACCCATATATACCCATCAGAATGGCTGATTGGGCGAGTTGGCGATTCATGATGCTTGAAATACAAGCTCGTTACTACACAGGGAGATAAATATCATATATACTTAATTCTGTTCATTTGCCCTGCTGTTCTGGGCTCAAGGCGTGCAGTATCCTGCTAACAGATAGAACAAAACTTCTCCACCATTTTATGATGTTTTGGATGCGAAGCATCTTATGCTCGGGGCTGTGTCCGTCCCTCCCTACCGCATCCCGTGTCCGGTCACTTTCATGAAGTAGGGAGGCACCCACTATGCGAACCAGATCACTGTAGTACGATAAGGCCGTCAACCACCACGACAGTTACCAGAGTCATAGCCGAGAGCACAGAGTGGCTGCTTAGCAATGGCTAGCCATGTGGAGGGTGCAAGCAAAGAATAACACGCACTACCGGTGGTGTCTGTTGCCGACGTTGATTCCATTCCTCGATCGTGCTTGCATGTGCTTGCGGGGGCTTTGTCCGTCCCTCCTTCTCGCGTCCCACACCCCCCAGAACGCATGCCGTCCCTACCACCTCTCCTACGCTCCCCCCCTTTTCTCTCCTCTAGAAATCCTCTACTCTACGGAGCGGCGCCCCACGTCCCACACTACCACAGCTCATGCGTGTCCCCTTCCCTTCTCTCCCCTCTCCTGCAGTCCCCCGCGTTCAATCCTCTACTCTACGGAGCGGCGCCCACATCCCACACTACCACAGCTCATGCGTGTCCCCTTCCCTTCTCTCCCCTCTCCTGCAGTCCCCCCGCGTTCAATCCTCTACTCTACGGAGCGGCGCCCACATCCCACACTACCACAGCTCATGCGTGTCCCCTTCCCTTCTCTCCCCTCTCCTGCAGTCCCCCCGCGTTCAATCCTCTACTCTACGGAGCGGCGCCCACATCCCACACTACCACAGCTCATGCGTGTCCCCTTCCCTTCTCTCCCCTCTCCTGCAGTCCCCCCGCGTTCCTCACGGGGGGAGCTGCACACTCCGCTGGGGGGCATCACGGTAGTTCTGTGGTATGAAAATGACGGAGCGCGCGTCTCATTCTCTCTCCTGTGCAGCACCGCGATGAGCGCCCGGGCCGCTGCCGCGAAATGAGAGCGGCGACGTTTCTCCCGCTCAAGCCAGCCAGCTTCCTGCTGCTTCGCATCCACACATGCTTCCCTTTAGCGGGAGATGGCGAATTTTTTTTTGTGCTTCACATATAGGTAGGGTAAAGGAAATGTAAAGAGCATGCTCGATGCTGGCAGTTTAGTGTAAGCCTGTCTTGCAGATTTACATGTTATGTTCCTAAAAGCAACTTTGCCTGTGCAGAGCCCGAAACTCTGCTTGTACTTGTCTGTAATGTCATTTGGGTTTTCCAGTACTCCCTGTAAGTGTGCATGAGCAACTTATGCGTTACACTAATATGGAAAATATAAAAGTCCTAGTTAGTGCATATGGTGACAGCATTATGGCATCAAATAATTTACAATACCAATGCCACTTATTCATTAAACTTTGTGCATGCTAATAAATGCAAAAATGTGTGATCATGCAGTGGGTAGTGAGCTTGCATGAAACCTGACATAAAACACATTGCTGCAGTGATCCGAGAGGTTTAAACCATGCAGTTTGCAACCACTGCTGAAATTTTTTTCTTTTGCACTTAGGCGTGAAGTCAATGGTGAAGACCAAGCAAGTTGATGACTAAAAATTGATGTTTCTGGTTATTGTCAGCTTATAGCAAGTCAGGTGGGCAGAAAAAAGATCACCTGCTGTCTTCAAGAGGTATTCACAGTCCTGTAATAGCCGTGCTGGTTCGATTTGCTTAGCGGTTCATCATGAATTTGAAAGAACCAAAAAACAATACAGTGAAATGGGCAACTGCTTCATCCAACATCTCGCCCATCCCCTCCACCCCCCATGTACACACGAACACAAGCGTTTTTACCAGAGAACCAATTGACATGCTGAACAGCCCAAAGCTACTCTCCCAAAGAGCGCTGTTGGAGGTAAATTAGAGACAACATACACCCTTGGTTTTGGTTGCTCTGTTCTTGGAAGCTCCAGTGCAACACCAGCCTCCACTCATCGCTTTTTACAGCTCAAAATGCAGCTTACAAAGCTGAAAAATTGTCTGCAGTTGCAGTCATCTTCTTGAAGAAAGAGCCTGCTTCATCCTACGTCACTTAATAATTAGCTTCACCTGCCCAGAGAGATGGGGGGTCATAACGAAGTTATGGTGACCACTCTAGCTTCAACACCTGGAGAATCAGCGAATATAATGGCTTTAAAAAACCGACAGGTGGGCTAGTTGGTACTGCATTTCTTATGTTTCGTGTGCAATAAACGTCAGTTGTTAGTAGCGCCGTGTCCTCGTGCCTTCTCTCTCGTGTTCGTGTCTCCTTGCGCTGAAACATAAGAAAAAATAATGGCTTTGTGTGCGCTGCTTTTCACAATATGTTTAACAGCCACCAGTGCTGCATATACTTCAGCTCTACTATAACTATAAATTTTTCAGTCTGGAGAACATCAGATATATGAAAATATGAGCCAGGAGCTACATAAGAAACTCTATCATGAGACCAATGCATTAATAATAATAATAATATCTGGGGTTTCACGTGCCAAAACCCCGCTATGATTATGAGGCACGCCGTAGTGCAGGGCTGTGGAAATATTGACCATTTGGTCTTTCTTAACGTGCACTGAAATTGCACGGTACACTATCCTCTACCATTTCACCTCAACTGAAATTAGATGTGAGTAATGCAGCACATAGTACTTTGCAGAAAATGAATTTGAATATATGTTTAGCTGGCACGATTTCATTGCCTTGGGCAAAAGCAGCTTTGCTGGATGTATTAAGCAGCGTTTTAAAAATATGACACTGGATTCCTCGCCTGATCCACATAGTTTCTTGGTCATGATGGGGCGTTTAACTCAAGCTGAAGAAGGCTTGAGTTAAAGCTGAAGAAGGCTTAAGTCAAGCTGAAAGAGGCGGGTACCCCGCCTCTTTCAGATAAGCTACCAATTTCAAGTGCATACCCACATGCAAAATGTTCGTCTACACGATCAACATATTCAGAAATTGCGAGCCCCTTTAAATAAAGCATGGGCGTAAAAACCGGACTGGACGGAATGCGACAGCATGACAGGAGTATACACGATATCGTACACACCTCGCCCGCAGGTCATCATCCGCGCGCGCAACACAGCACATGTATTGCCGGTGACACACGGGCAGTTTTGATGGCAATCAATTGAGGTCGACCCGGACCGGATTTCCTGACCGCCATCGACAATCATTGCTGTTACTCGGTACAAACTAATCTGGGTCGAGTTTGGCGCAGGAGTCATTCAAATATCACGATCTGGGAGCCAGATCTCGATGCGCAGATCGCGATTAAAAGTGACCATTTAGCAGCACCTTATCCAGATCGAGCCTGATCGCGATAAAAACGCATCAGGTGCCGTCTTTGGAAGCTCTCGAAGCGTTCGACGGAAGTAAAAACAAGCACGGACGGTAAGTGACAGCACGGCAAGGCTACACGGGATCATACACACCTCGGCGGCAGACCACGGACACGCCGTCCGCCAGCAACATCAACAAACCTCACTCGCCAGCCACGCCAACTCCCAAACGACGGGCAACAAGCTCACCTAGGGATAAAAAGACCATCACACGTGTTCTTAGGCAGTACCCAGACATAAGGAGATCTCTCAGGGGCAAGAGGGGCGAAAGCTCCCCAGATCCAAGTTACCCGGATGGATTCTGTGAGGAAAGAACGACTCGTGATCCGGCCTCCCACGGCACTGAAAATGCGTTCTAGCTATTCCTTCCTCCATGGTTCTAGCCTTTTAAATGAAACCACAAATAAGTATTGTTTTTTTCTTATTCCAACTGCTGCTGAGCGCTGGCTAGCTCAAGCTGTTTGCAGTCATGCGAAACTGTCGTTGCCACAGCATTCGCGAGTACGACACTGCGTCTGGGTCGAGCCTGTACTCTCCTGGTGAGAGTCGGTCTCCGAGGGGTAGAGTTTTAAATCGCGTCTAACTGAAGTCTTCGCGTCGCCGTGGCTGCCTGAAAGATTGGCGACAATGATCGTCACCCTCAAGACGTTACAGCAGCAGACGTTCAAAATTGAAGTGGACCCGTCGGAAACAGTGAGTCCCGTTTTGTGCTGCTCTAACGCTGCACCAGCGAGGTTCCCCCTAGTGTGATATGTTGTGACGCGCTTTTTCTTTTTTGTTGATGTCTTGACAGAGACGGCGACCTAGGCCTAAACGGCTTGCGGCGCATGTTGTTTCTGTTTGTATCGCAGACGACGCTCGCGAAACGTACTGCACTGCCCTCGTGTCAGATGTATCCAGCGCTGGTAGCCGACCGGCACCGTGAAGGCGCGTTTCGCGGCCTGCCGATGCCGCGCGTCGCCACTCACGAGGCAGCTACTGCTGCATCGCTAAATATTAACCTTTAACTTACGTGCCCCGAATCTCTGCGCGCTGCTATTCGCATCTACTGCAGCCACCAGCGATTTTCTAAAACCGCCGACTCACGCCGCTTGTCGCATTGAGCAAGCGGAACGTGACTGGCGTCTTCTCGGGCCGTTCTCCGGCTCGGCAACCGGTGTGGCCGTTTTACTTGCCCAAATGTCTTTGTGAGACGTGGCCGAGGGGAAGAAAAAACGCTTCCGATCCTTCAGCGTGCCCGAAAATAGATCGGGCGTTTTGAAGTCTCAGCAGGCTTTTCGAAAAAACTTGCCTGGGCTAGTCGGTGGAGTGTCCTCCTCCGAAAACGGCGGCGCCGCTGTGGAGAATCGCCGAACGCGCTTTGATGGTGACAGCGCATTTCACGCTGGTAGAAGCTGTTGCGTTCTTTCCTTAAAGGGAAGAACACCAGCCTCTAAAAATGAAAAAAAAAAAAAAGAGCGTTATTCTCTCCCGGCGTGACTCGCCTTTCTGGCGCACTTCGCGACGCAGGAAGTGATCCCCATGACGTCTATGGTCTACATGCTCTCGATTGGTCCATATGCGCGAAATAACAGATGCGAATTGCCTCCTGCACGGCTTTGCCATGCAGCCGCCGACCGTTCTTCCTTGTCTCGCATGACTATCGTGGGCGATCAAGTGATTTCACTTAATTTTGTGTATTTGCGACTGCGCACACGGCGATAACTGCGTGTTGCCAGCAAGCGCGAAATCATGATAGGCTCAACGCTTAGTGCCAGCATTGTACACGTGCTTTTAAGAAACGAGTGGCCAAGAGGAAACCACTCCGTCTTTGAACGCGAGGTGGTGAGGTTAGGATTACAGAGCCACCAAATCCAACGTTACTCTGGGTCCGAAGTTCTTACTGGCGACGTGTAGTTTGCAGACGTGTAAACAACTTGGCGTCGACGCGCCGGTTGTCAACAGTGACTACAATTTCCGATGCCACCACGCGCCCCACTGGGCACCACTGCCATGTACTAGCCATGCGAGCCGGCTTCTATTCGAGGATTGCGGCGAGTTGGGCCAGTTGGTTATACATCCGAAATGATTTGTAGCGCACAAAACAAGACACTTGTACTGTTGTCAGCAGAAGTGGCGACATGCTCACTCGTGAGATTATGGAGGCTAGTCGGTGGAGACAGTCTTCATTGGGTTCAGCCTGTGTCAGCACCCCATCTGTACACCTTTCTGATCAAGAGTCGTGCTTTCTTAGAAAGTAGTGTGCGCATGTGTGACGGTGGCGAGCACAGTACATAACCGTGTGGTGTTCAATGAACCTCTGTTGGTAGTTAGCGCTCGTATGTCCTCGTCTTATTTTGTGCCTGTGTTACCTGCACTGCAAATCGTTTCAGTTCTATTTGAGGGCTGTATGTCTGCCAGCATTTTCCTTGGAACTTCGCAACATACGGGCGGCAAACACTAATTGAGATTGCGCATGGAACGCCCAAGCGCACGCAGCAAGCCGCGTAAGATGACGCATGTCGGGGTAAAGAGATGCCTGCTGCTCAAACGAAAAATGCTGCACTCCTTGCCTCTGTTTGTCCCATTTCTTAATGCATATGCCGCTAGCACCTTTTTGCCAGCCATAAGTCTGCATGTACACAGACTCCCAACAAGCTGTGGTTTTCCTTCATTTGCGCGTGTCTTCGTTGTCTTGCTTGTTTTATATTCGGCAAACAAGCGTCGCAAATCTCAAGAACGTAATCCATCCGAAGCCTGTACTTCCCATCGTTCCCATGGTGGTAGAAGCACTGCTGTATGAGCCCGCATAGACAATAGCGTGAGATTCCCCTCTAGGTATTATTGTATGAAACTCTATGTACGCAGTTGTTCACTTTGTTGATTGTTCTGCTGCTGATGATGATGATTAGATATGTCTGAGTGCTTTGTAATAATGGGTGGGCCTTTGAAACACCCACTCGTTGCTCGGTTCACATCTTTTCACACCTGACGTGATTCTATGCTTCTGCCATGCAATATATGATGCGTTAAGGAGACTCCTTCCACTACTTGACATTCATATAGACTATTTTTCCAAAGCAGTTTCGTCAGATATTGTCGCTCTGTGGTAGAACACCTGCTTGCCACGCACTCAGACCTGGAAATTTTTCTTATTTTTTAATTGCATCTTTCTCAATTTTTCGGTCATGGACAAGATGATTTTTCGCTCGCAACCATTGACGCCAACACCGACGTTGGGGAACTTCTGCGAAACGACCTCCTTAACGCTATCGCGTTAAAAATTTGTTTGCGACGCGAGATTCGAACCTGCGGTCACACCATCAAAAAGTGATTGGCTAGCAGAGCAGAGCGTAGCCTTGTATGCGCACACTGCTCTTGTGCAGGTGGCACTATTAGTGTGCAGAGTTTCAGCACCGTCATGGCCACTTCCGCATCACTGGGGTGATAACAACCCCTCTGTGGGCTATTCGTACAGCGCGCATGAGCCTATCAACGTTGTGGGGTCTCAAAGTGAGAGCGCCACTCTCGGAGCACACGGAGACAGCAGACACGGTCGAACCAAACCAACATCATGTACATTTATTCAACTACATTTACATCAACGAGCTTGCTAGCCGAATCAAGCACATCGCTAGTGATCAACACGCTAAAACATTATACAATATTCCACTACACTCAATCAACATAACAAACACAAGGTAACGCAAAGGCGGCGTCGCCGAGTGCCAACTCACCACGAGTGGCCCACGAGAAACGACCCGCGGTTGCCGCATGCCCTGCATCCCCCACGGAGACGTCCATCCCGATCGCCGCCCCAATGCCAAAGAGACTAACTTTTCCCGTGCGCCTACCTAGCTTCGCCGCTGGCGCTACCGCGCTAACCTTAATGATGATGATAACCTGCGTGAGCACAACACCACCTTCCGCTCAGCGGCTGTTAACCTGAACTGTGGCTTATCCGTGAGACGCGTGCACTCCACGAGGCACAAACAACCTTACAGGGCGTGGTAGCACCCCCCACATCCCCCCCCAACCTTAATTCAAGACATACCTCAGTAAAAAAAATTAGAAAAAAAAAAACGGCTACACAAGCTCTACGAAAGAAAACAACACATGTCCGAATGTCCGTGCACTGCAACACAGCCGCTGGTCGACACCACTGCACTGGCTCAACGACTTGACCTCAGTCGCAGACGCGCAACGGCAATGTGGCTGTCGGCGCGAGAAAGCGTCACTTGCGCCGACACATCTTCTGGTTGCGAGCAGCACTCACGAGGCCACTGGTCTGCAGGCCGCTGCGCAGGCCCCAGGCATGTCCATCTCCCTAAATGTTTCGACCTCATTCCTGGCCAGCGGCGAAGACGATGTGCAGAGGACAGCCAGCCGCGGGTTACATCAATCACGCTGCTTGCACTCAAAACACTCGACAGAACGTTGCAGTAAGACAAAGGGAAGGGAGCTAAGGGCTCATCACCCACGTGGTACGATGTTCAGTAACGCTAGCAAATACATCGGCGGCGACGGAGACGCCCAGTTCAAATAAAACAATCGTTGCTTTGCTTGGTTCGTGCATCACAAGATAAAATGAGGGAAGCAGAGTACAACACCTCAACGCCACGATCCAACGGGTTGTGTCCCGACAGGCAGCTCCGCAGAGCCTTAGGCCTAACGAGTCGCTCGACAACAACCGGCGTCCGCCCAACATAGGCGCAGAAGAGGCGGCCATGAGGAGACATCAGCTCTGTAAGGTGGCCCTACTCGCTCGCCGCACACAGCAGCTTACCAAGCGATTGGCGCCCACCGTCCCGGACGGTGTCCCGACGCCCGCGTCGAGCCGCAACACAAGACAGCAACGACGCCCGTGGCCCCGGCCACCCGACTCCCAGAGTCAAGAGATAGAAGAAGCTATTTACAGAAAATTCCGACCACCTACGAGGCTTCCGTACTCACTCACTTCGGGCCTGGCCTACAATCCACGTGCTCTAAGCCTTGCTCTCCCCAGGATGCTGACCACGTGGCTCTCGTACCAACAATTAAACAACGTTATTAAAAAGAACAACATCCACTTGCGAACACAAGAGAACTCAGCGTGCCGACAAGTTCAAACACGCCACAGCAACCGATCTCCCCACTCTCAAGAAAGCACGCCGCCGACGCTAGCGATGAAAATTCCCCCCTAGGCCTACTCTACCCCGGCTCAAAAAAGAAAAGGTTGTTCTGAACCGCGAAAACTGCCGTCCGATGCGCCAAGAGCTCCATGTTGGGCAGCCAGTGTGGGGTCTCGCGAAATGAGAGCGCCACTCTAGGAGCATACGGAGACAGTAGACGCAGTCGAACCAAACTAGCATCGTGTACATTTTTTCAACTACTTTTACATCAACGAGCTCGCTGGCCGAATCAAGTACATCACTAGTGATCAACACGCTAAAACATTATACAATATTCCACTACACTCAATCAACATAACAAACACAAGGTAACGCGAAGGCGGCGTCGCCGATGGCCAACTCACCAGGAGCGGCCCACGAGAAACGACCCGCGGTTGCCGCATGCCCCGCAGGAGACGTCCATACCGATCGCCACCCCAACGCCAAAGAGACTAACTTTTCCCGTGCGCCCACCTAGCTTCGCCGCCAAGCAGCGCCGCTGGCGCTATCGCGCTAACCTTAACGATGATGATGATTACCTTCATGAGCACAATGCCACCTTCCGCTCGGTGGCTGTTAACCCGAACTGCGGCTTATCCGCAAGACGCGCGTGCGCCACGAGGCACAAATGACCTTACAGGGGGTGGTAGCATCCCCACAACGTCATTTAACAACAGTGGTCTTTGTAATGTCAAAGGCTTGAATACTGTCTTCAGGGGTGCAAACAACATTAAAGGCCAGCAGGAAGCACTCCATATGTTCACAATGTTAAAATAACTCGGCGGATAGGTGCAAGATAAAAGAGTTCGGCTTGGCTACAAAACGTGGTTCAACATCCCGTCGGAAACCGTCAAAATTAATACTAAATTAGGGTTTGTATCCCCTCAACTTTTTTTGTTTTATTCTGCTTTGCTGCATTGAAGCTTTTTGGCAAATGTGCGTCCCTGACGAGTGCAGAGCCGGCAAGTGTAAACACACCGCGGCATTAGACAGCCGTAAGCGAGTCATCCAAGAGCATAGGTTTGCTGAATGTAAAGCAAGAATACCTGGAAAGCACTAAGATAGCCAGGCTGAAAAACAAAAAACGAGGTGCTTGCAAAGTTACTTCCATCGTTGAGCTATGTCGTATAATCAAAGCAGATTTGTGCATTCGGCTGGTAATGTAAGCTTCGCACATTCACTGCAGTCCGAATGCTTTTTTTGTGTGCGCGGATTCAAATATCCGCTGAAATGCGTAAGTGACCGGCACAGTGGTTGGAAAAACAGTGAGAACCAAGAGGGTGTTGCGTAAACCAGCTGTTCCAGCTTTCTTGTAAAGAAAACGGTGAAAAAAATGCTGGTTGCTAGTCTGTGCGTTGTCCACTGGCCTGATGCAGGTTTTAGTGTTTTTTTCTGGGCTCGTTCTAGCAGTGCTGCGCACCATAAATAAGAATGACAATCTGAAGATGTGGCAGTCTATCAGTGAGAAGACACCGTGATTTGGAGGCTTTGTGGCGACTACAATAATGTCGAAAGCACGGCTTCTCTGACGCTGTGCTTCATGTCCTGCCCAGCTAATAGTACCGTAACACCTTCAAGCGAATACAAAGATGTCTTTATTTGTCACGACGAACCAGCTGAATCCAACGTTGACATCTCTTCTCTGCGCGAGCTTTTGAGGAGGAGTTCTTGTAGGGGAATTACTGTGAATATTGTGGTGGCACAGAGCACAAAATGTCATGCTGCGACAACGACGTCAGCAAAAAGTGAGCACGGATGCAAGAAAGCTGGCATGAAAACTGCTGTGAGTGGGTGTGCCCAAAGCTGCAATCACCCCAGCGACATGCGCACTGCCGCTAGAGGTGCTTGCGTGAGCCCAGAGTTAGAAGTGCAGTGTTCCAATAGTGCAGTACAGCAAGGGGATGGGAAAGGGAAGTGAGGGAGAGGGTAAAACATACCATAGGTCAAAGATATAGAGAGCGGGAGAAAGCAAGAAATACAGAGAAAGAAATTGAATGGGAGGTGGCTGGCATATGCACTATGAAATTGCAATGAGGACGTCTTAGTCTACACCAGTGATTGTCATGCAGCGAGAAGGCTGGTCATTAGCCATGACAGAGTGGATGTCAACCCACGGCAAGTTGTGCGGTTGACCTGGCCACAGGAAGCACAGGGCTGGGTTAATCGGGGAAACATGGGAGAGGCCCAGCAGTGGACCTAGCTAGGCTGATGATGATGGCGATGGCAGTCCTCGTACACTCTGCTGTGATTAAAGGAGTACTGATTTGGAGGCCCCCCCAAAAGGGACTGCAGTTTCATAGTGCACGAAGAAACCTGGACACAGGAAGACTTGACACACACAGGCGCTAATTTGCACTAATGTTTATTTTGAGAACAGGTAACCACACATGTATGGGGCATCTCTTTTCAACCCTCATCATTACACGCACTTTGCGAATTCAACTATCTTTACGTAGATAGGCTAACAAGCGAGGGCAACCGACGGTTTCGAAATAGTGGTCTGCCAGCCTATCAATTTGTGTGCTACGAAAAACTTGACTGTGGGCTAGTTGATTAAACATGAATTTTCTTGCGCGAACTTTACAAAAAAGTAACTGGAGACAGTGAAGGGAACACATACAAAAAACACATGAGCACAAACTAACAACTGTTTAATACGTAGAATGACATGGAATATAAACAGTGACCCACGCATGTGCATAGCTGCCCTAGCTACGGACGCCCCCTGCCCTCTTTCATCAGCTCGATTTCCATTTTGCTGAGCGCTATTGAAGGCAAGCAGACGAAAAAAGAGGTAGTCGCAGCATTCACTATCCGAACGGCGGCAGAGGGCGCATGTGTAAGCGCGCCTCTGCCGCCGTTGGGGGGGTTGAATAGTGTTGGAGGGCCCCTTTAAAGCAACAACCCAAAAATTAAAAGTTCGTGTCAGTACCCCTTTAAGGTGGCTTTTGGTCATGGCGACTGGGATCCCTGCCTTGGTCCACTGCGAAAGCTACTGCGCCAAGAAATAGTAGTCAAGTTTACCGAGAATTTTGTCATTTTGCCTTGCTGAAATAAATGATGCTTTATTTATTATGATCGGCCTGTAATTTTTCAAGTCCTTGACGTCCCCTCAAGGACTTGAAAAATTACAGGCCGATCAGCTTACTGTCCGTTGTCTACAAGCTATTTACAAAAATAATTGCTAATAGAATTAATGCGACATTATACTTCAATCACCCAAAGGAATAAGCAGGATTTCGTACAGGCTACTCAACAGTAGACCATATCCACACTATCAATCGGGTGATAGAGAAATGCGTGGAATACAACCAACCCCTACACATAGCCTTCATAGATTACGAGAAAGCAATTTATTCGGTGGAGACATCAGCAGTCATGCAGGCACTGTGGAATCAGAGCATTGACGAAGCCTATATAAACATACTGGAAGAAATCTACAGCGGATCCACAGCCACCATAGTCCTCCGTAAAGAAAGCGACAGAATCCCAATAAAGAAGGATGTAAGGCAGGGAGACACGATCTCTCCAATGCTATTCACCACGTGTTTACAGGATATTTTCAGGGCCCTAGATTGGGAAGAGTTAGGGATAAGAATTAATGAAGAGTATCTTAGTAACCTGCGATTCGCTGATGACATTGCATTGATGAGTAACTCAGGGGACGAATTACAGCTCATGATTACTGAACTGGATAGTGAAAGCAGAAGAGTAGGTCTGAAAATTAATATGCATAAAACTAAAGTAATGTGGAACAATTTCTGTAGAGAACAGTGCTTTGCGATAGGTAGGGAGACACTGGAAGTTGTAAAGGAAACTTAGGACAGGTAGTAACTGCGGAGCTGAACCATGAGAGTGAAATAACTAGAAGAATAAGGATGGGATGGAGCACATTCGGCAAGCATTCTCAAATCATGCCTGGTAGTCTACCACTATCTCTCAAGAGGAAGGTATATAACAGCTGCATCTTACCGGTACTTACCTACGGGGCAGAAACCTGGAGACTTACAAAGAGGGTTCAACTGAAATTGAGGATGACACAGCGAGCGATGGAAAGGAAAATGATAGGTGTAATCTTAAGAGGCAGGAAGAGAGCAGAGTGGGTCAGGGAACAAACAGGGGTTAAGGATATCATAGTTGAGATCAAGAAGAAATGGACATGGGCCGGGCATGTAGCACGTCGGCAGGATAACCGCTGGTCATTAAGGGTAACTGACTGGATTCCAAGAGAAGGCAAACGTGTGAGGGGGAGACGGAAAATTAGGTGGGCAGATGAGATTAAGAAGTTTGCAGGTATAACCTGGCAGCAGAAAGCACAGTACCGGGATGATTGTCGGAACATGGGAGAGGCCTTTGCCCTGCAGTGGGCGTAGCCAGGCTGATGATGATGATATTTATTATGAGGCTCAAACAGTCGTAGGTTAAATACAGTTATTGTTCAGTCAGCCCTTCCTTCTCTTTCTTTGCCAGCACCACCTCTTCAGCACGCCTGTTTTCCGCAGTAAACATGACGTAGTGCACAGTGTGTCCCGTCTCTTCTTCGTCCTCATCTTTCAAGCGCATCCACTTCATTGACGCAGTGGGTCAGTGTGTGGCTGCAAATGCCCTGTTAAGTTCTCCAAGAAAAATGTGCTCGTAATATGGCACTAAAATGTACACTGAACCATCGAAATGTTTCTCCCATTCACATTTTTGAGTACATAATTTTCTACACGCGTTAACGATGTGAGCGAGCAAAACCGAAATTGGCCGCAAGCTGCCGTACTACTTGCAGAGCAACACGAATGTGCGGAAGCCCCTCCTCCGTAGCCTTTGCTCCGATGTCAAGATAAGTTGTCGTCGAGTATAGTTAGTGCAAATGATGGACACACAAGGAGGGGAGAGTCCCAGGAGCATGAACATCGTCCTGGTACTGTTGTTGAACAAAAATACTATGGTCACTTAGTGCAAAACGACAAAAAAAGGGGGGCAAAGAGGAGCAAAGTGCAGAATTGCACCTCTGTAGATCGTTTTGCGCTCCATAGTTTTTTTGGTCAACGCAAGTGTCCAGCCCAACAGCAAGTACTTCATTCATTGCCAGCCGGCTCAGAAGCCAAGCTTACATAGTAGCTTTCAAGTGGCCAAAACATTAGCACTACCTGCTCTGTGCAAACACTGCTTCCTGGAAAGAATGCTGGCCCATTAAAATTTGTCACTTCTGGAACACTGTGCTTGTAAAAAGGGTGCACCTTCTGATCTTGAACCTTTTTCATAGGCCCCTTCAGTGGCATCACTTAGTGCCTAGCTCTATGCGAACAAGTGCAGAATTAACGTCTCTTGCAGAAATGCAGAAAGACTAAGGCGTGCGAATATTTGAGTTCAAGTTGGAATTTAATAATCCGTGATTGAAGAATTGCGAAAAGCAAGGGCCTCTTCTCAAACTGCAGTGACCACCAGGCCATACTGTCTCCAAGTCCGTCCCCACGAGCACACTGCACGGGCCGATTTTTCTGGCCCAGCCCAAAACATTCGGGCCCGGCTTGTTTCACACAATTATAGCATAAACGATGCTTTCTCCTATCCTGGGTTTTTGTGAAGGTATACTAGCCGCTAACAAGATGTTTTCTGGAGAGTGCTGTGGGAACTTGTGACTTTGTCACGAATTTCGCTGGTACTGTGTGTACCGTTTGGTCAATTATGCACAGGAATATCTGGCTGTCTCATGTACACAGTGCTAACCATGTAATCTTCATATAGCATTTAAAAGAACAACTACCAGATACAATGCCTGCATAAAGTGAGAAAATGGCAGACATATATAGTTTTATTGAGTTTGTGTACATTGCTGACGAGTTGGGGCTGTTGAGTAAAAAAAATTGGCAAAGCTTGCACTAAGTTGCGTAAGCCTTGAAACAGCGAAACTGGACAATTCCGAAGATTAATCTGGTTGCTTCTTGGTTGTTGCTAGGCTTTAGCTAGGTGATGCGAGGTTGTTTCCCCATTGACTCTCAGTGCAGAGAGGTACAAGTTAAACCACTGACAGTCGCAGACGACACGGATGTCCAAACTCCAGAGAGAAAAACTCTGCTGAAAGCAAGCGTTCGCGCCTCATACAGTCACAGACATGACATGGGTGTCCAACAAGAGACAAACTTGCAAAGCGTTTGCAGCTCTCATAGATCTATGGGCATGTTTTCATTGGCATAGGCCTTGCGTCACTTCGGGGTCTTCTCGCAGCTGCTGTTGCCTTTCCCGTTCCCTAGGGTTGGGCTAAGTGTTGCCTCCTTCTTTCTTAGTGGACCAGTGGTGAGAAGTGCCACTTAACCAATTTCTGTGGCATACACCCGTTTATGAATCGTGATATGGCATACAAATTAGCTTCTCTGTTAAAGGGGCCCTGCGACGCTTTTTCGTCTGAATTCTGCAGCACTGGAATTCGTGTAGTGCTGAATAGTGAGATGAACGCAAAAAGAATTATCGAAATCGGTACACGGTAACGGAAGTTATAAGCCGTCAAACTTCAGAACCCCAGCAGACGACGAGAAAAAACGTTCCCTTTCGCATTTCACTCTCGCACTGACGTCAAAGGCCGCTTCGAATCACCGCACGCCTCTTACAGAGACGTACCGGATGACTCGCCTCCTAGTGGCCGTTGTGCAGCGCTCCTAGCGTCGTTTTGCAATGGTTTTCACATTCTCATATTTAAAAAGAGAAATCCTTTTGTATCTGAGGAAGTATAGAGAGCTTTTATATAATTTTTAGCGCGCAATAGTGTGGTCAATCTGGCACCATATGAATATTACGCGCGACTTGTCGCATCGAACCAATCAAAACACACGGCCTATGTTGTCATTCCCACGTGGTGAAGCGTCACTTCCGATCACAAACATAGCCGCTGTATGTCGCTCCAGTCCGAAAACAGTGTGGTTTCTCCGTAGAAATAAAATTATAACAGCATTGTTTCTGGCGTTGCCACTCGCGCAACGATGTCTGTGCATTCCACAGTTCGAGAAGAAGCGATGAAAACGACACGCTAAATTTGTGTCGCAGGGCCCCTTTAAGGCGTACTGACACGAAATTTTTCAGTTGTCGTTTTCTCATGTCAAATGAAAGGCCAAGCCCTCAGGAGCCTAGAAAATGTACTGCTAAGCGTGAGTGCCCCCCTGAAAAAGTAATTACTGTACGTTTCTGAAAGCTCTTTTTGGTTCCTACTGCACCCCGACGTCACAGCACGGTATGAGCTTCTCGTCACTCGCTCACGCAGGCAAGATAGTGTGACGTTTCCACAGCCACTCCGCACTGTGGCTCCGTCAGTGACACACAAGTGGCCATTTTGGAAGTTTCGGTAGCTGACGTCATCACAACTAGCCAGACTGCTGCATGAAGAAGTCGCCAGACCTTTGTCGTCTTTCTTCTTCGTCGGAGTGCGCCTAAACAACAGCTATACCATGCAAGTCATCAGAATTCGTACTGTTCCCTGATGTCAAGCTAGTCTTGATGTCGGTAAGTGCGCCATGGGAAAATTCACTTTAATATGAAAATAAAATATCCTATCAGCGTTTGCTGAGCTTCACACTTGCTCAGAGCCGTCTCTCTATACAGGACATTTGTATGGCATTGTGAACACACCTTCGAAAAGTGGTCTGTAGCCCTTTAAAACAACGTGTGCAAACTTTGTTTATTGCACAATGCAGTGAGAGGAAACGGAATAAGCGCGTTGCTTCTGAGCGGAATTCGCCAGGCAGTCGAAGCTGCAGGCCTCCAACATAGCGCTCGAAACAAGGAGGCCCTCTCCCCCCACCCCTGTACCCCAAGTGGCTGCCACTGCAGTGCCGTAAAATTGTCAAAGCGAGCCGTACCCATTAGTGAGGTAGCTACTGTCCTCGCTGTTCCCTGAAGATGCCTATCTTGTTGAGGCTGCCTTAAAGTAAGACCGGACTTCTTAACTGGCGGCTTCTTGATGAGCGCTCCTGGTCGAGTGTGGCCGGTCGGGTGTCTGGAGTGCGATCCCCCGCAGTCAGTGATCGGAAGTGGGAGAGTGGCTTGCCTAGTCTCTGAGGGCTGCAGTCCTCGGTGCGAACAGGGGAGCCAAGTCTGGCTGGCTGTGGCTTGCAGCTACTAGTACAAGCTATATTTTGGTCCTTAATGAACATGCACGCACGTTATGCATGATCAAGAGTATTGTAGCGTCAGCACCGCCCTTCATCATCATCATCATTTACTAGCCACCGCGCCGCGCCTCTCGCGCAGCTCATGCGATAGCTCGAGGCGCGAGGCAGAGAACGAGTTCACGCGCCTGGCTGTTCGGATGCAGGCAGCCGCCGCCGCTTGACCTTCCGAATAAAGTGGCGAGAGTTCGGCACGGCCACGTCGGCCGCCTTCACGGACGCGCGTCGTCTCACGTCTCTCCATCTCTCGCTACAAGTATGATCACTGATGCAAAAAAGTTTATGGCAATCATTCAGAGCGGTCTGTGATGATTCTGCGGCCCTCAGAAACAAAAAACTAAAAACATGAGCTATTACGTTTTTAAGGCAGCTTTAGATGAGCATTTGCAGCACCTGTCAAATGATTTGAGAGGCGCTGCAAATGGTGGTGTGGACTTCGTCGTTTGCACTGTGCGCTGGTTCAAAATGCTGCTTTGGTTGAAGCACCAGAGCTCATGTGCACTAGTGTACGAGTTAGCTGATGTTCAATAGTTTGCTCATCATTGTTTGATGTTGAAAAATTACCCCTGCATTTTTGTTATTCTGCTCCAAATGTGGGATTCGGTGCTTAAAGAATGGAGGGTTCTTTTTTTTTTCTATTACCGGCAGCAGATCAAGCTTTTCCTGCTCCAAAGGTTTCTCCAAATCGTATGTTGCACCCCTGGCCACGCTTCCTTCATGCAACCGGGCGATGCCTCTCGTGATGCAAATGCCACACTCTAGGACCATCACTCCCAATGCGATGTCGTCCGATTTTTCGCTGCCGATGGGAATTATGTTGCTGTAGCGAGGCAGGAAGTGACTTCTCGAGCACATTCGACAACCTCTGATGTATGCCTGTTCAACAAAAAGGAACCAGCATTTTACAATTTATCACACAATTCATACTCATCCATTGGCTTAGCGATTGGCTCAGCAGTTCTTCTTCCCTATCTTGAATGGAATGTCGTAAAAAATTTATTTGCCAGTAACCATTCTGTTAAGTCCGGCCCATAAGGCTGGACTTAACAGAACAACACGATTTATTGCCCCATGCCCCCGATGGAAACTGGACTCGGTTGACAGGGAGTGTTTTAAACAATCTACATATCTGTCACGAGATTTTATTGATGATTTTAGCATAGACGTTGCCGTCGTGCATTTTACCGCTTTTATTTTAGACGCAGCAAGAAAAACTTTTTCTGCAATCCAATGGTCACTCTTGCAGACGAGTTTTCTGGTGGAACAATGACTTCAGGCAAGCACAAAAGAAACAAAATAAGGCGTGGGGTACCCTACGGAAATATCCTACTGCAGAAAATTGGTTCAATTTAAACAGATCAAATCACAGGGAAGCAGGCCTGACGCACAAGCGGGGAGAAGTTCCTTTCGGGCATAAACTCGCACACTCAAGAAGCTAGAGTGGGGAATAATCTGAGGAGGTTAAATGGGCAACAAGCCCAACCATTGCCTCTTGTGAATGATGAGGGAAACACCCTAGAAGACCAGGCAGACGCTCTGGGAGAGCACTTCGAAAGTATATCCAGCTTTATGCACTATTCAAAGTAGTACCAAAAATACAAAGACAAAGAAGAATGCAAGACACTGGATTGTAAATGCCATCAGGATGAACCTTATAATCGTCCTTATAAATGCCAACTGACGGCGCTGACTGACGCTCCCACGTTTAAATGCACATATATACCCTATAAAGTGGACGGAGGGATGACCGCCACCGTAGCTCAGTGCTGGAGCATCGAACGTGTTATTTGAAGGTTGCAGGTTCGATCCATGCCAGTGGCAGGTTATCTTTTCGTCCACTTTTCTTTCTTTACATTTACATTACAATTGCTTGTAATAACATCCCCTATACTTTCCGTGGCGTCATTGTCTGTTAGTTCTCATTAATATTGTGTCTAACAAAGAAAACGAGCCCTTAAGTTTACACTTGTTTCCTTCATTCATAGCGAGGGTCTCATTCTGGCAGACTTGATGCCTTCAGGTAGTATGCGAGGGATTATTAGTCAGCTGCCAGCTTGTAATAAGATCACGTGCTACGTGACGCCAACAAACGGCGCTGACTGACGCTCCCACGTTTCAATACACAAAAATACCCTATAACATACCTGCCAAGTCTCCCGGATTGTCCGGGAGACTCCTGGATTTTGACCATTTCTTACGTTTGTACGGTTCGGCCGGGAAATCTCCTGGAAATCGGAATTTCTGTGCGTGATCTGGCCACATTGACAAAAGTCCAAACCAATCCGATGCAGGCTCTTTGCGAACCCTTCGCATTGTAATGTAAAAAAGTTTAGGAGGCGTTCATGTAAACGTACAGTAGAATCTTGGTGATACGAAACCCGCTGATACGAATTCGTAAATTCGGATGTCCCGAACACTTTTCCGCGTCGCGGCGCGCGTGATACGAACTTCGGTGTAGGGCAGCGTGCTGAAGCTTCGCAAGTACGCGTGCGACCAGGGCACACATTGGACAGATTTAGTTGAGCGTCCGCAATAGCTTTGCGTACACCCCACTAGATCTGTCTACTGTCAGAACTGTGGTCATCGTGCCACAACCGATGTGAACGAAACCGCGGTTGCTCTTGACACGGTCAGAACTCCGAAAGTGCACGCGCGTCCAACGCTCAATTAGTAAAAGCAACGCTATATTTCTGCCAACGCTGCGGGAAAAACCGCGGCAGATGCGATCATTGATAGCAACAAACGACGTAGCTTTGAAGGCACGTGTGCGGCCAGCGTACGCAGATCGAAAACGAAACTACCGTTTGCCGGAACCACCGCATATAAATCCGCGGTCACAGCGACGCGACTACGAGCTCCGAATGTATCTGAAGGTAAGCGGCTGACGCAACGGTAGAGAAGCGTTTCGGCGTCCCTGTCGATCTTTGCTTATGACTATGTAGAGCGTACTTTGGCGCTTCGTTCTTAGTAGGCCACAAGCGAAGCTTTGGCACGCGCTTTTGCGGCAGTCAGGTGCGCTGGCCCTTATTGGTCCATTCACGTGTGTTCCAGAAAGCAGTGATTCCACTCCTGCGCCAACTGCGCCAAAGTGCGCCAAATCAGATTTACTGCGCCATCCTGATGATATCAACGGAAATTGCGCCAAACTGCGCCAAAGTCTCGGATTTGGGGGGGGGGGGGGGGGGGGGGGGGGGTATATCACCAGCAATAGCCACGCCGGCGCGTAAAAACATGTGCAGCGTGTTCTCGGGGCGGCATAAGTCACAACCACGTACCAAGAATTATTCCGCTGAATAAACAGTCGTCGCGCGTGCGTCCCAAGTAATTCACGATCCTATGCTCGGTGCCGATGCAGCTTCTGTTGTGCAAGTCGGCCCAACGGCAAAACACGCTCTCCGCAGTGGCTCGTGACGTTTTGGCGAATCGGTAGCGTGTAAGTGTGGCGGCGATTCATCGGCGGACGTCGTCCTTTCCAGAAACGCTGCTGATAGCTCGTTTCCAGAGTCGCACTGCACGTAATTAAAGCAATTTTCACTAATAACTGCACGCGTGCCGCCAGAATGTTTGTCACGTCTATTTCTGGACATCGCGGAATGAAATCTGGGAACACCATAGGAATAGATACAATGTTACACCTCCGCCCCTCGCTTTCCATGGATCAATAGCTGATGGTTAAAAAAAACATGGCTGATCCCTCCGTCATAGGAATCGGTATAACACGAAAGTGAAAAGTGTCTTCAAAGAAGTAGTGCTTATTGTGTAGTGATAATGAGAGTTCGTACAACGTCTATTGCTGTTTTACACCTATAGCACCGTTTGACGTGGATGCACCCAAGCAGTGATTCCACTCCTGCGCCAACTGCGCCAAAGTGCGCCAAATCAGATTTACTGCGCCGTCCTGATAATATCAACGGAAATTGCGCCAAACTGCGCCAAAGTCTCGGATTTGGGGGGAGGGGGGGGGGGGGGGGGGTATATCACCAGCATTTGCAGCGTGTTCTCGGGGCGGCCAAAATCACAACCACGTACCAAGAATTATTCCGCTGAATAAACAGTGGTCGCGCATGCGTCCCAAGTAATCCACGATGCTATGCTCGGTGCCGCTGCAGCTTCTGTTGTGCAAGTCGGCCCAACGGCAAAACACGCTCTCCGCAGAGGCTCGTAACGTTTTGGCCAATCGGTAGCTTGTAAGTGTGGCGGCGATTCATCGGCGGACGTCGTCCGTTCCAGAAACGCTGCTGATACCTCGTTTCAAGAGTCGCACTGCACGTAATTAAAGCAATTTTCACTAATAACTGCACGCGTGCCGCCAGAACGCTATTTCTGGACATCGCGGAATGAAATCTGGGGAACCCCATAGTAATATATACAATGTTACACCTCCGCCCCTCGCTTTCCAGGATCGATAGCTGATGGTTAAAAAGAATTATAAAATATACGGTATCGCATTCATAGCAAACGAACTCGTTGTTGGGCTAGTTGGTTGCTGATTTCCAAAAAAAAAAATAATTAGAGCACAAACACACGGCACATTCACACACGCCTACACACCCAGGTGCGTGTTTGGTGCCTGGGTGTGTGCGTGTGTGAATTTGCCGTGTGTTTGCCCTCCAATTATTTTTTGAAAATCGCATTCGCTTCGTTCTGAAGGGCTGCGTCGCTCGAAGGGCGCAGTCGCTGGCGCGCGCTATCTCGAGGCATGGTGAGACTGCTCGTAATCTTGCTGTGCTTTCAACGCTTACTTCGCGTTTAAAGAACGGACAACACGAAAACCGATTCGGCACCTGGAGTGGCCATATTCCCATTAACCAACGTTCTGTTTAGTTACGCGAGATCAGGTCCAAATTAGCTGCTGGCCTTTCTTCGTGTAACAATACAATTTGTTAGTTTCGCTTAAGCTCGAAGCAGTGAATGCGATACCAACAAATTGTATTGTTATACGAAGTAAGGCTTGATGTTATCCGCGAGAAGCGCTAGCGGCGGGGTCGCCATTTTGAAAGTCCGCGCACTCGCCGCACGCGCAGAAGGCTTTCTGCACGCGCTGTGTTCGAGACCCGTACGGCGACTTGGATGACTAGAGACCTCCGGAACACCTCTTGCACGCCGATGTACGTGCAGTACGAACGGCGCGTACGAACGGACCTCCAAAATGGCGCGGCGATGGTATTGCCGCCTTGCGGATCAAGGCTCAGTGGCCGCTCCAGGAAGAGAAGCACTTTTCGCACTGTCTGTACGCGTTGAGAGCACAACATGTAGAAGGGTATACGAGCCGTCTGTGATGCCTGCCGAAACAGCGCGCGCCCGCGATCGCGACCACGCCCTTAAAGTCAAAGTTCAGTGTTGCTGCTCTAGCGACACCCACCGCCCCTCCCTTTACGTTCTGTCATGCTCTTTGAAGACGGGCGGGGCGTTCCTTTCTGTTTGAGTAGCAATCGATGGCAGGCCTGGCACGCGCGGTGATGTTATCGGCTGCGGCCTCCGTGCAACGGAGATAGGTCGGCTCTCTTTATCTCTGCTTCAGCCGCGTTCGTCGCCCCCGCTCGCGCGCTTTTACCCGAGTGTAAAACGTACGATGCGCGGGGGGGGATGTTATCGATTTGGACATTACACAAAACATGACGGCGGCGGCGGCAACAGTCGAGAATGTCCATGTAATTGCTATCGCAATAAAAACAAAATGGCTGTCGCCTTCGAGTCGTCTTAGGCGAATGCATAAGGTACCCAGTGAGTTTTATTTTTTTTATTTATTTTTTTGTTTTGCCATGTTTTCTAGAGGGCACTACACGGGGTTTTCGGTGTACAAACCGAATTCCCTAGCCATATACAACTTCACTGCAAAAGGACAACGAAGTTTGTTACATCATGTAGTCCACCGTTGAACGAACTTCCTGACATTTTCGCGGAAGCCTGATTGAAGCGCATATCCATATCCGGGCAACCCTGCGCATGCGCAAGCGATAGTCCAGAAGGACTGTGAGAATGCTCTTGCTCCAGCCCAGAGAGGCCTCAGAGAGAGGGAAAGGAGTGTCGGAGGAGGTTGGCTTTATGAGGCTAGCTAAGTGACGTCATGTTACGCCCAGCAATATAATCGATCGTGAAGAAAAAGAACCTCTCTTTCTCCTTGGAGTTGTCTTAGGGCAATGCATTTGGGACAGTGCGAGCCTTTAGCGTTGAGGCATTGTTTTACGTCGCAGCGATTGTCTACAATGTCTGCTGATTATCACATACATGTATTTAGAATGTTATCTCATAAAGTACGGTTTTATTGAACCGGTATTGTGTTTATATGCTACGAAAATAATCGCTGAACAAGTTGTCCCAAAATGCTCTACTGCATGATGCCCTCATTTCTGCATCATCGAGTGAAATAGGGAGTGTTTCTGAGATGATTGGTTCCTTGAGATTTGCAATGAATCGAAATATTTTTAGCTCTTCACAAGAGCCCCAAAATAATTATTCAGGCCCTTGAATGTAAATGCAACTTGCTTCTCCAGTGTACGCAAGTATGTTAGTTGCTCCAGTTGCTCCCTCTGGGAGCACTCCAGAGTGCTCCCAGATGCTTAATTACCTGCTCCAAAGTGCTCCACAATGGAAATTTTTGCTGCTCCAAAGTGCTCGAAAATGAAAATTTTGCTGCTCCAAAAATTGCTCCAAATCAGAAGACCTCGGTAGCATCACTGCCCAAGTCGACGCCTAGTGGCACATCCCCATCACGACGGCTAACTCCCATGATCATGATTTAACCGCTGTAATAGTTCAACTTTTGAACCTATACCTGGACACAGTGTATCACGAATCGCGCGCAAAGATAGATGACATCAACAAGCACGTAATAAACACTGGTAATGTGCACTTCTTCAAAGCGTCGTCACTGAAGGAGAGAAACGGCACGGCGTGCACTCCTGAGGGATGCGGTAACCTACACCCGTGCTCCTGCATACACTACCACACTCCGCTTCATCAACACGGGAGGCAGAGCTTCAGCCGCGAACGCGCGCAGGCGTTCGGCGTCCCGCTGACCTCCGTCTCGCTCCACCAAGGCACCACATTCGTCCGTCGACATCATTGCCTTTCTGCACCACTTACTGCAGCAGTTTAGGTTGGTCGGTGCTATCGCACTTGAAGTAGTCGGCTGCGAAACACCGTTGGTGCATGTGGAAGCGCCCTACTCCGACAACGAGTCGTCACACACTAACACGAAGCAAAAGGCTAGAGTGACACATAACTGCGTCTAGGGCGACTCCTCGATGCTAGCGCGGGCAGCGTTTGTTGCTGCTATCGAGACGCTTTCACCATGACCTCCGAGATTGTGCGCCGGCACGCAATCTCGGACGCCATGATATAACTGCGTCGTCGACGAATCGCGCCGCATTACTTCTCTTCATCGCTCACAGACGGTGGCACCGCCCGCCGCCGCCAACAGAGAGCACCGAGCGAAAGAGATTGCGTGGGAGATATGAGGCGCGTTGGTAGCATGTTCTCCGTGTGCTTCTTTAGCTCAGTCGGTAGAGCGTCGGGCGCTTACCGTCGCGGGTGAAGGAGTCACGGGTTCGATTCCCAGCGGGGGAACATTTTCATACTAATTTTTCTTTCTCATTTGGTAGCGTTAATTATATCAACGTCATATCCGTAACGGATATACTTGGTGGACACAGGCATAAAACACTTTCGTGTTAAAAATTATAAAATCACGGTGTCGCATCATAGTAAAATAACTCGTTGTTGGGCTAGTTGGTTGCCGATTTCCAAAAAAAAAAAAAAATTAGAACACAGACACACGGCACATTCACACACGCCCACACACCCAGGTGCGTGTTTGGTGTGTGCGTGTGTGAATGTGCCGGGTGTTTGCGCTCTAATTGTTTTTTGGAAATCGCATTCATTGCTTCTTTCTGGGGGGCGGGAGGCTGCGTCTCTCGAAGGGCGCAGTCGCTGGCGCGCGCTATCTCTAGGCATGGTGAGACTGCTCGTAATCTTGCTGTGCTCTCTACGCTTACTTCGTGTTTAAAGAACTGACAACACGAAAACCGCTTCGGCACCTGGAGTGGCCATATTCCCATTAACCAGCGTTCTGTTTAGTTACGCGAGATCGCGTCCAAAAGAGCTGCTGGCCTTACTTCGTGTAACAATACAATTTGTTAGTTTCGCTTAAGCTCGAAGCAGTGAATGCGATACCAACAAATTGTATTGTTATACGAAGTAAGGCTTGACATCATCCGCGAGAAGCGCTAGCGGCGGGGTCGCCATTTTGAAGGTCCGCGCACTCGCCGCATGCTCGAAAAGCTTTCTGCACGCGCTGTGTTCGAGACCCGTAGGGCGACTTGGATGACTCGAGACCTCCGGAACACCTCTTGCACGCTGATGTACGTGCAGCACGCAACGGCGCGTGTGAACGGACCTCCGAAATGGCGCGGCGATGGTATTGCCGCTTTGCGGATCAAGGATCAGTGGCCGCTCCAGGGAGAGAACCGTTTTCGCACAGTGTACGCGTTGAGAGCACAACACGTAGACGGGTATACGAGCCGTCTGTGATGCCTAACGAAACAGCGCGCGCCAGCGATCGCGCCCTTAAAGTCAAAGTTCAGTGTTGCTGCTCTAGCGACACAACACCCCCCCACCGCCCCTCCCCATAGCCCCTCCCCATAGGAGGCTATGCCCTCCCTTTGCTCTTTGAAGACGGGTGGGGCGTTCCTGTCTGCTTGAGTAGCAATCAATGGCTGGCCTAGCGCCCGCGGTGATGTTATCGGATGCGGCCTCCGTGCAACGGAGATAGGCCGGCTCTCTTTATCTCTGCTTCAGCCGCGTTCGTCGCCCCCGCTCGCGCGCTTTTACCCGAGTGTAAAACATACGGTGCGCGGGAGGATGTTATCGATTTGGACATTACACAAAACATGACGGCGGCGGCAAAAGTCGAGAATGTCCATATAATTGCTGTCGCAGTAAAAACAAAATGACTTTCGCCTTCGAGTCGTCTTAGTTGAATATGGACCTTCCCTGTGAGTTTTCTTTTTTTTTTTGCCCTGTTTTCTAGAGGGCACTACAGGGGGGTTTTCGGTGTACAAACAGAATTCCCTAGCCATATACAACTTCACTGTAAAAGGACAACGAAGTTTGTTAAATCATGCAGTCCACCGTTGAACGAACTTTCTGACACTTTCGCGGAAGCTCGATTGAAGCGGATCTCCATATCTGGGCAACCCTGCGCATGCGCAAACTATAGTCCAGAAGCACTGTGAGAATCCTCTTGCTGCAGGCCTCAGAGAGAGGGAAAGGAGTGTCGGAGGAGGTGGCTTTATGAGGCCAGCTAAGTGACGTCATGTTACGCCCAGCATTATAATCGATCATGAAGAAAAAGAACCTCTCTTTCTGCTTGGAGTCGTCTTAGGGCAGTGCATTTGGGACAGTGTGAGTCTTTAGCGTTGAGGCACTGTTGTACGTCGCAGCGATTGTCTACAATGTCTGCTGATTACCACATACATGTATTTGGAATGTTATTTTGTAAAGTACGGTTTTATTGAACCGGTATTCTGTTTATATGCTACGAAAATAATCGCTGAACAAGTTGTCCCAAAATGCTCAACCGCATGACGCCCTCATGTCTGCATCATCGAGTGAAATAGGGAGTGTTCCTGAGATGATTGGTTCCTTGAGATTTGCAATGAATCGAAATATTTCTAGCTCTTCACAAGAACCCCAAAATAATTATTCAGGTCCTTGAATGTAAATGCAACTTGCTTCTCCAGTCTACTCTAGGATGTTAGTTACTCCAGAGTGCTCCCAGATGCTAAATTACTTGCTCCAAAGTGCTCCAAAATGGAAATTTTGCTGCTCCAAAGTGCTCCAAAATGAAACTTTTGCGGCTCCAAAAATTGCTCCAAATCAGAAGACCTCGGTAGCATCACTGAGAATGTTATTTCGTAAAGTACGATTTTATTGAACCGGTATTCTGTTTATATGCTACGAAAATAATCGCTGAACAAGTTGTCCCAAAATGCTCAACCGCATGACGCCCTCATTTCTGCATCATCGAGTGAAATAGGGAGTGTTCCTGAGATGATTGGTTCCTTGAGATTTGCAATGAATCGAAATATTTCTAGCTCTTCACAAGAACCCCAAAATAATTATTCAGGTCCTTGAATGTAAATGCTACTTGCTTCTCCAGTCTACTCTAGGATGTTAGTTGCTCCAGAGTGCTCCCAGATGCTAAATTACTTGCTCCAAAGTGCTCCAAAATGGAAATTTTGCTGCTCCAAAGTGCTCCAAAATGAAGCTTTTGCGGCTCCAAAAATTGCTCCAGATCAGAAGACCTCGTTAGCATCACTGAGAAAGACATACGCGAGTTCTTTTGACAGAAATAAATGTTTTACGCGTATACCATGGTTTGAAAACCGATTTTGCTAGCTTTTAATACAAAATTTCGGGTGATACGAACATTTTCGCTCCCCCTTTGAGATTCGTACCATCTACTTACAGTACTGTAGTTTGGAAACCCTACCTGCATTTTTGTTTGGCCACTCCAAACCATTATAGACGTCAGACGCTGGAGTTTTGAAGACACGTAGCGCCACCCGTCGGAGCAGTTTTGGGTAGTGCAAGTCCGACTCCCTTGCACAGTTTGCTGTGCAACCAGGTGCAACTAGCGAGTGCGAAAGAACGATTGAGCTAAATATTAGGTGTGTTTGCGCATTGAACACTCAGAAAAAGAGCTACGAATTTCTCTCCGCTAGTTGGACGCGCAACCGAACCTTCATGGAGTGCTTGTTGGATCACTCGCCAGAACGACGGCGAAAACAGGAGCAGACGCAACAGCTCCGCGCGCTACGAAAAAAGGCCTCAGTCGACGCTACTGTTGTGTTGTGAATTGCCACGGACCTAAAGGACTTCAGTTTTACTGATTTCCGTAGCTGTCGCACGAAGCAGAACAGCGAGATCGCTGGATACGGGCCGTTGTGAACGTGTTGGGTAAGCGAATTACTTGCGTTCTCCACAGCCGGTCGCATGAGAAAGTGTGATAATGTAGATCTCCTGTTTTTTTGAGAAGCCTTGACGGAGAACCGTGGTAACCTTGACTATGAAGTTCAGCAGAGCCTCTGACCGTGGTGCGCGCCGTGCAACAGTTAAAAGCGGACTGGTGACGCGCGCGCACTCCGCGACCACCCATAATCTGAACTGGTCTTCACCACACAGCACCGCGCATGTACGCTTTGAAGGCTCAAAGTTCCGGCTTTAACTAGCAAATGCTAACACGTGCGTCATACAAGTAAATCGCAAAATGTTGGTCGTGACCACCATCAGGTTTTTCTTGCCCGTGGTCTCCGCGATTGCCGGAGCTATCTCGGAGGCCTCGGTTTTGCCTTTCGTTGTACACCAAGAAAGTGGACACGCACGTATCCACGTTTGCAGTATATATACAAACGGAAGACAACCGTCAACAGAACATTCGAGGATGCGTAATAAAACAGTTCAACACACAGGAAGCGAGAGATGGTTGGAGAATGCAACTGCAAAGGCGAAAATCGCCGGGGCCATTCGTGCCTGATAAAGCGAGCTTCGTACCACTGATCGTCAGATGCATTGCTCGTGTATGTACTTCATCGCCCTGACATTATGTGTATGCCCAAATTTAACGCATTTAGGCGTTACAGAACGCACGTCGGAGTGCTTGCCTCGAACTCGATGTCATGCGATGCTCGCTTGCACTTGAGAGTTGCAGCACGCCGAAATAACTGAAACATAATTTGCATTGTACCCGCAATTCGCTTTGATGAGCTTCCTACTTTTCTGAAGTGAGGGTGGATTGACGGAAGAAGAATTTGCAGGACCTTAATTTTCAGGAAACCGCGATCAACACCAACGAAAGAGGTCTGGTTCTCATACTCGCTTGCGGACAGCTCTCTTTGCACTACCCAGTTATGGCCAGGGCGGCGATGAGAGCGCTGGTGGCGGCGTTTTCGCAGCGCCGCCTGGGCAGAGTCTGACGTCTATAAGACCGCAACGCCGATGATTACGCTTGCGAGGTTCGGGACCCCCCTCCCAACCTTCCTTTTTTGTCTTCGCGATGGTCTTTTTTTTTTTTTTTTTTGTATATGCGGCACCCCCCCCCCCCGTCGCAGAAATCTCCCGGATTCAGAATCCTTGATCTTGGCAGGTATGCTATAAAGTGGACGGAGGGATGACCGCCACCGTAGCTCAGTGGTAGAGCATCGAACGCATTATTTAAAGGTTGCAGGTTCGGTCCATGCCGGTGGCAGGACCACTTTTCTTTCGTCCACTTTTCTTTCTTTACATTTACATTACATTTGCTTGTAATAACATCCCATATAATTTCCGTGGCATCATTGTCTGTTAGTTCTCATTAATATTAGGCAGCTTGTTGTAGCTCTGTAAGCAGCGTGTTGCAGAAATTGGCTGCGTCGAACAGGTAAGCAATTGACTCAATCTGTTGTCAAATTCGTTTGCATCACGACTGAGGGTTCATTTTCCTTCGAAGGTGCTCAACTAGGGAGAAGGCGAGAACAAATAAAAAGAACTTAACCCAGGCATAAGCGAAAAGAACATCCACCAGTGTATTTGATCATGATGCAATGCTAATTAAATTTGGTTGAAGCCATGAAACTAATTGTTGTCTCAATTTATATACAAATTTAAGAGCATACTGGCCCGTGAGGGTGCGACCTCAAGTGTAATGCAAGTTCAGCATTTAATAAACGGCAAGGAACAAATGGACAAGGCTACTCGCACTGTGAAGGCACAATTTTATCTTGTACGAGACAGTACAATTTATCAAAGGCTATCGCGTGATAATGTTAGAAAACTTTCGAAAGCTTGAAGAAGCTTTCCTTTTTACTCCGTAATTATGTACATAAATATTTTGAAGAGAAGATCATTTTGCCTTTGCCAAACATGTAAACAGTCAGTGGCTCATTCGAAATAACAGTTCATCGAAGAATGGTTGCATTATTAAGGATGGAGTTATGTCTGGTTTTTCTGATAAAAACCATTATCACAGGACATAGAAAGAAGTGACAAGACCAGCACTGTATTTCCAAAGTTCAGTACGTACCAACAAGCCCACATTAAAGGAGCAGTGACACCAAATTTCAAATCGAGCGCAAAGAGCGGGCAAAGGCTCAACTGCGCGTTCGTGCCATGCAACATCGACACTATTTTGACGTGTTCAGCTAGCGTCTAGGCCACGCCTCAGACGCTGAGTGACGATGCGCGAGCAACGCTGACGTCGACAAGTTGAATGTTTTCATCGTGGTGCCTACTTGTGGTACCGCCTGGCGGCGACGCCAAGCTGCCTGGCAACGGCGTCACTTGTTTTGTTTTGCTTGGTTCGTGCAGCGCGTTCGTGTGAATCCTGCGTTTTCGTTGTGCCGCTTCGGGTGGACTGTCGTGAAGTCATGAGCACGAATGTGATTATTCGAAGCTACGGTCTCCATCGCATAACGTGCCAGCATGCCGTGGAACCGTTGTGCGCTGCAATCATGCTCTTCAAATAAGAGAAAAAGCGAAAAGTATGGCGCGCCATTACGAAACGCTACCCCCCACAACGCGCTCACGGAATCAAAACGACAGGCCTCCGCGTTTCACTTTTTTTTCTTGTCGCGTTTCAGTCTATGAAGCAGTATACATTACAATTGACACACACGGCAACAAGCAACATTCACTACCTGACCTGTTATTATGACACATTGGTTATGCTTAGGTAGACACAAACATGACAATAACCGATCAAAGTGCACCAGTACGGAACGTATGGTTCAGAGAAATATTATGTCAAACAAATAACAAGCACGCAGAAAGCGCAGGTGGATGGCCTTTCCTTTAAGGCTCGCAACTCAACACAGGCGGAGGAGGTCGCTATAGCGATAGCTCTCTCGCACCGTGTTTGTAAAGTTGTCATTACCGATTCTCGCAAAGCTTGCGCCCGCTACTTGGCAGGGGAAATTTCACCCCTTGCCTACGAAATTCTGCATGCGAGTACGAGGTTCGCCGAACCCACCCCAAAACGCGTGGTATGGACCCCAGGTCATCAGGGACTTCGAGGGAACGAGGCCGCAGACGCGGCTGCCCGAGCGCTCATTCCCCGGGCACCTCATTTGAGCCCTATGGACTGGACCCCGCAACCACCGCTGCTAAGGTACGAGGAAATTGTCCAGTACTATCGCTCCCAGCATTGCCGGTATCCACCCCCCGCCAAGGGTCTGGATAAAGCGGGAGAAAGAATTCTACGCCGGCTACAAACAAACACATTGCTATGCCCGGCCATACTGCAATATTTTGACCCTATAGTCACCAGCAGGTGCAAGCACTGTGGCCAGACAGCCGATGTCTTCCATATGGTATGGGCCTGCCAGCTAAACACAGCCATTTCTCCCCTCCCCAACCCCACGCGAGAGGACTGGGAGGCGACGCTGCTTAGCTGCTCCGACCTCAGGGCCCAAGAGGTCCCTGATTGCGCGAGCAAAAGCAGCGGTATTGTCCAATGACGTCCCGGACTGAGGATGTCACCTAGTCTGTAGGGCCCTTTCGGGGGCTCATACGCTCTCTTTTATAATAAAGTTTTTCACCACCACCACCACGCAGGGTTCATATGCGTAGTTGTGACATGTCTTGCCAGCTAGCATTGCCCAAGCGCGCGTCTCCAGCTGCCTCCTCGTCGCTGCCGAGTCGGGCGTCGATATCAGAATCACTACTCTGAAGAGGATCGAATCGTAAATGATTCACCACGTCGCGAATCGCAGCGATTCCATATTCCTCAGTGTTTTTATCGTCGCTTCTGGACGCTCTTGACGGCGGTGGCGACGATTGGGGTGGCGAACACATGCCTACACGTGCGCCCCGAGCAGACGAAATGTCAGCTGAAGCTCGCGTCACCATTTCGTGCGACCACGTGATCAGATGGGGCGTGACCGCGGGAGGTGGCCGCTTGGCAGCGTTGGCTGCGCTAAAAATTGGCGGGCTTTGTTCCCGTTTTGAATTGCGTTCGATACCGGCATACTAATCATTATTACATATATTAATTCGTCGCTTTGTTGCATAATCAGTACCTAATCGTTACTGGGGGATCGATAACTACACGTTGACGCAAAAAACGCGACATGCGTAAAGTTGATGTCACTGCTCCTTTAACGCACTATTTCACTTTTTTGTGGTTGTCTGGCCTGTTATAACTGCCGAAAGGCTCACGCTAAAGCCGTTATTCTCCAGTGCAGCATAAGTGCATCGTTAATTCATAAAGTTGTTTCACATTGATAAAGCTCTTTCAGTGGTGAGAATCTAGCAATGACCGACGCAAGTGCTTTGGCAGAGGGGGAGGTGTAAAAGGGGACTTGCCCCCCACCGCCCAAGCCACACCAGCCAACAGGGTGTGCACGAGCACTTCCCCCTCCCCCAGCCGCGATGCAGCTCGGGTTTACTCCCCTTACCTCGAAGAAAAAATCCTGCCGACACCGATGCACGAGTGCATTACCGGCGCGCCGAGCAAGCTGGCAGAGCCTCCGACTACAGCGCCACCGCTGCTTGATCGCGTAGGCGGGCCAGCTTGGAGCGGCCGGTTTTCACACCTCCCAATTCTAGCCACCCTAGCATGGCTCAAAACAAGCTATTTAGTGCGGAAAATCAAACTTTAGGGCATAAATTCATCCGAAAAATCGGTTGCAAAAATGCATTAGTGCTATGGGAGGGAACCTTGACGGTGCATTTATGAAGTCCGAAATATCCAACAAGTCCGAAAAATCTGTTGGTGACTGTATGCATATTTTAACAATAATTATGGCCTGATCGGTTGAATATATTCACTTCCTACCATTTTCATACATTTTGATCGCAAATTTTCCCACCAAAATGCATTTTTGGCGGAATTATGGCTGTCTGTAGTGAGTACGTTCCGCAGGTGTTTTTAAAGAGACCGACAACTGCCCAGAACATGAACTGACTTGACTCCACTGATGGAAAGATTGTGCGTCGCACTGACTTAAACCAGCCCTGCTTTTTTTCGTGAGAGTGGGATTTATATTTTTATTTCTTCATTGAAAGACGCAAAAAATTACCTTTGGCGCCTCTGCAAGTGAATACATTAACGATTCAATGCACCTTGTCACGTGACCAGGGCTTAAAGTCACCCTTCATTGGAGGGGGGGGGGGCTCATACAGCTAGACTATATATACAGGGTGTCCCAGCTATCTTTAGCCAAGGGTTTAAAAATAGAATTATTTGAGGCAGGCGAGTGAAGTCAGTTGAATATTGCTTACAGCCATCTTGCGCACTACAGGCAATTTTTTGTTTCGTAATTAACTAATTTGTTAATTATGATTAATTTACTAACTTGATAAATATTGACTTTACGCAAGAAATGAGAGTTGCAAAGTACGAGAGCGTCTTCAGAAATCCCCATTGCATTATTTGCGATAAAGTTTTACGCGTACCATTTTTTCCGTGCTGCAAAGAGAGCCCGCGAAATACAAAAAATACCACGTGACTAGCGCATTCGAGCGCCGCGACTGTGCTGCTTTCAGCCGTGGTTTGAGCGAACAAAATCAGCCGCGGCCGCAATTCGCCGGCTCCGTTGCAGTGGCAGGCCGATAAGTTTACGGCGGTTTCTTGGCCCATTGCCAGCCATTCGGCGCGCGTGACTGTGAAAGTTCTAGCGAGCGCGGGCGAAGAAACCACCGTCAACTTATCGGCCTACTGCTGAAATGGAGCCAGCGGATCGTCGCCGCAACTGATTTTGTTCGCTCAAACCACGGCTGAAAGCAGCACGGTCGTGGCGCGCGAATGCGCTAGTCACGTGGTATTTTTTGTATTTCGCGGGCTTTCTTTGCAGCACGGAAAAAATGGTACGCGTAAAACTTTCTTTATCGCAAATAATGCAATGGGGATTTCTGAAGACGCTCTCGTACTTGCAACTCTCATTTCTTGCGTAAAGTCATTATTTATCAAGTTAGAAAATTAATCATAATTAACAAATTAGTTAATTACGAAACAAAAAATTGCCTGTAGTGCGCAAGATGGCTGTAAGCAATATTCAACTGACTTCACTCGCCTGCCTCAAATAATTCTATTTTTAAACCCTTGGCTAAAGATAGCTGGGACACCCTGTATATTGTCACGTGGTCGTGACGTCGACGAAGGCAGCAGGCGACGTGTCCAAGATGAAACTGTTTATTAGGCCGAACTTGTGGCCGGTAAACGGAAAGTAAGATTACAGCAGTACACTCTGGCACTGATAGCGGTGAACAGAGCGTCGGCTGTCGATCAACTGACGAGCGGTGAAGCGCGCCGGCATTTATAAGCGTGGCATCGAATATTCCAGCCTCATCGCTGGTTGTCGCGCAAGCTCTGGAATAAGCTCGAGTGTTCGCGCTTCGTGCGCAATCTTAACAAAATGATCTATAACAATCGCGAAGCTTCTCGAACAAAGAGGCGCGGTTTGCAATGAGCGTTGCTCACAGTCTTTGTGGGCGAAAACCGGATACAGCAACTGTGAAAATTAGAAACGCGCGTGGCAATATATATAGTGTAGTGAAGCAAACTGTCTCTCGAATTGAATTAGTGATGCTTATGAATGTTTTACAAATAAAAATACAGCAAAAGCTCGTTCATTTGAACTGGGAGCCCCTCGTTTTCATCGCTCCGTCATGTGCAGTGTCTCGAGGAAACACATGCAGCAGTATGATGATACCTGTTTTCACGTTTTGGTCGTGCCACATCAACCAAACAATCACGATTAAGTAATTTTTGATATAATTGGAGTTACAATTTCCGCACACACGGCATCGCTGCCAAAACAAAAAGAAATTCAACTTCAGCGCTTGTCGAATGGGTGCTGTTGTGCTGCAGTTGACCAGCTAAGGGGGGGCCCGAGCCCCTGCTTAAAAAATGGAGAGAGGGGGCCTGGCCCCCCCTGGGCCCCTCCTGACTTTAAGCCCTGCACGTGACCATTGATTGTTGTAGACGGTCGAGGATCTTTTTGTTGGTATTGAAATATTGTTCGTTTCTTTATATTAAAAGATATTACTTCACAAAAATGTACACATAGGCCTGCGTTAGCAGCGTGCATTAAAGCGGCGCTGCCTTGGCGTGACGTAATGATACCATGCTCGTCAACGCGTCTTGAGCAACTTTTCAGTGTGCTCATGCTAACGTGTACACAGTTTGCAGGTCGCTAAGATTTTTGCCCGACATAATTTTGCTACCTACACTTCGTCTCAGAAATGACGTGCACTACTACTCGGCGCGGCCGTGCATATGCGTAGTGACGTTTTCGGTGACTTCACTTGGCTCGTGCATCGAGAGAGTAACGACGCTGGGACAAGCCACCCATGACACAGGCACTGGCAACCTTGGGTGCAGGCACAGACAACGTGTTATAAACACAGGGAAGGTGTATAATGCCACATGATCTCATTGTAGCAGCTTGTTATTTTCAAAAATAGTCGAAAAGCTCAAAATAAAGGTGGTTAAGCATAGTTGCAGGAACTCCTGCGAAAGCAGAATGACGACAGCTTTCACATATCGCGAGAAGGGCTGGCGGCATCGCTATCAATTCTCTGCGTTGGTGGAGGAAAGGTACATCTGTGTTTAGAGCCTTTCAGATCGAAAAATACTGCTTGTAAATTGACTACTCGCTTTTGGGATTAACTACTGCAGCTACAAACACTACGAAGGGTGAGCTTTCTGCCGCGCTGTAAAAAAATGGGTCGAGAAAAATCAGTTGTTGGTCCCTTTAAACATAAAAGCGTGTTTTTCTCGCGATCAGTTTTTGCAAATTTTGCAAACATGATGTACCTTTCCTGTAAAACTGTCCGACCGATCGTGCTCAAATTTTCTCAGATTATACCTAAATCCCTTTCGAATAGCCTGAACCTAAAACTTTGATATACTATTTAGGTTACAACTAAGAAAAAAAAAGGATGAATTGGAATGTCTCCCTCACAGCGCATGACAAGTGAGAACAATATTTTTTTTTCTTGTGAGATCCAGTTTTTATTGGTGCGGATTAATACCACTATCATGTTGAATAAGCGTGCCGAATATCACAGTCATACTGCTTGAATAAGCATGCCAAATGTCACAGTCATACTGTTTTTGGCTTTTGAGAAAAGGTACATTGAATTTTGTGAACTAGTCTGAAATTAGAGGTTCCACCAGAAGCAAGTAAGAAAAGCCGCAGGGTCAAAATTTAATAGACTGAAGTCCAATAGCTCTCTTATTAAGCACGCAAAATTTCAGGTCAACATATGGTACAGTTCCGGATATATAAAGCGGAAACCAGGATAACCTCTTTACCCCCTTAAGCTGATTACTTCGCCGTGATGGCTTGTGGGCCCAGGGCCCTATGCATGGCCTTAGTACGTCCCATGCATTTTTGACCATGTTGAGAAACTGTTTTCTCAGGTAACTAAAAGGGGTGTCCACATACAGTCGTGGAAATGACAATGCAATTGCACCCACGACTCTATCACCCACAACACAGTCGTGGTAAAGCTGTTCTCAAAAGTGTGTTGACGCATAAGAGATCTGTTTTGACGACTTTAGTAAATCTATTTTTACAAAAATTTTCCTCATAAACTCTGTGCCACTCCAAGAGCAAGCCATTTTTCGCAACGACCTCTCCCTACTGCACGTGAACAAAGAAGTTTTGTTGCCATGCCACACATCTTTCTGCCTTTTCTATTTCCATGTTTTAGTGGCTTTCTTCGAATGTAACCAACTCTCTTAAATTGTCTCATTTAACGACACAGTGCTTGATCTCACCTAAGAAAGAAACTGTGCTCCTCCTCTGGTGCAGGTGAAAGTATTCAAGGAAAGGATAGAAGAGAAGAAAGGCAAGGACTACCCCGCTCACTGCCAAAAACTAATATATGCTGGTAAGTTGCACTTTCCTCCTCTTCACTCTCATTCAGGACACATGCATGTGTTTGCTTTGTTACTTTTTTTTTGCATCATATGAAAGGCCCTCAAGAGCCTAGCAAATGTAAGCCTGTGTGCAGTCTAAGTACGCTTTCAAGTGATAGTTTCATTTTCTACCGATGTCACAACATGATATGCTCACGCAAGCTATCTTGGCGTTTCCTTGTCTGCTCTGCTGGTGACGCACAAGCGGCTATGTTGCATGCTCTGGTATCCAATGCCATCACGAATAACCACACTGGTGCTTCAAGTCGCCAGAATTGGTACTGTAGCATGGTATTGCGCTAGTGTCAGTTTGAATTGTTGCGTTCGTGCAAAAATTGTCTTTAACCCATTAAGGCCCATGCAAGAACTAGTGGTTCAATTTTGTCAAGATTTTGAGCATTTAAATAAATGCAGTAAACAACAACATGTGCAAATTTTCATAGAGCTACATTTATTTGTTCAGAAGTTATGCTACTGTACTTTAAAAAGTACGCTGGGCTCTTGCCATAGCGACAGGCCAGCTGGTTCAAGGCAAGAATAGAAAGCATGCTAGGCCCTTGCCAAGCTGATACCCTGGTTATCTTGGCGCATGCAACTTCTCGAATGCACCAACGCTTCATGAAAAGCGTAACGTCAGACTTTTCACAAAACCATTTCTATGCTTTGTGGCAGACCTCAACTGTTTTTCAAGTCATATCGTACTGGTATAGCGCAGCTCAGTTTGAGCATAAGGAAAAGAGTGAACCAACTTGATAATGCACCAACTTGCCCAATCTGCAGTACTTGTTTTTCAAGCTTCTTGTGAGAATGCCTGTATGGATAGAGAGTAACAGCGAGCACAGTGGACACTGGAGAACTCTTGATTGCATAATATGTCTTAGTTGGTGAGCCATAATTTTCAAAGAAGCAGCGCACAAAAGGACACAAACACGCACATATAAAATGATGCAAACACAAGCGCTGTACTGCAGCTGCTGATTTATTGTCGAAAGACCAGGCTAACAGGTACGAAGGTTGTGCACAAGGAGCGCAAGGAAACCAGAGAAATACTCGAGGCATTTGAAAACCGACAAATGGAAAGATAAATGTGTCAGTTGCCCCTGGGTACCATTCTCTAAAAAAAGCATGCCGATACCTTGGTGTACATATAACCACATACTGTTTGCAGTTTTTTGTCAGAACCACTTTTTTTTTTTTTTTCGGTGCATTTATTTGCGTAGTTTTTTCATGGTCTTCGCTGTATTCACTGCTGTCAGTGCACATGTGCGTGTTATCTTACATAAGCCTGGCCTTTCAACAATAAATCATAAGTTGCAAAGTGCGTTGGCGGGCTAGTTGGTTGTTCATTCTAAGTTTCTACAGCGTGACTGGACGCGGACGGAAAGGAACACGCAAACACACACACAGCGCTGACTTTCAACTGATGTTTATTTTTCATATGCACGTGACTCTTATATAGACATACGCGAGCAGGTGCAAACAAAACAAGAAAGAAACAAAAGCCGGAACCCAAACGCGCATGTTTTGCCGCAATCGCAACCAGTAGCCACCTACCTAGAGTGACGGATCCAGAAATTTCATTTCCTTATCTGACAGTGACAAGGATGGCATGCTGACACAGATATCATTCTTTTTATCTGTTTCATATGCTTCGATGATCTCTCTTGTCAAACGATCTCTTGCCCTATTGAGAATGCTAGTTTTATCAAACATGGGATGACAGCCACATCTTTGACAGTGAATAGCAAGATGCCCGGAAATAACTTTCGTGACATTGTACTTATGTTCCCTCAACCTTTGATTCACACAACGGCTGGTCTGGCCAATGTACACACGGGAACATGACAGCGGGACAGAATAAATTACGTCTTTTACGCAGGCCACGAACTTCTCGCTATGTTTAGTGGAACACGAAGTATTTTCTTTTTCAGTGTTCACTCGCCTACAAAGTCCCTGCAGTCGCACGGGCGCAGAAAAAACAACGTCCACACCGGACCTTCTCGCAATCCTTTTCAGGTTGTGCGATACGGTGTGTATGTAGGGCACTACTGCGAGCTTTTTCCTTCGTGTGTCGCTCTGATGCTCACTCGGATTTGACCGGTACTTTTTGCTCAGGCGTTCCGCCACCGCCGACAACAGTCTCATGGGGTAACCGGAGTCGCACAGACGCTTGTGCTTGTGTTTGCGTCATTTTATATGTCCGTGTTTGTGTTCTTTCATGCGCTGCTTCTTTGAAAATCTTGATTGTACTCACTGTTGGGTACAACAAGGCACACTCAGTTCCTTGCTATTACGTTATGTGGGTGAAGAACACTAGTCAGCACGTGAGGGGTCTGCTATAACCTCCAGTGGCTGAACTATGTGTTTGCTGCGGCCATGTTGATCATGTCTGTATCCAGGGGCAGGCACCACTTTTTCTCATGGATGAAAGTTCTGCAGTTATTCGCAGTATGATTGGGGAGGTCAACCCCTTCCATGCCATCGTTACAGCTGCTGAAGAGGTTGGCAGTGGCGCTACATTTTTTTTTTTTTTCAGTAGAAGCCCACCAGTAAGCTGAGCATAGCAGCTCGACTGTGTCGTCGTTAGTCGACATAGCAACTATGCAGTTGTCTTTGCCCTTTATGGAAGGAACCTTGTTTCCTGGGTCAAAAGAGAAGCAGTATTTCTCGCATTCCCTTTGTTCCATCTCTTTCATAGTTGGCAGAGAGCATCCATTCGTACCGTTGTCATCCCCTTCTTCCTGATCAGTTTCACTGTTAGGGCCAGAAACGACTATAAAGACATGAACGGACTCTCGTATATCCAGAGCTCGCAAGCGCCTCAGATAAGAGAAAAAACGGTATTCTTCCAAAGAAAATACCTGGCTCAATCTCTGAGGCAACATACAACAGTAAACAGTCTCTTCACACTTCGTAGTTGTCCCTCTTAGACCGGGACCCTCTACTGCCCTACTGCCTTATGCCACAAACCCACTACTGCGTGGTGAGACTTGGTTGGCTTTCTTCACCCAA
Source organism: Rhipicephalus appendiculatus (assembly GCA_030522465.1). Taxonomy (NCBI): domain Eukaryota; kingdom Metazoa; phylum Arthropoda; class Arachnida; order Ixodida; family Ixodidae; genus Rhipicephalus; species Rhipicephalus appendiculatus. The sequence continues at coordinate 1,992,124 of JALIZH010032921.1, read as the reverse complement.
GGATCCCACAGGTCAGGTCGCCTCAGTCGTTTGTCTCTCCTCCTCCAAGAATACACCTTCTCGGTCGTTTACAAATCCGGACGCCTCCACCAGGACGCCGACTGTCTGTCGCATTATCCAGTGGATCCACCAGACGCCGCAGAGGGAGCCACTAAGGCTTGCGTCTTATCAATATCAGACTTTCTCGACATAGCCTATAAGCAACACCGCGACTCGGCTTTACGTCCTATCATAGAAAGTTCGAGTTTCGCTACTCCAAGCACTTCCCTGAACTTGTACTTCACGACGGGGTTCTTTACCGCCATAACATGCCTTCCTACGGCCCGAACGCCTTCTCGTCGTGCCTTCCCACTTGTGGGTAGATGTTCTTCAGCAGCTTCCCCCCCTACCGCCGGTCACCTGGGAGTCACATGCACTTAAAATCGCGTCTGGCGAGTACATCGGCAGCTTTGACCTCTGTGAACATCGATAACGACCAACACTGCTTCCAGCTGGCCTCCTCACCCTATTGAGATCCCTGCCGAACCATTCTGCCGCGTAGGGCTTGACCTTCTCTCGCCGCTTCTGCATCCAGGAACAAGTGGGTTGCCTTAGCGGCCGACTACGCGACACATTACGCGATCACCCGAGCTCTTCCAAGCAGCTGCGCTACTGATGTCGCCGACTTTCTGCTGCATGACATAACCTTGCATCACAGTGCTCCTCGACAGCTCCTTGCCGACCAAGGCCGATACTTCTTATTCAGCGTCATCAGGATATCATCCGTTCCTGTTCTACGAACCACAAATTCACAATTGCATACCATTCACAAACTAATGGACTTACGCTGAACCGCACTATCACCGACATGTTGTCGATGGATGTTTCTGCAGACCACCGCAAATGGGACGCAACGTTACCCTACGTCACATTCGCTTATAACTCCTCCAGGCATGACACCCATAGGTCGGCGAACTCACTCATGAGTTGACTCATTCGGACTCACTCAGACTCTGATCGAGCCGTGAGTCTGAGTCTGAGTGAGACCGGGTGAGTAATATTTTGGTGAGCTTGAGTCTGAGTGAGTCCGGTGGAAAAACTTGGTGAGTGAGTCCGAGTGAGTTCGGCTTAGGAAAATTTTGGTGAGTCTGAGTCTGAGTGAGTCCAAGGCGTAAGATATATTTCTTGAGTGAGTCTGGGTGAGTTTCACCTTCTTTTGCCGACCTATGGTCCTATCTACTGACCTTCAGCATTACTATCAGCTTTGCTAAGATTCGCGTTTTTACTACGTCTACTCACATGTATTGCAAAGAATTATCGTTCATACATCGTTTCAATATTTATTGATTTGAAGCACGAACTACGTAGGGGGTGCCACCCCCTGCTCACCAACTCTTCCAGGGAAGTTCTTGGTAAATATATCTTATGTTGTCATCGCTTTCAATAAAAATGACCTCACTGGTTTGCGAGCACTCATAACTCATATCAAAGGTACTATATCAATAGGCGCCAAGAAGAGCACAGATTTTGTGAGATATCGGTGTTAATGTGCAATGACACCATGGTCGAGAAAGCTAATTTTAGGCTAACGGACTCATGAGTCAATTCACTCCGACTCACTCAGACTCCCATTGAGCCGTGAGTCTGAGGGAGTCCGGGTGAGTAATATTTTGGTGAGCTTGAGTCCGAGTGAGTCCAGTTGAAGAAACTTTTCGTGTGTGTGAGTCCGAGTGAGTCCGACTCGGGAAAAATTTGGTGAGTCTGTGTCCGAGTGAGCCCTGAGCGCAAAACACATTTCATGAGTGAGTCTGAGTGACCTCCACAAGTTTTGCTGGCCTATGATGACACCACAGGCTATTCACCGTTCTGTCTTCTTTGTAGACATGAATCATCTCTGCCTCTTGACACACTCCTTCCTGCTGGTTCAAGCTCACCTGCCACATATGTTTGCGACGCCATAGCACGAGTCGAGACAGCACGACAGATCGCCCGAGAGCGGTTCATAGTATCTCAAGCCTCTCAGAAAGACCTGTACGATCGCCGCCACTGGGACGTTTTGTATACACCCCGTTCACTAGTACTCTTGTGGACCCCATGTCGTCACATCGGCCTCTCCGAAAAGTTATTTTGCAATGACGGACCATACAAAGTCCGGCGCCAGGTCACTGATCTCACTTACGAGATACAGTGAGTCGTGAATTCAGTGCACTCAACGACACCACCTTGTACTGCTGTGCACTTCGTAAGACTGAAGCCATATGTACCATCCAACTCTCCACTTCCGTGACAAGCACCGTGTCGGCGCTTTTATGCCGCGGGGTAGTGTCACCAGGCAGTAGTGGGTTTGTGGCATAAGGCAGGCAGGGACAACTATGAAGTGTGAAGAGACAGGCTTCAGCCCGCCATTGTGTCAGCCATTGTCTCTGCCTGTAAACATCTCCAAATATACGTTTTCTTGTAACATTATGCATGCTCCCACAAAGGCCCACTGTACTACGCAGAGTACACCAACATTTGAATACTCCTTAGAGCAAAACTATGAACTCTATGTGCTTCTTGTGCTTTGCAGAGATTATGATGTTCTTGCTGAAGCACACTCAATCTGTTTTTTGAACATATACGGTGGAAAACTTCAAATGAACTTGAAAAAAGTAGAACTCACCACGTGCGTTTGATGGATTCTCGTTTTCCTGAAGTTTAACGGCTCATAGAATGGTAAAAAATAGACCCCACTCAATAGGTCACGTTAGGATTACCTTGCTGCAACCTCTAGCGACCAGCATTCATGAAGCAAGATCACAGGATTGCATTTTGTATTTTCGATTCCCAAAAAATCAAGTGTGTTTTTGAAAAGTCCACTGGGCCCTAATGAGTTAATGTCAAAAAAAGCTTCCCCATCTCCCGCTAAAGGGAACCATGTGTGGATGCGAAGCAGGGGGGAGAAACGGCGCCGCACCCATTTCGCGGCAGCGGCCCAGGCACTCGTCGCAGCGCTGCACACGAGAGAGAATAAGGCGCGCGCGCTCCGTCATTTTCATACCGCGGAACTACCGTGGCGCCCACAGCGGAGTATGCAGCTGTCGCACCACCTGTCGTGCGCGCCGCTCCGTAGAGTAGAAGATTCCTAGAGGAGAGGACGGGGGATCATAGGAGAGGAGAGAGAGGGGGGAGGGGACGCACATGCGCTGTGGGGGGTGTGGGACGCGGGAAGGAGGGACGGACAAAGCCCCTGCAACCACATGCAAGCAAGATCAAGGAATGGAGTCAACCTGGGTGACAGACACCACCGGTAGTGCGTGTTATTCTTTGCTTGCACCCACCCCCTGCCTAGCCATTGCTAAGCAGCCACTCTGTGCTCTTGGCCATGACTCTTGTGACTGTGGTGGTGGTTGACGGCCTTATTGTACTACAGTGTCCTGGTTCGCATAGTGGGTGCCTCCCTACTTCATGAAAGTGACCAGACGCGAGACGCGGGAGGGAGGGACGGACAAAGCCCCGAGCATAAGATCCTTCTCATCTAATATGGGCATTTCATTGCTCCTGTAAAGTGTAGTGTTTGGTGCATCTTAACACAAAAGGAATGAGCTGTGCACCTTGACACACACTTAAAACCAGGCAAACAAGTGCGCACTGTGTGTGTGTGCATCCGGTCTCTCACGTTGCCCAGGTTATTCCTTTCCTGTAAAGTGGTTGAAGCAGCCATCATTGCAGTTGAAATGCCCACGTGCAAGGCCAGAGCCCTCCCTGTCGTTAAAGGCCAACTGCAACGAAATTGTGCACACCTCAAAAAGCCGATTTATAAGCAGTCTAACTGGAGATAATGCTACCTGCCAAATTTCACCTTTGAAAAGCAAGTGTTTACCTCGGAAAAAAACTCGCCGGAAACGCAATTTTTGATACCGAAACTAAAAAAAAAAAACGGTGTCATTACAGCTGACATGAAGTGACGTAGACAGCAGACCGACGACAGACCGACTGATGCAGGCAAATCGTCTGCTCTGCGCTCCGAAGTATGAGCTTCGCGGCCGCAAGACTGGAGGCTGGAGCGATGCCTCACGCGAAAACTGATGATGATAACGAAGTGGTACTTTCATTTCTGTAACTGGTGATATTGCGGGCGCTACAACATTGCAACGAAACGTTGTGGTGCCCTTCTTTATTTCTTGCCTCAGTTCCCATGGGTTTAAATGATTCGTTTAAGAGCAAACAATCCGAACAATGCAATAGTTTGCTTGACAATGGTGGCTTTTATTGCGCCCGTAATCTCCGTGGTTGCCACAGTGCTTGAACAGCCAGTAGCTGAGATTTAAGACCACACCCGCTTCATTGTTATAACAAGATATCTTTCTACGAATGCTCTCGCGCTCAGTTTATCGTACTCACGAATGAAATATCGACATAGTAGTCTCGCAGAATCCCATGACTTTTTGTGTATATAAGACGCACCGTTGTATAAGATGCACCATCGAAAATATCGAAAAAAAAAGTGCGTCTTATACACCGGAAAAACAGTAAATGATCATGAAAGTTCGTTAAAGCATTTCTCTAAGTAACGGCTGCCCGCTTCGCACCTACCATCTCGGCTTGCTGTCTTGGAGAACTCACTGGTTCACAAGGGTCGAAGATTGGGCGAGTTGGTTCTTCATATTTGAAATGGTATAGCGCATTATGGTAAAGCAGTGATTCCACTCCTGAGCCAACTGCACCAAATGAGATTTACTGCGCCATCCTAATAATATCAACGGAAATCGCGCCAAACTCTCGGATCTTTTTTTTTTTTTTTTTTTTGGGGGAGGGGGGGGGGGCGTATATCACCATCGGTAGCCACGCCGGCACGTGTTCTCGGGGTGGCCATGCGCAACGTGTTCTCGGGGCGGCCAAAGTCGCAACCACGCGCTAAGAATTATTCCGCTGAATAAACAGTGGTCGCGCGTGCGTCCCAAGTAATTCACGATCCTATGCGCGGTGCCGATGCAGCTTCTGTCGTGCAAGTCGGCCCAATGGCAAAACATGCTCTCCGCAGTGGCTCGTGACGTTTTGGCGAATCGGTAGCATGTAAGTGTGGCGGCGATTCATCGGCGGACGTTGTCCTTTCCAGAAACGCTGCTGATAGCTCGTTTCCAGAGCCGCACTGCACGTAAATAAAGCAATTTTCACTAATAACTGCACGCGTGCCGCCAGAATGTTTGTCCCGTCTATTTCTGGACATCGCGGAATGAAATCTGGGAACACCATAGGAATAGATACAATGTTACATCTCCGCCACTCGCTTTCCAGGATCAATAGCTGATGGTTAAAAAAAAATTATAAAATCACGGTATCGCATTCATAGTAAAAGTCGTTGTTGGGCTAGTTTGGTGCTGATTTCCAAAAAATAATTAGAACACAAACACGGCACATTCACACGCTTAACACCCAGGCGCGTGTTTGGTGCCTGGGTGTGAGCGTGTGTGAATGTGCCGCGTGTGTTTGCGCTCTAATTATTTTTTGGAAATTGCATTCATTGCTTCGTTCTGGGGGGTGGGAGGCTGCGTCGCTCGAAGGACGCAGTCGCTGGCGCGCGCTATTTTGAGGTATGGTGAGACTGCTCGTAATCTTGCTGTGCTCTCAACGCTTACTTCGCGTTTAAAGAACTGACAACACGAAAACCGCTTCGGCACCTGGAGTGGCCATTATCCCATTAACCAGCGTTCTGTTTAGTTACGCGAGATCGGGTCCAAAAGAGCTGCTGGGCTTGCTTCGTGTAACAATACAATTTGTTAGTTTCGCTTAAGCTCAAAGCAGTGAATGCGATACCAACAAATTGTATTATAATACGAAGTAAGGCTTGACGATCCGCGAGAAGCGCTAGCGGCAGGGTCGCCATTTTGAAGGTCCGCGCACTCACCGCATGCGCAAAAAGCTTTCTGCACGCGCTGTGTTCGAGACCCGTACGGCGACTTGGATGACTAGAGACCTCCGGAACACCTCTTGCACGCCGATGCACGTGCAGCACGAACGGCGCGTACGAACGGACCTCCAAAATAGTGCGGTGATGTTGCCGCCTTGCAGATCAAGGCTCAGTGGCCGCTCCAGGGAGAGAAGCACTTTTCACACAGTCTGTAGCGTACGCGTTGAGAGCACAACACGTAGACGGGTATACGAGCCGTCTGTGATGCCTGCCGAAACAGCGCGCGCCAGCAATCGCGACCGCGCCCTTAAAGTTCAGTGTTGCTGCTCTAACGGCACCCCCCCCCCCCCCCACCGCCCCTCCCTTTGCGTTCTTTCATGCTCTTTGAAGACGGGTGGAGCGTTCCTGTCTGCTTGAGTAGCAATCGATGGCAGGCCTGGCACGCGCGGTGATGTTATAGGATGCGGCCTCCGTGCAATGTGCAACGGAGATAGGTCGGCTCTTTATCTCTGCTTCAGCCGCGTTCGTCGCCCCCGCTCGCGCGCTTTTACTCGAGTGTAAAACATACGATGCGCGGGGGGATGTTATCGATTTGGACATCACACAAAACATGACGGCAGCGGTAAAAGTCGAGAATGTCCATATAATTGCTATCACAATAAAAACAAAACGGCTCTCGCCTTCGAGTCGTCTTAGGCGAATGCATAAGGTACCCTGGGAGTTTTATTTTTTTTTTCTTTTTTTTTTGCCCTGTTTTCTAGAGGGCACTACAGGGGGTTTTCGGTGTACAAACAGAATTCCCTATAGCCGTATACCGCTTCACTGCAAAAGCACAACGAAGTTTGTTAAATAATGTAGTCCACCGTTGAACGAACTTTCTGACACTTTCGCGGAAGCTCGATTGAAGCAGATCTCCCTATCCAGGCAACCCTGCGCATGCGCAAATGATATAGTCCGGAATCATTGTGAGAATGTTCTTGCTCCAGCCCAGAGAGGCCTCAGAGAGAGGGAAAGGAGTGTCGGAGGAGGTTGGCTTTATGAGGCTAGCTAAGTGACGTCATGTTATGTCCAGCAATATTATGGATCGTGAAGAAAAAGAACCTCTCTTTCCCCTTGGAGTCGTCTTAGGGCAATGCATTCGGGACAGTGTGAGCCTTTAGCGTTGCGGCATTGTTGTGCGTCGCAGCGATTGTCTACAATGTCTGCTGATTACCACATACATCTATCTAGAATGTTAATTCATAAATCACGATTTTATTGAACCGCTATTCTGTTTATATGCTACGAAAGTAATCGCTGAACAAGTTGTCCCAAAATGCTCAACCGCATGACGCCCTCATTTCTGCATCATCGAGTGAAATAGGGAGTGTTCCTGAGATGATTGGTTCCTTGAGATTTGCAATGAATCGAAATATTTCTAGCTCTTCACAGGAGCCCCAAAATAATTATTCACGTCCTTGAATGTAAATGCAACTTGCTTCTCCAGTGTACTCTAGGATGTTAGTTGCTCCAGTTGCTCCATCTGGGAGCACTCCAGTGCTCCCAGATGCTAAATTACCTGCTCCAAAGTGCTCCAAAATGGAAATTTTTGCTGCTCCAAAGTGCTCCAAAATGAAAATTTTGCTGCTCCAAAAATTGCTCCAAATCAGAAGACCTCGGTAGCATCACTGGGTAAAGAAAAAAACGGCCCAGCAGATCGACACAAGAGGATAGATTGCTACACAAGAGGACATAGCGCTCTGTCCTCTTGTATCGATCTGCTCGGGCGTTTTTTTTTTTTTTTTTTTTTTTTTTTTTTTTTTTTTTTACCATAATGTGCTCTACCAGTTCAATCACTGGTTCAGAATACGTGATGCTGCTGGTTTACGCTTCGGGTATTCTCGCTTCGTTGACAGACTATGGACGGTAAGACGGCGTTGTTTTCGATACCGATGCTCGGTTTGGCACACTCCCATGTCTACTGAAAACGTCCCTGCATTTCTGTAGACACTGGTCTGACTGCGCCCAAAACTTTTACATTGAACCTAACGTAGCAAAATTTGTTTTCTAATAATATGTTTATGTGCTTGAATTGCTTTGAACCGACCTCGATGTCGAACTTTGCTGCTTTGAATACTCGCAACTAAATGCGAGCCGATGTGCTTTTGGAGCTTTGATTACATACTTCTTAAACGGCGCCACAAGGGAAGACGAATGCACACGAAAAAAGAGGACACGAAACACAAGCGCCGACTCTCAACTGAACTTTTATTCACATGCGCAGACCATAAATATATACCCACGCATGGCTTCACACAGATAACAAACCCGTACATAAACGATAAAAACCGGTATGAACAAAAAAAAAAAATCTTTACCCATTCAAGTATAAAATTTCTGTGTTCTGCAAAGCTACAGACGGGAAGCTGATGCATGATTCTTTTTCCTTTTGTATGTGCCAAGCCTCGATAATCTCTCGAGTTGTCTGGTTATGATGCCGTGAGATTACGCGAGTTTCACTGAACTGGGGTTTACATCCACACTGCTGACAATGCGCAGCCATATGCGATGTAAACCCCAGTTCAGTGAAACTCGCGTAATCTCACGGCATCATAACCAGACAACTCGAGAGATTATCGAGGCTTGGCACATACAAAAGGAAAAAGAATCATGCATCAGCTTCCCGTCTGTAGCTTTGCAGAACACAGAAATCTTATACTTGAATGGGTAGAGATTTTTTTTCAAGTTTTTTTTTTTTTTTTTTTTTTTTTTTCATACCGGTTTTCATCGTTTATGTACGGGTTTGTTATCTGTGTGAAGCCATGCGTGGGTATATATTTATGGTCTGCGCATGTGAATAAAAGTTCAGTTGAGAGTCGGCGCTTGTTTTTCGTGTCCTCTGTTTTTCGTGTGCATTCGTCTTCCCTTGTGGTGCCGTTTAAGAAGTATGAATTCATACCAACTTGCCCAGTTATCAGTCCTTCTAAGCTTTGATTACTCATGCATAGATGGCGCAGCTAGTCTAGCGCTTCACGGGCTGTCATTTTACTGGTTTTGTCTTTATATAGCGTTAGGCTATAAGTTAGCGAGTGAGACACGCTAACGCAAGCATTTTATACTATACTAAAACTGTCTAATACGAATACTGCTCATTGCCGGCGCTTCTCCAAACGGTGGTCGGGGCTTTCTGCTGTTGTGTTTGCAGTGGCGGAATATTGAAGGCACTGCATCAGGATTCAACACTATTTTCAGTTTCAACAGTATTTGGGCGAAAAGACACCCGTTGTGTTTATATTTGTCATCGTTGAAGTGTGCCGTGTAAACAGGGGTGGAACAGCTGTGCCGTTTGTGCCATTGTGCGCCAAACTGGTTTACCTGCGCCGAACCGCCCCTGTTGCGCAAAACTCGCTTATCAGCGCCATACTGCGCCACAGCACCCAAATTTAGCTGCAAGGTGCCCCGTGCCTGAAAACGTGGCTGAAACATTGTGCTTTCAGTTTCATCGAAACAGTTATATTTGCGGTTTCGTCATGGCTGGGATCGCTCGAGCAGCAGCTATGAACTTTGATTGTAAGGTCGCAATCGCTGGCGTGAGCTATCTCGGCAGGCATCAGCGTGAATGGCTCATAAACCCTTCTACATGCTGCGCTCTCAACACGAACAGACAGCTAAAAGAGCATCTCTCCAGCAATATGTCGAGTTACGCGATATGGGATCCAAGAGAGTTGGCTGCCAGCCATATACTTTGTATAACATAACAATTTGTTTTTATCGCATTCATTGCTTTGCCCTTGCGGTAAAACTGATTTTTTTATAACTTAATCGCAGTGTTCAGAGAAGGAAAAAAAAAGGATGACTGTGTTCCAAGAGAAGCGGGGGTGCTGTTAGGCTCCCGGAACAGCCTGGTAAAGTCAGGTGCACATGATTGCTCATCAAGGGCACGCGTGTATTCTCGTTCATTTCGCCGCTGTGCTGCGTTATATGGCGCTTATGGGCTCGGCGGTTGACGCTTGCGCGTTCAGGTTAAAAAACTGGGCGGCTGTACATAGCTAAATAAGTCACAGTTGTGCACCGCAAGGGGTCAGCAGCTTATGCGATAGCAACAAATTGTAACGTTAAACAAAGTGAGGCTGGCAGCTAACTCTTTTGGATCTGATCTCACGTAACTCTACAAAACGCTGGTGTAAGAGAATACGGCCATGCCAGGGAGAGCAATATTTTTCGCGCAGTCTCTTTGCAATGAGAGCACAGCACGTCGAAGTGTATGAGAGCCGCCCGCTGATGGCTGCTGAGCTAGCACGCGCGCGCCAGCGATCGTGACCGCACCCTTAGAAGCAGAGTTGCTGCTCGAGTGACACCCCTCTCCCCTTTGCGTGTTCTTGTGCTCGTTCAAGACGGGCGTGGCGTTTCCTCTCTGTTTCGATGGGAGGCCTCCCGAGTGTGGTGATGTCATCGCATGCGCCCTCCGAGCGACGGAGATAGGTCGGCTCGTTTGATCCCTGCTTCAGCGGCGTTTCTCACCCCCGCTCGCCCGCTTTTACCAGCGGGTGAAACACTCAATGCGCGGGGGTGTGTTATCAATTGTGAGTTTACACAGGACATTGCGGCGATGGCAAAAACCCGTCGATAGTGTCCACATAATTTCTATCGCAATAATAAGGCTATTGCACAATTTAGCTTGGTGTGTGAAAAATGCGGCATTGTACAAATGTTGCTTCACAAGTGCTGTGAAACGGGGCTACATCTGATCTGAACATTTTCTCTGACTGCTCCAAACTTGCTCGAAAAGGCCTTTCTGGCTGCTCCAAGCCTGCTCCAAAACGTCTTTCTGTATGCTCCAAGCCTGATATATAAGGCACTTTTGCCTGCTCTCAGGACTGCTCCCAAACCCATGTACCCTGATCTGTTCCATCCCTTCAATGTCTCCCATTCCTTTCATCTCACTCTTGATAACCTGCAGCTTTTGGTGCATTACGTTTTTCAGAAAAGCGTGAAAGCTGGTTCCAGCCGTAACATATGTTCCAGCAGCCTACGGCCCTGAATTTCGTATTACAAAAGAGATAACTCTTCTGAATTATCCGCTCGAAGAGGGGTGTCACGCAGAAAAGGAAGGGATGCGGCTTCATGGTCTGCTCACGAGTGGTGGTGAGCTGCGATTGACGTCATTTTAGATGCGAAGCATCTTATGCTTGGGGCTATGTCCGCCCTCCGGCGTCCCGCGTCCGGCCACTTTCATGAAGTAGGGAAGCACCCACTATGCGAACCAGAACACTGTAGTACAGTAAGGCCGTCAACCACCACCATAGTCACAAGAGTCATGGCCGAGAGCACAGAGGGGCTGCTTAGCAATGGCTGGGCAGGTGGTGTCTGTTGCCCAGGTTGACTCCATTCCTGATCTTGCTTGCATGGGCTTGCGGGGGCTTAGCCCATCTCTCCTTCTCGCATCCCGCATCCTACACCTGCGCAGCGCATGCATGTCCCCTCCCCCCTCTCTCTCCCCTCCTACGCTCACCCCTTTTCCTCTAGGAATCCTCTACTCTACGGAGCGGCGCCTGTGTCCCACACCCCTCCACAGGGCATGCGCGTCCCCTTCCCCTCACTCCTCTCCTACGCTCACCCCCTTTCTCTCCTCTAGGAATCCTCTACTCTACGAAGCGGCTCCCGCGTCCCACAGTGCAGGTGTGTCCTCTCCCCCCTCTCTCCTCTAGGAGTCCTCTACTCTTCGGAGCGGCTCCCGCGTCCCACACCCCCCACATCGCATGCACGTCCCCTCTCCTACGGTACCCCCCCCCCCCCCCCCCCCCATTCTTTCCTCTAGGAATCCTCTACGGAGCGGCGGGCGCGACAGGTGGTGCGACAGCTGCATACCCTGCTGGGGGGCGCCACGGTAGTTCCGCAGTATGAAAATGACGGAGCGCGCGCGCCTTATTCTCTCTCCTGTGCAGCGCCGCGATGAGCGCCCGGGCCGCTGCCGTGAAAAAAGAGCGGCGATGTTTCTCCCGCTCAAGCTAGCCATCTCCCCGCTGCTTCGCATCCACACATGGTTCCCTTTAGCGGGAGATGGGGATGTTTTAATTAGGATTCTCTGTCTAGCTTCAGTGGCGGCACCAGGCTCATTGTGCATTCATGCTTGGGTTCTACTTGGCCCATGAGAAAAACTTTGTGCATAGAGTCGAACATGACGAAAAGTGACACCTGCCTCAGTGCACATCTCTCCCATCACGTATTGGGCCACAGGGTTTCTTGACCAAATTGTTGCTGGTTCTGACCTTGGCCTTTGGGGCAGCCTCGTGCAAAGCTCGTCGAACAGTCTGGCAGGGAAATTTCACTCTTGGTCAAGATTTTAGATATCTGTGCCCTCAAGAATACTTTGAGGCAATGGCACACATGTGAAATGGGTGCTATAGACAATTTCTGGCAGATATTGAGCAGCGCTACGTGGAGCATTGTTGCCATGCACACTTGCAGAGAGGATCTGAGGTAAAAGGCGCCAAGAAGAGAGACACACAGGTTGCGTGTGTTCATCCGTCATCATCTTTGTGCCTTTTACCTCAGACCATGAAATTCCAACACGCCCAGTTGGTCACCCTAACATTGCAGAAAGGCAGTCTCTTAGCGATTAGCGCTGGCAACCCATGCCCACATAGTATTTTTTGTACAGCAATATTTGTTTAGGTTCTTAAAGGGGTACTGACACAAAATTTTGTGGCCAAGCTTGCCTGCGGGATCGATTGCCATGAATATGCATATATCATATGCAAAATATCAACAGTGAATAAGCCTTGGAAGGTATTTTATATGAATTTGGAAGTTTGCATGTGCAATCGAGTGCTATACGCCGCACCTCGCTGCATTGACACCCTCAAAAGTGACCCCACGGTGACCCCACTACTTCCCTCACTTGACCATGCGGCAGTCGATACAGTAAGTTATGACTACGTCATAGCCACCATTTTTATTTTCCTATGTTAGCTCCAGCTGACCACTTCTCGGCGGCTGCTCGCGAGTCCGTGGCTGCGGGGCACACGTTGAAAGTTTTGTATGAGAATTGAAACTTGAGCTAGTTGGTACGGATTCATCTTGATTTTAGCAGCGCACTAAGGGACGAAGACTAGGCAAAGAAGGTGCACAACACGAGCGCTAACTCGCACCTTAAATGCACCTTCTATTCCTAGTCCTCGTCCTTCAGTGCGCTGCTAAAATCAAGATGAAAGTTTTGTGTTTGGCGACACTGCTTTCCCATTTCCTGTTTGAAAGGTCTTCTTGATGCGGACCGTACAGAAGTGTCACAGTTCTGTGCTGACGTGGTCGAGGCGTTGCACACACTAGGTGGTGATAGTTGCACCCGGTGGCTTGTCATTTTTGGGCCTAAGTATCTGCAGAGTCCTTCAGTGCTTTTTCTGGTCACGAAACTCTGCCCGTAGTTTCATACAGGGACAGAAGCCATCGCTGGGATCGCTGTGGTCAACGAGGGGGCATCCGTGCGCGCGCTGTGCCGGTTCGAGGCAATGGTTTATCTTGCACCAAACCACAATAATTCAACTACCACTCATACTTCACCTGACATACAATGTGGCTTTTGCATACACGTGTGAAAAACTTACTTTCGCATATTTTTTTTTTTTTAAGATATCATGGCTGTGATGGATGCAGTCATGTAGGACGCAGCAATCTTGGCCACAAGGGCAGATGCACGAAAACCATCCACAAACATGTCGATCACATTCGATGGATTCCTCTGAGGGCTTTCACAGTTCGATAGCGTCGCAGCCCTTGCCTCGTGGACTGCGACGTCTGGTTTTCGTGCTCTTGAGCGGCCGAACTTGGCCGCATGGGTGACAGGGATCGACGTCATGGAGACGTGGACCTACGAGGAGATGAAGCTGGGCGAGACGTCGGTGGTATAGACGGGGGTGAGTCGTGAAAGGGACGGCTCAGCTGGCCAGCGGCAGGTGACGGGACAGGAGGCGGTTGCACCCGAAAGCAATAACGCGCAACGTGACCGGCGTAACCGCATGCAAAGCAGATGGGCCGGTTGTCGGGTGTGCGCCATTGGTTCGCCGGGGTAGGTCGCGCCCATGTCGCAAGACCTGACGGACGGAACGGCGGCTGGAATGGCTGGATGGTGGGCTGAAGTTGAGGCCTAGGGACGACGTCAGCATACGTAGCCGGCACACCTGCTTCGGTGGATGGAGGTCGAGCGGTGGCTTCGGCGTAAGTCAGAGGTGCGGCCGCCGGAAGTACTTGAAGCGGCCTGGCGACAACTTGAGCGTAACTCTGGGGCGCAGGAACCGGAGGTTGCTGGTGGTACGCTGGCATGACCCCCGAAATTTCTTGCTCAATCGCTCGGCGGAGGGCAGGAAGAAGGGTGGTCGCCGATTGTTGAATGGCCGGCGTGTGGGCAAAGGCCAAGAGAGAGAACTGCCGTGTGATTTCCTCACGGATGAAGGACTTGAGCTCTGGCAGCAACGCCGTCTGGTCAGAGGTGGCAACTAATCCAGCAAGCTCTGCATCTCGTGAAGGGGAGCGACGGGTCATCGAACGCTGCCGGCGGAGCTCCTCGTAGCTCTGGCACAGCGTGATGACCTCGGCCACTGTGGCAGGGTTCTTGGCAAGCAGCATGGTGAAGGCATCTTCGTCAATACCTTTCATAACGTTGCGGATCTTCTCAGGCTCAGACATGGTTCCATTGGCTTTCTTACACAAGTCGAGGACATCTTCGATATAGCGGGTGAATGATTCACCGGCCTGCTGAGCACCATCGCGTAAGCGCTGTTCGGCTTGCAGCTTGCGAACGGCAGGGCGGCCAAAAACGTTGATGACGGCGGTCTTGAAATCGGCCCAAGTCGCAAAATCAGACGCGTGGTTGTTATACCACAAACTTGCTACTCCCGCAAGGTAGAATACCAAGTTTGTCAACTTTCCGTTGTCGTCCCATTTGTTGGGGATGCTCACGCGCTCGTAAAGTGCCAGCGAGTCCTCCACATCGGTGCTATCGGCGCCAGTGAAGATCGGTGGATCGCGGATGCGTGGGACACCGGGACAAGTGGGTGGCATGGGGGGGAGGCGTTTACTGAGAAGCGTCTTGGGGCATGGTAGATGGCAGGGTACGAGATCGAAGCTCCACAGGCATCGAATGGGAGCAGAGCACTCTCCACCAATTTGTTAAGGCGTTTATTTGCCAGAACTCAGAGATACTGTGTAATGGCGACAGCCACGGCCAGGCACGAACTCTCAGCGCGAGCGGCGTCCTTTTTGCAGATGACCCACTAGAAGGCTCTCGAGGGTGCAACCCATTTCTAGGTTCCAATGCATCGCTACAATAGGTACATTCCTACCCGCTATGGTGGTCTAGTGGTTGTGGTGCTCGACAACTGACAACGGAGGTCGCGGGATCGAATCCCGGCCTGCAGCAGCCCCATTTTCGGTGGAGGCAAAAGTGTTTCAGGCCTGTGTGCTTAGATTTAAGTGCATGTTAAAGAATTCCCGGTGGTTTAAATTTACAGAGCCCTCCACTACGGCGTCTCTCATGATCATATCTTGGTGTTGGGACGTAAAACCCCAGGTAATATTATTGTTAATAAGTACATTCCTTGCTGTACGTCTGTGGTGTACTCGTTCCCACTTTCATGTGACTGCGTGTATATTGGGCAGACGAGGCACTGCATTAATGTGAGCACGCTAACTCCCTAAAAGGCCATGCTAGCTCGCACTTGTCGCTACACTGTCGTGATTGTGGATGTGTTCCTCTGTTTGGCAACACCACCATTTTGTATTGTCGCGACGTGAAGACAGAGGTCGTGATGTACAATTAAACAGAGCAGCAGCAAGACGGTCTTTTTAATACCGCGTGCCAGAGAGTTACTTCTTTCTCGTCTTCTGCCTTCTAGCACATGCGCGTGTGCGCTGTCGTCTTCGTCTTCCTCGTAGGAGGCATGTGGCATTTGCCTCCCTCCGAAAGAGGCATCGTCCCGATGCGCAGCGCAGGCGCTCTACTTAGAAATAGAGAAACGCACACATATAAATAAATAGATGCACTGGCACCAACACGACAAACGAGAGTTAGCTGGGCAGGTACGGTTTCATCCGGACGACATGCACGACTTCGGGTGAATGCTTCCGGCGACTGGAACTGCAGTCACTTTTGGGAATTATTTCGTAGTTTACGTCGTTCAAGCGTCGGATGACTCTGTATGGCCCAAAGTATCGTCTCATCAGTTTCTCTGAAAGCCCACGCCGACGTATTGGGATCCAAACCCATACCTTGTCGCCTGGTGTATAGGTAACGAATTTGTGTCGTTCGTCGTACCGTTTCGCATCTTTATCTTGCTGATGACAGATGCGTACGCGGGCAAGCTGTCGGGCTTCCTCGGCGCGCTGAGTAAATTCTTCGGCGTCGGCATGAGTGTCGTCACACTCGTGCGACAGCATAGCATCCAACGTTGTAGCGACTTCGCGGCCATGGATTAAACTGAACGGCGTCATTCCAGTAGTTTCCTGCCGAGCGGTGTTGTAGGCGAAAGTCACATAAGGTAAGGTTTCGTCCCAGTTTTTATGTTCTGTGTCAACGTACATGCAGAGCATGTCTGCGAAGGTCTTATTAAGGCGCTCCGTTAGTCCGTTTGTTTGGGGATGGTACGCAGTTGTTCTCCGGTGAGCTGTACCGCTGAGCCTGAGAACTGACTCCAAAAGTTGTGCCGTGAATGCCGTTCCTCTGTCCGTGATGACCACTGTTGGGGCGCCATGCCGAAGGACGACGTTTTCTATGAAGAAGTGAGCTGCTTCTGCTGCTGTGCCCCTCTGCATAGCTTTCGTCTCCGCGTAGCGAGACAAGTAATCGGTGGCGACAATGATCCATTTGTTCCCTGCGGTAGAAGTTGGGAATGGGCCCAAGAAATCCATTCCAATTTGGGCGAATGGCTTTGCTGGTACTTCGACGGAATGTAATAGGCCTGCCGGCTTGCCGGGGGGCGCTTTGTGTCTTTGGCAGTCGGCACAAGTCTGCACGTGATGTTTTACAGCAGCAGGTAACTTTGGCCAGTAGTACTTGTGTCGCAGTCGCAACAATGTTCGGGTGTAGCCGAGATGTCCAGAGGTGGCTTCATCATGGCAGGCTTCCAGAATTTCTTTTCGCAGCGATGCAGGCACGACGAGCAAGTACGCGCTGCCGGTTGGAGAAAAGTTCTTCTTGTAGAGAACGTGGTTACGTAAACAAAAAGACGGCAGCCCTCTCGCGAAAACTCGCGGTACGTCTTTACGTCGTCCCTCTAAGAACTCTATTAGCGGAAGAAGCTCTGGGTCACCGCGCTGCTCTTGTGAAATAGTGGCCGTGTTGACGACTCCCAAGAATGCGGCGTCCATGGACACGTCATCAAGAGCGGCAAGCTCGACGGGCGACCGCGAGAGGCAGTCGGCGTCAGTAAGCCTCTTCCCTGATTTATAAATTATGGTAATATCAAACTCTTGGAGCCGAAGGCTCCAGCGTGCCAAACGGCCTGACGGGTCTTTCAGGTTAGTGAGCCAGCAAAGCGAATGGTGATCGCTGATGACCTTGAATGAGCGGCCGTACAAATATGGTCGAAATTTGAGAACCGCCCAGACCACGGCGAGGCACTCCTTCTCGGTAGTCGAGTAGTTCTCTGTGCGAGAGAGAGCTCTGCTGGCATAAGCTATCACTTTTTCCGAGCCGTCTTGCCACTGTACCAGTACTGCGCCCAGGCCTACATTGCTGGCGTCGGTGTGAAGTGCTGTTGGCGCTTCCTGGTCAAAGTGCGCAAGAACTGGAGGAGTTTGGAGGCATTGACGTACCGTATTTTCTCGCATATAACCCGCACCCCTAACTTTGAACTCCCCGAAAAAAAGAAAAAAAAATCCTCGCGTATAACCCGCATGCTTAGCTTAAAAAAACTGTTTTGGGAAGTCACAACTGCACAGTCACAATCTCGTTTACAAAAGAACTTATTTCGAAGCGATCGCCGCAACGTTGACGGCGCCGATTCCCGATCCTTCAATCATCGCCCGACTCGCCGCTTTCGCTACTGCCATCCGAGGCTTCGTCGCCGCTCTCGAAGACGCAATCGTCTTCGGTGCCATCCAAGCAATTGCTGATGGCGCACTTTTTGAAGCTCTTGCGCACCATGTCGGCCGGAATCGCCCCCCCACGCATCCACGATCCACTGGTACAGCAGCGCAATGTCTGGCCTCCGCACGCGCCCCGTCGGTGTCTGACTCGGAGACACCTGACTCGGAGACAGACGCTGTCAAATCGCTGTTGTGACGCTGTTGACCAAATCAAACAAAGCACGCAAAAAGTGAATAAACACGCTACGGAGGGGATCTGTCTATGGCCTGTGTTGGCTTTTATTGGCTTTGCACCAGACAATGCCGATGGGGATGCGGACTGCACGGCAGGCCATGCATTGCCGTGAAGCCGACCTCTGCTTCCGGATTATTCGCAGATAACCCACACCCCCCACTTTTCAGGCGATTTTTTTCAATTTTTGGTGCGGGTTATATGCGAGAAAATACGGTAAGTCGTTGAATGCGATTTGTTCGGTTTCGCCCCAAAGAAAAGGAACATCCTCTCGTGTGAGTCGTGTCAAAGGCGCCGCAATAGACGAGAAGTTCGCGATGAATCGTCGGTAATAGGCGCAGAGGCCTAAGAAGCGCCTCACTGATTTCTTGTCATGTGGTGCAGGAAACTTTGCAACAGCGTCTATTTTGCCCGGGTCAGGTCGAACACCCTCATGACTGACGACGTGGCCTAGGAAGCAAAGTTCACTGAAACCAAAATGGCACTTTTCTGGTTTTAACGTCAGGCCGGCAGAACGTATAGCTTGTAGAACTGTGAACAGCCGGCTTAGATGTTCCTCGAATGTTGCTGAGAAGACGATAACGTCGTCCAGATAGACCAAGCATGTTTGCCATTTCAGGCCCAATAGCACGGTGTCCATTAGACGCTGAAAAGTGGCTGGCGCTGAGCATAACCCAAACGGAAGCACTTTAAATTCATAAAGACCGTCGGGCGTCACGAAGGCAGTTTTCTCACGATCTCTCTCGTCGACCTCTATCTGCCAATAGCCGCTTCGCAGGTCCATTGATGAAAAATAGCGTGCATGCCGCAGCCTATCAAGAGAATCGTCTATGCGTGGCAGCTGGTAGACGTCTTTCTTCGTGACTTGGTTTAACTTGCGGTAACCTATACAGAAGCGCAAGCTGCCGTCTTTCTTTTTAACCAATACCACGGGGGATGCCCAAGGACTTTTTGAAGGCTGTATGATGTCATCCTGGAGCATCTTCTGTACTTGCTTTTGAATCTCCTCACGTTCTTTCAGAGCCACACGGTATGGATTTTGTCGGATCGGTCTCGTGTTTTCTTCAATAATGATTCGGTGCTTCGTCAATGGTGTTTGCTTGACATTGACGTACAGGAGAAACAATCTTCGAACTGGTGTATCAGCTCCAGGAGGCGCTGCCTATCCGAGGGCGACAGAGTAGAGCAAATGTCGACAGAGAAAGACGTTGAGGCAGGCATGGTCGCGTCGTCAGGTTGCAAAGTGAAGCAATCCCTAGTTTGGCCTATGTCGTCGCAGTACGCAATTGCGGTGCCCTTCTGGATGTGACGGCGCTCGTTGCTGAAGTTAGTGAGGAGCACTTCTGCTTGCCCATCAGTTAGTGCCAGAACGCCTCGCGCGATCGAAACACCTTGCGTAAGCAGTAGCGTGACTACTTGCTCCGCTATCACCTCCTTAGGGCATGGCCGCTCACATGACACAGACACAAGGCAGCAGGATCTCGGCGGGAGCGTCACATCGTCGGCTAATCGCAAACGCTGCAGTCGTTCGTCAGTGGTGGTGTCGACACGAGGATGTGCGGAAAAGGTGACGATACATTCTGGGATGTTGATGACGGCACCATACTCTCGCAGAAAATCCATACCCAAAATCAGCTCTTTGCAACATTCTGGTAAAAGGAAAAAAGTGGCGACGAAGCTGGATTCACCAATTAGGAGCCGAGCGGTGCATTTACCGGTGGGAGTCATTAGCTGGCCACCAGCACTTCTTATGTTCGGCCCAGTCCAGGGTGTCTTGACCTTTTTAAGGCGGTTAGCGAGCTCTTGTCGCATAATAGAGAAGTCGGCGCCAGTGTCAACCAGTGCTGTCACGTAATGTCCGTCTATGATAACGCTAAGGTCGGCACGTACAGCATCGTCGGCATTGGTATTCGTCGTCGTCGTATCGTCTTTTTGCTGAGGTAGGGGGGGTCTTTTGGGCGTCTCAGCAGTTAGCAACCTTGCCCCCGGAGGTCGCGGCAGTTAGTTTCCCCGGCGCGGGCTAGGGGGAGCAGTTTCTGACGACGTCAGCGTAACTTTGGCGGTTCGGGGAAGTGTGACGCACAGGTGAGGGAGATTGCCAGCGACGACGTGGTGAAGCAGCTTGGCTGGTCGGCAGGTGATCAGCGTCGTGGGCGCGATGGTCTTCGAAGTAAAAGGAAGCGGGACGAGAAAAGTTTCCAAACCTAGCTTCTCGACGATGGCAGTAGCGGGAGATGTGGCCTGGTTCGCCGCAGTTGAAACAAAGAGGTCGACGGTCGGCGGTGCGCCACAAGTCGGTTCGGCGAACTGGGGGTCGTCGCACAGGTTCCCGTTGCCACCAAGGCAAGGGAACGGGCCGTGGCTGGAAGGGCGCTACCTCAGGCGGAGGTAGAGGGCGACGGACGACATCAGCATAGCTCGACGGACATGGCTCAGGACACGGCGCGGGTGATGGAAAGGCTTGCCGCAACTCCTGGCGCACGATTTCCGCAACAGACGCGACGGGCGGCTCGGTAGAAGGAACGCCGAGGGCCCGCAGCTCTTCACGCAGGATTTCCCGAATCATTTGTCGAAGGGAGCTCTCGGAGACAGTGGCGTTCTGAGCTGCGGCACTTACTGGCGTGTGATCAGGGAGGCGGTCAAAGTGGCGGCATCGTTGCCGAAGTGCCCGCTCGATGACAGTCGCCTCTTTTATAAATTCATCGTCTGTTGCAGGCGGATTTCGAACAAGGCTGGCGAACAGCGGTTCCTTAACGCCCCGCATAAGATGACGCACCTTCTTTGCCTCGGGCATGTCGGGGTCAGCACGACGAAACAAACGCGCCATATCCTCTGCGAACATGGCAACGGTTTCGTTCGGCTTTTGCACACGGGCTTCAATCAGTTGTTGTGCGTGATCCCGCCGGTCCGCGCTCAAGAACGTCTCGAGAAGCTTCTGGCGAAAATTCTCCCAAGTTCGGAAAGTAGCCTCCCTGTTCTCGTACCATGTGCGAGCGCTATTTTCCAGCGCGAAGTAGGCACGGCCAAGTTTTTCTTGCGGGCTCCAGCGGTTGACGACAGCGACCCGGTCGAGCTGTTCGAGCCAGTCCTCGACATCCTCATACGCTTCTCCACGGAAGACTTCGGAAACGCGAGGAGGCTCAAAAGTCACCTGGGAAGGAAGCGCTGTCTGGGCAGGAGGGACATCCGCCGATGTTGTAGGAGCCGCCATGCCGGTAAGAGGAGACAGAGTCGAGAGCTCCGGACTTAGGCCGAGTAGGCGCCGGCTGAATCGGTGTACTGGGGTCGCGACGAGAGGTTGGGTCTCCGGACTGGGTGTACGGTCCCGAACAATGCTTTCCTGCATCAGGTTGCAGGCTCCAGCACCTCCACCAGTGTCGCGACGTGAAGACAGAGGTCGTGATGTACAATTAAACAGAGCAGCAGCAAGACGGTCTTTTTAATACCGCACGCCAGAGAGTTACTTCTTCTTTCTCGTCTTCTGCCTTCTAGCACATGCGCGTGTGCGCTGTCGTCTTCGTCTTCCTCGTAGGAGGCATGTGGCAGTATCGTCTAAGGGGGGCAGACGCAGTGGGAAATTGTGGAAGCTGCCCACATCGGTGCTCTGTCCGGCGCATGCGTTGCTCAGGCCTCGATCGCTTTACTTGACAAAGAGCTCAGCTATCCAAGTTTATGCAGAAATCAATTTGCTGTGCTTTATATCTTCTTTTCAAAGCAGCCCCTCACGTACACTGGGTATGCAGCCTTCTTATTTAACCACGGGCTACGCTCAAGAAATGTTCCAGTTGGTGCTTGTCCTGTGTACTTGTTCCCTTTTGTCTCTCGTTTTTTTTTTTCCGCACTGTTTATTATTATCAGGTGCGAGCTGATTTGAAAAGCAGATAAATAATGTTCAGTGCACGTTGATAAAACCTCACAGATGCAATAGTCACCCCATGATCTGTACACATTTGGCTTTTTTTTTTGTTTTTTTTTGTTTTGTTTTTTTGCAACTGCCAAACGTCGTGAAACACCCCTTTAATACCAGAGTAACTAGAACCTTTTATTATACTCGGGGACAACTTATGTTGACATTGGAGCGAAGGCTACGGAGGCAAGGCTTCCGCTCATTAGTGTCGCTCCGCTAGTAATACGGCAGCTTGTGGTTTCTTTCAGCTTTGCTCGCTCACATCGTTAACGTCTTTCGAAAAACATATACATGAAAATTATGAATGGTAGAAACATTTCATACTACTTAAATGGCACCACAAGGGAAGATGAATGCACACAAAATAGAGGACATGAAACACAAGCGCCGGCGCTTGTGTTTCGTGTCTTCTTTTTTCATGTGCATTCGTCTTCCCTTGTGGGGCCGTTTAAGTAGTATGAATTCATACCAACTTGCCCAGTTGTCAGTCCTAAGAAACATTTCAATTGTTCAGTGTACGTTTTAGTGTCCTATTACGGGTATATTTTTGTTGGAGAACTAAACAGCGCGTTTGCGGCCGCACACTGACGTCACGGACGCCATGTTTCCTTGGTAAACGGGTGGGCTGAAAAGGTGGTGCTGTCTAAGAAATGGAAATAAAAGGAAATCATTCTTGCGAGGTGAACAAAAACTGTATCTTAGCTACAACTTCCCGCAACTGTTTCAGTCTCATAATAAGTAAAGCAGTATTTATTTAAGCAAGGCAAACGAAAAAGTTATCAGTAAACTTAAGCACTATTTTTTTGGCGCGGCAGCAGGCATGCGCTTTGGTTCTGTAGCTTCCACAGTGCTGTGAAGAAAAGTTGTCGCCGAGTATAGAAAAAGGAAGAAGTTGGTGCATGACCTAAAAGAGCCAATGAAAAATGGCGAACCTGCACTGGCAACATGTTCATGATGCATTTTTTTCCTGTTCTTTCACAGGTAAAATCCTAAGCGATGACTCCAAGATGAGTGAATATGAAATTGACGAAAAGAAGTTTGTGGTCATCATGGTGACCAAGGTAAGGCCTCGTTAGCATGGTTGTGGCTTTTCTAAGTGAATGGACCTTTTCCCAAAGTCTAGACTTGTGCAAATATTCGAGCATTTAGAATATCCCCTTCAGGCACTGTGTCTACAATTGTACACGTAAACTTCGGAGGCGCGTCATGCATCGCGTGTTCTTTTAAATGGTTTGAAACGCAGTGTGCACATTCGTACAGGCTTCCTGAGTGGACAACTAGCGGCCATTTAACTTTATTGTGCTGCATATTGCTGCAGAGGATCACTTTGCTAGAGACACTATGTACCATGTTTGACGATCGTTTGATGGCTGCGTTCCAAGACCAATATTTTTTTTCTTTGCTGGAAAGGAGTGCAACCAAAAACAAACTGTGCATGCATTTTGGGCTTAATATTTGGTTCTTTTTATGCAAGGATTGAAGCTTACTGATTACAAGATAATGAGATATTTCGTTACACACTAATTAAAATTAGTCAAACTCAGACAAGACATCACATTGGTTCTTTTTATGCAAGGATTGAAGCTTACTGATTACAAGATAATGAGATATTTCATTACACACTAATTAAAATGAATTAGTCAAACTCAGACAAAACATCTCATTCATTTTCCTTCCAGGAATGTAATACTGAGTGTCTTGGAATCACGCCATGAGAATTTGGCACATATCCAAACAGTGCATCATAATTTGCGCCTGAAGGGGTATATATATAAACCCCATGTAACCCCCCTGTAAAGATGGTTTCACTGCAGTAGGGGAGGGCTATACTGTGAATACACCTCTCCAGGGCAAATCCGCACTGCCGTGAAACCCCATTTCAAGGTTCAATGAACAAATTACTCTTGCATCGATTCATCATTTTTTAAGTTTAAAAGCTTGTTATACCGGCTTGTATGCTCCAATTAAAGTAGATTTTAAAGCGTAACATATTTTACAGGTTATCACTTGCATTCTACCGAAAGTTAAATCCTGCTACTATTCAAAGTCGCTTACACTTCCTTTTGAACCAAAAAGAATGCCATTTGCACATGTCTTGATTCAATTTAAAAAAATATTGTGCAGGTTAGTTGGGTCGTGACAGATATTTTTTTTTTATAATATGTGATATATACTATTTGAATTGGATTTGAAATGATTCAATCACATCACTTGGAACCTAAAATTTACTATTGGCACAAACCTACCACAGTCATGAGAGCTCGGACGAAAGGACACTGGCATTGCTATTGCATGCTACTGCCATTGAATGTCATGATAGACTCCAGTATGGGAAACATTTTCTTGCTGCTGTAGGTCTAGTGGTTATGGGGCTCGCTTGCTGACCCAAAGGTCGCGACTCGCGAGATCGAATCCCGGCTGCTCCCACGGCATTACATGTAGGCAAGATGCTAGAGGCCCGTGTACAGATTTAGGTGCACGTTAGAGAACACCAGATGGTCAAAATTTCTGGAGCTCTTCACTACGGCATCCCTCATAATCATATTGTGGTTTTGGAATGTAAAACCCAACAGTTAATTTTATTATTATGGGTCAGCAGCTGGTGTGTAAGCTTCCTGATTTCTCGCAACTTTCCCCAGATTGCAGTCTTCACTGCAAACGCACAAATGTGAAAAAGAAAAAAAAGTCGAAATTCACATGAAGTCTGCATGAAATGTCCACTACTTTGAAACCTGAGGAAGTGTGTAGCACAGGCACCTAGCGATTCCCGTAGCTATTTTGTTATTCATTTGTTGCTATTGTTATTAGTGCTATCATTGTTGTTATTGCAATGTGGGTATTATGTAGGCTTGTGCAAAGAGTACATTTTAGGTTCAAAGTGAATTTGAAGTGAATAGTGATTTTGTCATATAATTTTGAATTGAATTCAAATAGTATATATCACATATGGTAAAGAAAAATGAGCCTATTCGCCACTCCATAAAACACTCCGTGTGCTGGCAACACTGGTCGAAAAAAACAAAGATGGCTACGCTTAACAGGGTCAACGCGGCACTTTCGCTTGGCGCTGTGCTGAAGTTTCTTGATTGTGGCGTCGGATCGCGTTGCTTCATCGAAGGCGAAAGTGTGCTGGCCGCTGATCACCTCATTCTCATTGGCATAAAGGATTTCACTGGCGAAACAAAGGAAATAGTTTTGTGCTTGCAAACATCGAGCCTGTTCGGCGAACCGCGTCAGATTTACGTCAAGTTGAAGATCTTGTCCAGCGAGCCCGAGGTTGAAGAATGCAACTGCTCATGTGTAGCGGGCCTCTCCGAAAGGTGCAAGCACTTGTGCGCTGCATTGCTGCACTGCTACAGATAAGGCCTTCACAGTTTTCGAGGTAACTCTGCGCTGCGAATCGTGTTGCCGATTGCATGTATCCATTGATTTCCGTTGTTCCGTCAAAAGCTGAATACGCATGCCATTCACTTGATTACAGAACGGAGCTATGCCTGGGTCAGTGTATCTTGAGATAAGCCAAATAGTAGTTTCGCTTGAAATGGGAGTGCTCCTTTCTCTTCGTTCACCGATCCATTAGGTTTCTATTAAATAAGGTTGTGTGCTTCTAAACATTCCGAGCTTGTTCGTCTTGGCAGTATCGGATATTCGAACTTCAAGGACGGGGCACCGGCGAATACACATAAACACGCACACAAGAAGAAGGCGGTACACACGGACGAACGCTGGACTTTCAACTGTGCTTTATTTGAAATCACTTGCCGCACAAGACCTCTCACACATGCGCATTCCGTTAGCATATATATATGTATATATATATATATATATGCACGCACAAACATAATATATGCACGCATGCACGAACATATATATACACGCACGCTACGCACGCACAAACTTAAGTACAGTGCGATTGAACCCCACCCCAGCCCCAAAAAATGTCAGCCGTACTACCCGAGTGAAAGTATTATTAAATTATTTAGGAAACTCATAACTAGTCAAAGTAAATTAATTTTTAATTAACCACGTTAGGTTTCCAGAAATGAACGATCGTTTAGTCAATGGAATGGTGATAGATTCATCACTCTAAACTAGCCTGTTCCAACATAAGTTGCGCTGCACTGTGTCGGAAAGGAACCAAGCGATGCGCCCGCAAGTCGAACGCTCCAAAAGCTAGAATAATGGCTTTTTGCAGTTCCTTTTAAATTTCTTGCGAGCTGACGAACCTAAACTGTCAGCGCGCCGCGTTGAATAGAACACAGCACCGTCTGTAGACACCGCAGAGCAAATGCAGGCATAAACACCATACGTTTGTCCGTAATAAATATATTTCAGGTTTCACTACTACAGTTCACGCGGAGAAGCGTACGTCAGTGACAGGGGCGTAGCGAAAATTTTTTTAGGTGAGGTACACCCATCCTTTATGTATATTATCGCGTGCAATTGTGCGTGTGTATATACACATGTGCGTAATCAAAAGATTTTCGGGGAGAAGGATTACACCTGCTTAATTTTAGAATGGGTAGCACTCCACTCTTTGAGAAGCCCGAATATTGACAAGAATGCACACACGCTAAATAATGACGTACTCACCAGGGAGAATGAAGTCGCGAGCGAAGTGATTAGAACAAACCACCATAGTGTCCGTCACCTTCTTTCCAATGCGTAAGTTTCTGATGTACACTGTTCTCCATCGCGCGTCGTTTGCATCCTTCGGGAAGTGATAGGATACGTTGCCACCTTTCCACCGCGACGCCACGCATTGCGGTACACTGATGGTCATCGGACATCGCTTTCTTCATTTTTCGTGCTCGCGCATGCGGCATGGCGAAAATAAAGGAACTATGCGGCCGCTTCTCAACGCGCGCAACGTGATAGCATATCTCCTTTCAAGGTTGACCCTGTTAGTGCCATTTCCAGGCACGGCCACTAGGTGGCGAGCGCTCAGTTGGAATCGCAAATTTGTCATGACTCAACTAACCTGCACAATTTTTTTTTTTTAAATTGCAACAAGGCATGTGCAAATGTCATTCTTTTTGGTTCAAAGGAAGTGGAAGCAAATTTGAATACTAGCAGGATCTGACTTTCAGTAGAATGCAAGTGATAACCTGCCAAATACGTTACATATAAAATTTGCTGTACTTAGACCATATAAGCCAATATAAGAAGCTTTTATACCTAAAAAAATGATGAATCGATTTGAGGGTAATATGTTCATTTAACCCACCAGTAGGGCTTTGCAGCAGTGTGGATTTTCTCTGGATAGGTGTAGTTACAGTACCGCACCCCTCCACTGCAGTGAAACCACCTTTATTCGCCCCGAGATCGGGCTATTGGCCTCGAGGAGTTACGGAGTCGCCCTCTATCGGGCGCGCCTCGATTGCGTGCTAGGCAGGATACCGCCGCGCGCTCCCCATAAGATTTGCTGTCGGCGCTCTACAATACACGTCGCGGAAGCGCTCCAGGACAATTCTGTGCGTACTTTCCAAACGAAATATGTTCTGTAGTGTTAAAATAATAATTTTCGACGAAAACAAAGCACAACATAGTTTACAGTCGCTGTCTCTCAGCAGAAAACGAAGCGCCCGCTTCACGCGGTCACCGCGATGAGACCCCTGAACCGGCTTCTGGCGTGAAATGTAGTCAGTCGTTGAGTACAAACTATGTGAAACATTTTGTTAGAGTAGACGCCTGTATACCTAAATGGAGCATAACAGAAAGAAGCGTCAAGCCAGTGATCGCACGGGTTCGCGGCGACCGACGGAGCTTTTGCATGTATGAGCGTCTGCATGTATATGTTCGTACTCATGGTTTCGCTTTCGCTACAAGCGTGTTTTGGCGCCGTGCTGTGAACTTTAGGCAGCAAAATATAAGAATTTGTGAGTACACAAAAACTATTGTTGCACGGTCGCTATTCCATTTTTTTTTTATTACGACTACGACTTCGGCGCGCCTATGGCGATTTGTCCCGTCCCGACGATTCAACTTTTTTTTTTCGTTTTTTTTTTCAGTCAAAATTAATGTATATTTCAATGTCATTTGACATGTTGCCTCGCACTGCATATAGATCGGTCTTCTAAGCGAGCAATTGCCGCTGCTCCTGTTAATTCAGTGTGTTCGTTTCGTTTGGTGGTCACACAAAACGTGATAAAATGCGATGCCTTTTTTAATATGTTGCTTAACTTTCGTTTCCATTACATTCCACTGAACTTGCCGCTCTCTGCCATCAACAAATTCATAGACCAAAGCTTCAACACTTCGAGATTGCTGATGGAAGGAGAAGTGGTCTACGAGGCCATGTAGTAGTATACAACGCCAAGGAAACGAATGAAAATACAGTAACGTTCGCCGCACTTGTTCTGCAAACGTCGATGTGAACAAGGACCTACCTGAACTTGAAATAGTGGTGAAAGAAAGGGAAGTTATTGCAGCAACCTGCAGCTGCAAAACAAGGTAACAACAACACGTAAAGAGTGAAATGCAAAATTTTAATGCCCAGCATTATTTGGCGAGTTGCCCTGCAATTAGGGAAGTATGTCGAGTGTAACACCAACAGCGCGGCATCTTTTCCACATAAATAAGACTCCAAAAAAATGCATGGGGTTGGATAGGCCCAACTTGAGTTTGAGAGTGGCACAAGTAAATTTGGGCTTTTTAGCACGTAGCGCTTGCGTCATGAGAATGCACGACTGACTGAAAGAATGTTATTGCCATCATAAATGCAGCACACATCAGCCGCAGCATTTGACTCGCTCGCTATGTACATCCACCAGCAAACGTCGCCTATAGGTTATGAAGGCGAAAACCTTCGATGCCTCATCAAAAGGGAAGATTGACCGTCGGCATCCCGCCTCGTCGGCGCCGGCACGAGTAATGCAAAAAAAAAAATCACCATCACGTGATGACGTCATCATGACGTCAGATTGCCCAAATTTGTGATGACGTCATGACGTCTCCATGACGCCACATAACGTCATGTCACATCATGACGTGTTCACACGACATGGTCGCTTTGCACAGCCTCCGTGATCGGTGGACCGATCACGGAGGCAGTGCAAAACCTCGTTAGGTGCACCAAGTCTCTTGGAGCGGGGCGGGGAAACTCAATATATTGACTGGCAAGAAGGAGAAGGTGGCTTTCGCCTTCCGGTCATCTTAGGGGAATGTACAAGGAACCTTACGAGTGTTTAAATCCAACGTATCTAAACAGTCGCTGAAGTATATCTGCAGCCCATATTTTAGACGATGAGCACGGGGCCGGCGATCAAGAGGTCGCGCAGGAACGTTCTGAGATGGTATTGCGGGATGCAAAAGGCTGCGCCTTTTTCCATACTGCGGTAGATAAGCACCATTAGCTGGCGGGAAGCGCGCGAGGACAATCGTCGCAGTGCGCACTTTCTGCCACTCAACATCACAGCCCCGACGCAGCAACGAGAATCGTCGTCGCGGAAGTGCTTGTTGTACACATGACTGGTAGCCGATAGCTGCTTGCCGGTTCTTAGCACCACAACGCACTCTTCACGCCATTTCTTGTCCGGCATACGTCCGGCACTACGGCACCAAGCCTAATAGCAGCATGTTCATCGCTTTCGGAGGTAGCCACTCCTGTTACAATGGGTTCAGTTGGGTTCAGAATGCGAGAAAACCTCCGTATTCGTACCGACCGCAGCGCAGGGGGACCTTGAAACTCATTTACAAAGCACGCGGCAGCGCTCCGCAAGCAGCCGACGCGGCCGCCGAGACCACGTGATCCTGCCAAGCACGTCACGCCGATGGTGGCGCCGGCGTTTCCAGTGGTGGGCCTCGAGGCCAATAGGCGGCTGCACCGTCACCGCGCTAGTGTGGATAGGCGGCCGGCAGCGCGCATACAAATGTACGCAGCGGCGCTTTTTTGTGAGCGGTGTGAGGCGAGTGTCGGCAAATAAAATGCGCTGACTGCAGCCTACTCATAATATATATGTCATCCACTGCCGAATGAATGCACGAAGCTCGCCGAACGTTATTATTACTTTTGAGAGAAATGCAATCTGCCATTGAAAGGGATGTATGCGCTTGGCCACTGTCCGCGTTTTCGCACTATGGCACGTTTCTTGTATTTTTCTTTGTAAGTGTTGAGCTTGTGTCCCGCCTACATCGCACTGCCGTAGTGCGACTTAATTCAAATACGCATCCGCATTTTTTTATATTCAATTTTCGATGAATTGGATGTAGGACAGTTGATAAGCTTATTCAGGAAAACTACGTGGCTGGCAGCGCTTTAGCGCGTTTGTTCCTACTCCAATAACAGTATCAAAGGTAAACAGTTCAGCACGCGGCTTTCTTCGATTGATTTTCTACACGACAGTGATGCAACAAAGGTTCGGTTATTTGATGGGACAAAAGCTTTTTTTTCTTTTTTTTCAAGCGAACGATGTCCGATCCTTCCGTGAGTCTATGACAACGTCACAAAAGCGCCCAAGACATTGTAAAAAAAAAGAAAGAAAAAACATGACGGTTTGCGTGAAATTATACGACATAAGTCTGAGGCACACCGTCTGGATTAATTTTGACCATCTGGATTCTTTAAAGCGAACCCAAATCTAAGCACACGGGTGTGTCTGTGTAAATTTCGCACAAAGCTAAAATTGCACTCGGCGACTCAAGTTTAATCACCTCCGTGTCATTCCATTTTCCGTTGTTTTTAAACGACAATTTAAGTACCAAAGTGTCAGAATTAACTAGACAGAAATATTTCGCTGTAGTGGGACCAGGATGGCACAATAAAAGGTTAAATTATCTCAAGCACAATTGAAGTTCGTCGCATAACCGATATGCCACAGCGCCGCAGATAGACACGTAACAACAATGCAAAACTTCGTTTATCACAGAGTCGCTAAAACGCTGCTTTCAGGCAATATTTAATACTCCTCATGTTTGGGACGACGCCCAGTGCACTTTACGATGTGCTTCAACTACAAAGCGGCTCCTACACCGACATGATCCTGGAAGAACGGAGGATACACTGCACTCTCGGCAAGTGCACAAACTGATCTTATTGCAGTGACTGTACAGCCGAGCAAGGTCAAGTGTGTCTGTAGATCGTGCTAGGCAAACGTACAAGCAGTTAAACTTGCGCTAACAGAGCGGGACAAACCGCCCTTTGAGAATGAGCATGGGCTACGCGCACATGCTAGCCTTATGTGGCTAGCAGACGACGTGAGGAGCAATCCACACTAGGCGCGCCAGCCAGTGGCCACCAGGCGGCGACTCCGCTCGATCTCGGGGCGAATAGGGGGTTACATGCGGACCAACATACATCTGTTCGTTCATTTTGAATGCTTCAAAATTTCCAGTAATTTCGATTCGAATACTCTAATATTCGTTCAAATATTCGAAGTGCTCAAATATCCACACAAGCCTAATATTATTGTATTGTGAGATTAATGTTATGTGTGCAGTAATGTGCAATGACAATTAAATGCTGTTGATGTGGTTGTGTTGTTGCGCACAGGAAAGGCAGTTCAGCTTTCTGGCGCATTTTAGATTTGCATGGCAGCTACCTTGTCACACGACTTAGTTAGATTAGTCTGGCGCTGTAAATGTTTTTTTTTTTTTTTGCTTTACTTTGAGTTTAAGATCAGCTTGCCTGCATTGATGATCCGCAGTGGTGTGAGCTTCAATGGTGCCGTGGTTTTGTTGTCGTCGCTTTTTCTGCAGCTGCTCGCTGGGCCTTCACATGGAGAGGCACCGGCTGCTATCAGTCAATCATAGAGTTTTATTTGTAGCCAAGATATAAACACATTGGGGGGTAGAATATACAAAAGGAGGTCCCATAGCACAAGGCTGAAACGGCGCCTCCTGTAAGAAAAATTACATGTTGACAAGTACTAAAAATGGCGACAAAACAGCGTTAAGTAATTATTCATAGTTATACAAACAATGAAAACATACAATACAAATGGTAGTAAAAGTGGCAGTAAAGCAATGTTAAAGGGACTGTCTACCGCTCGGAAAACATTTTCTGATTGTGGCGAAAATGAGAAGATTGTTCATTTCATCGGCGGCAACGAGCATGCTTTTGTCCCATAAAAAAGGAATTATAATTTTAATTTGACGTTGAAAGTCGACAAAAAATGACCGCTAGCGTCACCAAACAGCCATGTGGTTCAATCTATTGGCAGGACAATAAATCCATGCAGGTAGACTCATTTTGCTTAAAAACAAACATGTATAACTTGAAATTGTGTTTTACGCACTTGAGGCAGCTTTAGGTTGCGCCAGAGAGTAATTTTTGCTTTTTTTTTCTCATGCGTTCAAAGAGGCGCCCGGTGGCGCTGCTGGCGGCGCGTTCGCCTGCCTACATACCTACGGCGGAGAAACGGGAGCACTGCGTCCGGCGCCGCTCATAACAACAAAAAGAATGTCATCGGCGAATAGCAGCACTACTGACTTCAGGGAATTTTCGAGCCATGGCCGCGAGTCCAACGTAACCTATACTCGGGGACAACTTTCTGTGGCAATGCAGTCAAGGCTACAGAGCCGAATCACGCCGTTTCGTCAGTGTCGCTGCGCAGCTGGAAGTAGTTCCGCAAAAAAAAAAAAAAAGTTTTCCGTGCGTAACCTAATCATTGTCCTCATGCGTAAAGTCCACACAAGTATTCACCGAGGTTCTGCATTGAAGATTTTGCCATCACCTTCCACTTCACTAGGGCATCCACACTGGCTCTGATATCGCATATGCAGCACAGAACACCTAAACATAACTGAAAGAGAGCAGGGACCACTACAGTTCGTTTCACAACGCCGGCGTACCAGTGTTGCTGGAACAGGCCAAGTTTTCCGCTCGACTGCAGTGGTTTTTCAGGCTGACTGAACAAAGCTAGAGAAACCGTGGTAATGATACTTTATCTGACAATTTGTGTGCTTTAAACGACCACTACGTTATTTGTTTTATTATTAAACAAAAATGGATGAAGCCCACAAAAGCTGCACGTGGTTTCAGTTTTCGACTTTCACCGGCACTACAATCGTCATCGCCTTCACCAATAAGTGTTGTGGGCATTCATCACACCAATCGAAGAAGACCGAACGCAGATCCCAAAATTCTGTTTTAAAAATTTCTACTCACTTTCGACAGAAACCGCTGCAAGGTTGGACACTTCACACGGTACGCTTTTTATTGCGACACAAAACAGAGAAGCGATGAAGGGTGGTAGACAGTCCCTTTAAGTATTTATTCGTAGTTATAGAAACAATGCAAATGTACAATACAAATAGCAGTAAAAATGACAATAAAGCAATGTTAAGTAATTATAAATAGCCATGGAAACAACGAAAATGTACGTGAGTAATAAATGCAACAGTAGTGCACACAGCAATAATTGTAAACGAAAGGAAATGCAGATATAGAAATACAGATTACTTACGAGTAAAAAAAATATGAACAGGTTCTTTTTTAAATGCTTCTAATGGTAATTGTTTAGGGCTGAGTGGTATTGAGTTCCAGAATTGTATAGCTGCGAATGTGGCTGTGTGTTTGTCGTAGTGTCACTTGGCTAGTCGGTCTTGTCGAGCGGCGGCTACTTGCTGAACCTTGGAATCTTCCCGGTGTCGATGCTGTTTTGCACTAGCCAGCCCTCGTTGACACTCAGAGCGCCTTGCTTGGCTGGATCTGTGTGGGGAGTTTAGGTGGAGGAGCTGTTTTTAAAGGTTCTGTGCAGTTGCAACACAGCACACGCTGATTGGCCACCAGAGAAGTGCTGGTAGGAGGCTTTGCGAGGCAGTGACGCTCTTTCTTGTGCAATGCCGAAGTTGACCACATGTTTGTGAAACGTTTCTAGCAATTTAGTTAGTTATTGCAATTACTTCTCGGTTACTTGTGATAATTATCTTTACTATAGACCTTGTTCGTTCATGTTAACTCTATTTTGAGCATTACTAGCTTTGTTATGGACTGTATTGAGCGATTTACTTTGAGTGTGATCACACCGCATGAGATGTGCATGGATAGACAAGAAGCCGGGCCGCTAAAGTGCTCTGCACTTCAAAAATGCCATTCTGCATGTCGCCTTCACATTCCTATCGATTTTAACCTGTTTTTTTCTGCCCGAAACTGATGAGGACAAAAAGACTGAGACACAATAAGACTTACATGTCTCGGTCCTTTCGTCCTCGTCAGTTTTGCTCTGAAAAAAACTGGCTAAAGAACTTGAACCAACTCACGTGCACCAGAGTTTTGTTAATTCCTATGGACGTGGTTGCCAGAGACCCTCTTACCAAACTTTGCCACCAGGGACAGGCATGGTGCTGCATGTTTAGAAAAAAAATTCATTTATGTCAGATGTTCCTCTATAGGAAGCTAAGCTATGCTTTAACATTTTGTGTGCTCTAAAAGTAAACCTTGCTGGATAGCAGTACTTGGAAGAACCTTGTGAACCATAGATTTACCAATACCCTTGTCACACAGGGCAACTTAAGTGCATCTTGAAGTTGGTTACAGCGCAACACTAGGCAAGGACACAAAGAAGCAGGAAATGAACAACACACACAGCGCTGTGCATTCCCTTCTTTGCATTTTTGTCTAGTGTTGCGCTGTAACCAAGTTCAAGATGAATCCCTACCAACTGGCCCAACTTGCCGTCTTGAGAGTTTGCTAAGGTTGAAGACTGGGCGTGTTAGTAAGGCATGACTAGATTGAATAGCGCGACTGATCACGGGACACAAGAAAAGGAACACACACCACAAAGCGCTAACTGACAACAATGAATTTTATTTCCTTTTCTGGCGGAATAAATACAGAACCATGAGCGAGGAAAGAGGCATGGAAAGAAGATCACGAAGAAAAAGGAAAAAAAAATAAAAAACAAAGAAACAACCAAGATTGTACAACGTGATCGTCTACCATCGCCAAACCACCTAGTCACAAACACCTTACTTGGGTACAAGAAGGAAGAATGATGCACACTATTTTTTCTGTCATGATGTGAGGAAATCTATTTCTTTTTTGCATAGGTCGACTGACGCCATGCCTACGCACAAGTCGCCCAGGCGCGCAATTTCGGCTGCTTCAATTACCTCGCGCGTCAGCTTTTGGCTATTTTTTCTTATGATGCAGCAATTTTCAAACATTGGTTGGCATCTGCAATCTCTACAATGAATACCAAGGTGTCCAGCGATTGCTCGTCTCACGTTGTATTCGTGCTCCTTTAACCTGTCATTTAGACAGCGTCCCGTCTGTCCTATATACTTTCTGCCGCATGAAAGTGGAAGGGAGTAAACCACTCCTTCAGCACAGTCAACAAACTTTTTCTTGTGTTGTTTATCACAGCCTCGTTTTTGTTTAGCACCCGGGTTGACCAACCCACACACGCTCACCAATTTTTCCGGTGCAGAAAAGACCACTCTGACATCAGATCTTCCTGCAATTTTCTTTACACGATGCGCAATTGAGTGAATGTAGGGCATTACCACCAATTTTTCGCGCGTGCTCAATCTGCAACGCTCACTCACAGTTTGTTGTGACCTGGTACCGAATTCCTTCATTAAGTATTGCGCCACAGAAGTCATGATATAAATCCGGAAGCCTGCTGCCATGAGCCTGCACGTTTGCTCCCGGAAACTATCAGCAATGCTATGATGGCATGATTTTGTCAAGCCGTTTTTATAACAGGACTTGATTTTACTACCTTTCAGTGCGCAGATTCATACGGTAAAATGGGCTTCAATGCAAGCGGTTCATATTGCCAACAGCAGTGCATCTGGCACAGGCTTAGTTTTAAATCTAAAAACCGAATGAAACCTCTGCTTGGCTCTTCACAAGTGATGACCAATGGCGCTAGACACTCTCTAAAAATCATTTCAACTCGACTAAACGGCGACTCAGCATCAACTCTATCTTTTTCCATGAGGACCAAATAATCGTCTACAAACCTGAACACGTGAGCCACCCGTGTGTTCGTGAGACGCTCTTGCAGGGTGTTGTCAATGTTCGCGAGGAACAAGTCACTCAGAATAGGTGCAGTGGATGAACCGATGCATATTCCTTGCTTTTGCAGGAACACATCCCCATTCCAAAACACATAGGTCGACCTTAAATACAGTGACAACAGCTCTAGAAAGGCTTCAGCATGCAGCTGAGTATCATTTTGGAATGCAACGTTTCCGTACGTGTCAATACATTTTTCGATGCAAAGCAATAGCTCTTTGTGAGGTATAGAATAATATAAGTCCTTGACATCAAAAGAGCAAGCCATAAAGCCTTTGTCAGAATTTTCTTGTAGGAACGCAATAGCCTGCTCGGAATTTTTTATTAAAAAAGGGTCATCAACCTTCAGCTTGTTTAACCTGCTCTGCAGGAATGAGGCTACCGGCAACTGCCAGGTGTCTTTTGCCGTGACGATTATTCTGAGTGGGCCTTCGCCGTGAAGAACATTAGTAAGCTTAACTTTCTTTTTTTTGTCGATTTCTTTAGCCAGGTTATCCAGGTTCCATTTTGCGCACAATTTCTTAGCTTCATTCTTTACTTTAGGAAGGCACACTTTGTTGCGGCACTCAAAGGTTGCATTGATGGCTTCTTTGGCCTTCGATAAAATACAGAGCTTTAGGTAACACCAAACCCATCTCCCGCTAAAGGGAATCATGTGTGGATGCGAAGCAGCGGGGAGATAATTAGCTTGAGTGGGAGGAACGTCGCCGCTCTCATTTCACGGCAGCAGTCCGGGCGCTCATCGCGCCGCTGCACAGGAGAGAGAATGAGGCGCGCGCGCTCCGTCATTTTCATACCGTGGAACTACCGTGGCGCCCCCAGCGGAGTATGCAGCTGTCGCATCACCTGCCGTGCGCGCCGCTCCGTAGAGGATTCCTAGAGGAGAGGACGGGGGGGGACCGTAGGAGAGGAGAGAGAGGGGGAGGGGACGTGCATGCGCTGTGGGACGCGCGAGCCGCTCCGTAGAGTAGAGGATTCCTAGAGGAGAGAGGGGGGAGAGGACACGCATGGGCTGTGGGGATGTGGAACGCCGGAGCCGCTCCGTAGAGTAGAGGATTCCTAGAGAAGAGAAGGGGGAGAGGACGCGCATGCGCTGTGGGGATGTGGGCGCCGCTCCGTAGAGCAGATAATTCCTAGAGCAGAGAAAGGGGGCGAGTGTAGGAGAGGATAGGGGAGGGGACGCGCATACGCTGTGGGGGGGTGTGGGACGCGGGAGCCGCTCCGTAGACAGGGTGCGCACAGGTCCTTGAAACCCTTGAATATTCTTGAAAATCGAATGTCTGTTTTCAAGGCCTTAAAAACCTTGAATTTTGGACCAGTCCTTGAAAAATCTCCTGAATGCTAA
Organism: Rhipicephalus appendiculatus; assembly: GCA_030522465.1. Classification (NCBI taxonomy): domain Eukaryota; kingdom Metazoa; phylum Arthropoda; class Arachnida; order Ixodida; family Ixodidae; genus Rhipicephalus; species Rhipicephalus appendiculatus. Next base: position 1,954,748 of record JALIZH010032921.1, on the reverse strand, counting down.
ATTTGAATTGGTATTTGTCATGATGAAAACTGTTTTCGTTGCTGAACTTTTGTTTTTTGTTTGAGTTCTGAAATGCGGCCAACAAACCGTACCAATTTTTATACCTATTCAGCCGACTCTCGTTAGGCAGCTGGCAACATTTGACTTGATGTGAGTCTCGGAGGCAGCGTTCACCGTACACATCGTATCAATGACGGAAAACGTCACCGCCGGTGCTAGCGGAAGTAGTATTGGCTGCGAGCGCAGTGGCGAAGTCGCCCCATCGCTATCGCATGTCCATTGTCTCCGTCCAACGCGGCGTCCGCGTTTGTGCGCGGGCTTTAACCTAGTCGTGTCTTTGTGCTGCCAGCGCTTTTTGGAATGAACGTGCCTTCTAAGTGTTAGTACAAGTGATGCGTTATGTGAAACAATGCCAGAAAAAAGCAAATTTCAGACTGCGTGGCTCCACCATGACGACTACAAGCACTGGATTGCACCTGACACGACGAATCCGCATCGGGCTAATGGCAAGCTTTGCGGCAAAACTTTTGATGTGACTGCCATGGGTGAATCCGCTTTAAAAAACGTGGCAGATCCCTCACATTGTGGAAATCGATGTAATGAGAAGCAGCCAGCAACGAGCAAATCATGCTCTACGTAACATGCATGTCATGATTTACATGTTAGCGTCTGTCATTTATGTTCGTCACACCGCCACATCGCGCAATACTCATTTTGCTGTTCATCAAGTTAGCGAACTGGACGCAAGCGCACCATGAGCGTGGCATGTAAATCACGTTGACATGACATTTATGTCAGAATTTTGATGTTACCACCTGCCACTTATGTTCGTCATACAGTCCTGTCACGCAATACCAATTTTGGTGTATATAAAGCTAGCTAAACAGCCGCGAGCGCGCCATGAGCTTGGCATGCAAGTCATATTGCACAGCCATGAGTATTTTTGCGCTTTGTGCATTTAAAGCAATTTGCATTCATATATTTGGTAAAGCTATCTTTATTTATTTTTATTGCGCGCAATACAAGCAGAATTGCATTGTGATATGTATAAGTGGGCAATTATGAGCAGCTGCTTCCTGAAGATTTTGGTGCACTTGAAGCAATTTACATGCATTGTGATATTTGGTAAACCTATCTTCATTTACAGTGATTCCACTCCTGCGCCAACTGCGCCAAAGTGCGCCAAATCAGATTTACTGCGCCATCCTGATAATATCAACGGAAATTGCGCCAAACTGCGCCAAAGTCTCGTTTTTTTTTTTTTTTTTTTTGGGGGGGGGGGGTTGGTATATCACCAGCAGTAGCCACGCCGGCGCGTAAAAACATGTGCAGCGTGTTCTCGGGGCGGCCAAAGTCGCAACCACGCGCTAAGAATTATTCCGCTGAATAAACAGTGGTCGCGCGTGCGTCCCAAGTAATTCACGATCCTATGCTCGGTGCCGATGCAGCTTCTGTTGTGCAAGTCGGCCCAATGGCAAAACATGCTCTCCGCAGTGGCTCGTGACGTTTTGGCGAATCGGTAGCGTGTAAGTGTGGCGGCGATTCATCGGCCGACGGCGTCCCTTTCCAGAAGCGTTGCTGATAGCTCGTTTCCAGAGTCGCACTGCACGTAATTAAAGCAATTTTCACTAATAACTGCACGCGTGCCGCCAGAATGTTTGTCACGTCTATTTCTGGACATCGCGGAATGAAATCTGGGAACACCATAGGAATAGATACAATGTTACATCTCCGCCCCTCGCTTTCCAGGATCAATAGCTGATGATTAAAAAAAAATTATAAAATCACGGTATCGCATTCATAGTAAAAGAACTCGTTGTTGGGCTAGTTGGTTGCTGATTTCCAAAAAAAATAATTAGAGCACAAACACACGGCGCATTCACGCACGCCCACACACACATGTGCGTGTTTGGTGCCTGCGTGTGTGCATGTGTGAATGTGCCGGGTGTTTGCGCTCTAATTATTTTTTGGAAATCGCATTCATTGCTTCGTTCTGGGGGGGGCGGGAGGCCGCGTCTCTCGAAGGGCGCAGTCGCTGGCGCGCGCTATCTCGAGGCATGGTGAGACTGCTCGTAATCTTGCTGTGCTCTCTACGCTGACTTCGTGTTTAAAGAACTGACAACACGAAAATCGCTTCGGCACCTGGAGTGGCCATATTCCTATTAACCGGCGTTCTGTTTAGTTACGCGAGATCGGGTCCAGAAGAGCTGTTGGCCTTACTTCGCGTAAGAATACTATTTGTTAGTTTCGCTTAAGCTCGAAGCAGTGAATGCGATACCAACAAATTGTATTGTTATACGAAGTAAGGCTTGACGTCATCCGCGAGAAGCGCTAGCGGCGGGCTCGCCATTTTGAAGGTCCGCGCACTCGCCGCATGCGCGAAAAGCTTTCTGCACGCGCTGTGTTCGAGACCCGTACGGCGACTTGGATGACTAGAGACCTCCGGAACACCTCTTGCACGGCGATGTACGTGCAGCACGAACGGCGCGTATGAACGGACCTCCAAAATGTCGCGGCGATGGTATTGCCGCCTTGCGGATCAAGGATCAGTGGCCGCTCCAGGGAGAGAAGCGTTTTCGCACAGTCTGTACGCGTTGAGAGCACAACACGTAGACGGGTATACGAGCCGTCTGTGATGGCTGCCGAAACAGCGCGCGCCAGCGATCGCGACCGCGCCCTTAAAGTCAAAGTTCAGTGTTGCTGCTCTAGCGACACAACACCCCCCCCACCGCCCCTCCCTTTGCGTTCTTTCATGCTCTTTGAAGACTGGTGGGGCGTTCCTGTCTGCTTGAGTAGCAATCGATGGCAGGCCCGGCGCGCGCGGTGATGTTATCGGATGCGGCCTCCGTGCAACGGAGATAGGCCGGCTCTTTATCTCTATGCAGGAAAATTTGCGCTAAAATAGAAAAGGACAACACAAGGAAGGAACACTTAAACAGATCGAGCGCTCGATCTGTTTAAGTGTTCCTTCCTTGTGTTGTCCTTTTCTATTTTAGCGCAAATTTTTCTGCATATAATGAACCAACTAGCCCCTCAAGACGTCCTGATCTTTATCTCTGCTTCAGCCGCGTTCGTCGCCCCCGCTCGCGTGTTTTTACCCGAGTGTAAAACATACGATGCGCGGGGGGGATGTTATCGATTTGGACATTACTCAAAACATGACGGCGGCGGCAAAAGTCGAGAATGTCCATATAATTGCTGTCGCAATAAAAACAAAATAGCTCTCGCCTTCGAGTCGTCTTAGGTGAATGGACCTTCCCTGTGAGTTTTATTTATTTATTTATTTATTTGCCCTGTTTTCTAGAGGGCACTGCATGGGGTTTTCGGTGTACAAACAGATTTCCCTAGCCATATACAACTTCACTGCAAAAGGACAATGAAGTTTGTTAAATTATGCAGTCCACCGTTGAACGAACTTTCTGACACTTTCGCGGAAGCTCGATTGAAGCGGATCTCCATATCCGGGCAACCCTGCGCATGCGCAAACGATAGTCCAGAAGCACTGTGAGAATGTTCTTACTCCAGGCCTCAGAGAGAGGGAAAGGAGTGTCGGAGGAGGTTGGCTTTATGAGGCTAGCTAAGTGACGTCATGTTACGCCCAGCAATATAATCGATCGTGAAGAAAAAGAACCTCTCTTTCTGCTTGCAGTCGTCTTAGGGCAATGCATTTGGGACAGTGGGAGTCTTTAGCTTTGAGGCATTGTTGTACGTTGCAGCGATTGCCTACAATATCTGCTGATTACCACATACATGTATTTAGAATGTTATTTCATAAAGTACGATTTTATTGAACCAATATCCTGTTTATATGCTACGAAGATAATCGCTGAACAAGTTGTCCCAATATGCTTAACCGCATGACGCCCTCATTTCTGCATCATCGAGTGAAATAGGGAGTGTTCCTGAGATTATTGGTTCCTTGAGATTTGCAATGAATCGAAATATTTCTAGCTCTTCACAAGAGCCCCAAAATAATTATTCAGGTCCTTGGATGTAAATGCAACTTGCTTCTCCAGTCTACTCTAGGATGTTAGTTGCTCCAGAGTGCTCCCAGATGCTAAATCACCTGCTCCAAAGTGCTCCAAAATGGAAATTTTGCTGCTCCAAAGTGCTCCAAAATGAAACTTTTGCCGCTCCAAAAATTGCTCCAAATCAGAAGACCTCAGTAGCATCACTGCATTTATTTTTTTTATTGCATACAATACAAGCAGATTTGTATTGTGATATGTATTTTTCTTTGTGCATAAATGTCAGACCTTGTGAGAGCACTGGTTCAAGATTTTTGACATGGAAAAAAAAATAACCTATCGAAGAGGGCCTTGAAGGTCCTTGAATTTTCTCCTTTGAAACCTTTACGAACCCTGGTAGAGTAGAGGATTCCTAGAGGAGAGAGGACGCGCATGCGCTGTGGGACGCCGGAGCCGCTCCGTAGAGTAGAGGATTCCTAGAGGAGAGAGGACGCGCATGCGCTGTGGGGCGTGGGACACGGGAAGGAGGGACGGACTAAGCCCCCTCCAAACACATGCAAGCAAGATCAAGGAATGGGGTCAACCTGGGCGACAGACACCACCTGCCTAGCCATTGCTAAGCAGCCTCTCTGTGCTCGCGGCCATGCCTCTGATCACTGTAGTAGTGGTTGACAGCCTTCATATTATTACGGGAAACTGCGCGAAAAAAATGTGGACAAAGGAAGGAACAACAGCACAAGCGCTTGTGCTGTTGTTCCTTCCTTTGTCCACGTTTTTTTCGCACAGTTTCCCCGTAATGTATCACCAACTCGCCCAACAGTCCGCTCTCCTTCATATTACTGCAGTATTCTGGTTCGCATAATGGGTGCTTCCCTACTTCATGAAAGTGGCCGGACGAGGGACGGGGGACGCGAGAGGGACGGACAAAGCCCCAAGCATAAGATGCTTCGCATCTAAAAACCTCCTTCCTTATCAGCCGGAACTAAAGCTAGTGAATTGTCTTTTAAGTACGACACAACCGCTTTTACTGGAACAACATTCTTAGGTGGCTTGCATCTCACCAAAATGTCGATGCCTTCGGACAAGCAGCGATCAGTTTCACTCTCTGGTGCTAACTTGGAGACTCGCTTGACGATACTCAGAAGGGCTGGCGGTGAGAGCTTGGGCTGCACGGCATACTTCGGTCCCTTCGAGAGAACGTTTTTGATGGGTTCCGGTAGATTCACCTCACCTAGTGTGTGGACGGGAGCCCTTGATGAGCCAGTCTTTCCTTTCGTTGATGCCCTCAGTTGCAAGATCATTTGCATCCACAAGAATTCAGCTGTCGCATCTGCCCAGTTCTTGTAACTGAGCCAATCACGTCTTTCCCTTAGTGAACCCGAATCGTGCACTCGTAGGAAGAGACACTCACGGTAGAAGAGCGCTTGCCTGTGGCATTCTGATTGTAGAAGCTTACAGATCCGTATCCCGTGTGACTGCGATGGTTCAAGCAAGTCTCCAAGTTAGCACCAGAGAGTGAAACTGATCGCTGCTTGTCCGAAGGCATCGACGTTTTGGTGAGATGCAAGCCACCTAAGAATGTTGTTCCAGTAAAAGCGGTTGTGTCGTACTTAAAAGACAATTCACTAGCTTTAGTTCTGGCCGATAAGGAAGGAGGTTTTTTGGTGTTACCTAAAGCTCTGTATTTATCGAAGGCCAAAGAAGCCATCAATGCAACCTTTGAGTGCCGCAAGAATGTGTGCCTTCCTAAAGTAAAAAATGAAGCTAAGAAATTGTGCGCAAAATGGAACCTGGATAACCTGGCTAAAGAAATCGACAAAAAAAGAAAGTTAAGCTTACTGATGTTCTTCACGGCGAAGGCCCACTCAGAATAATCATCACGGCAAAAGACACCTGGCAGTTGCCGGTAGCCTCATTCCTGCAGAGCAGGTGAAACAAGCTGAAGGTTGATGACCCTTTTTTAATAAAAAATTCCGAGCACGCTATTGCGTTCCTACAAGAAAATTCTGACAAAGGCTTTATGGCTTGCTCTTTTGATGTCAAGGACTTATATTATTCTATACCTCACAAAGAGCTGTTGCTTCGCATTGTAAAATGAATTGACACGTACGGAAACGTTGCATTCCAAAATGATACTCAGATGCATGTTGAAGCCTTTCTAGAGCTGTTGTAATTGTATTTAAGGTCGACCTATGTGTTTTGGAACGGGGATGTGTTCCTGCAAAGGCAAAGAATATGCATCGGTTCATCCATTGCGCCTATTCTGAGTGACTTGTTCCTCACGAACACACGGGTGGCTCGTGTGTTCAGGTTTGTAGACGATTATTTGGTCCTCATGGAAAAAGATGGAGTCGATGCTGAGTCGCCGTTTAGTCGAGTTGAAATGATTTTTAGAGAGTGTCTAGTGCCGTTGGTCATCACTTGTGAGGAGCCAAGCAGAGGTTTCATTCGGTTTTTAGATTTAAAACTAAGCCTGTTCCAGACGCACTGCTGTTGGCAATATGAACCGCGTGCATTGAAGCCCATTTTACTGTATGAATCTGCGCACTGAAAGGAAGTAAAAAGAGCCATAGTCAAGTCCTGTTATAAAAACGGCTTGACAAAATCATGCCATCATAGCATTGCCGATAGCTTCCAGGAGCAAACGCGCAGGCTCACGGCAGCAGGCTTCCCGATTTATATCATGACTTCCGTGGCTCAATGCTTAATGAAGGAATTCGGTACCAGGTCACAACAAACTGTGAGAGAGCGTTGCAGCCGACGAGGGTTGCAATGTGGGCTTGTTGGTGATTCATTTGGAAAGCTTTGATGAAGCGCAAAACGACACACGGACACAGGGAGGCACATATGGACACTACACAGCGCTACTAGCAACATGTTTATTTTCGAAACCAGACTGCTTTTAAACCATAATCGCCAGGCAGAAAGATCAGCACGTGAGATCACTCAAATCACTGCGCGACAAGTCACTATCAAAACCAGATACTACCGTGTATCACCGCTTACGCAGGAAACCCAACTCCATGTTTGACAATGCTATGGAAGGCATACTGATGCACAAATCACCGAGTTCATCGATAAGTTCAGCTTCAACGATTAGACGCATGGTTTCATCTTTATGTCGACCTACAATGACAGTGTTCTCGAACGCAGGCCGACAACCACATGCATGAACGTGAAGAGCGAGAAATCCTTCAGGCGGAAGTTTATTCGACTTGTAGTTGTGCTCTCTTAGCCGCTCATTCACACACCTACTAGTTTGGCCGACATATTGTTTCCCACATGAGAAAGGAATACGATAAACAACAAACATCTTGCACTCTACAAATTTGTTCCTATGCCTTTTTGTGCACAAAACGTGTTCCCTTCGAGAAGGATTTGTCATAGCACACAATTTCCAGAGTTTATCAGGCACTGAAAATACCACCCTAATATTGTCGCGAGTCGCCACCTTCTTGAGATTGTGTGACAGCCGGTGAACATATGGAATTATGGCCGTGCATCTCGTTTCTGCCGTTAAATGATCATGAGCGTTTTGCTGGCTTACACTTCCGCGAATTCTTTTCAACTGTTTTTCTGCAACGGAAACTAAAACATCATCCGGATAACCAGATTCTTGCAATCGTAAGATCTGATTATGAAAGCTTTGCTTCGTTAAGTGGGCACATGACTTGTTCAATGCGTTGCTGAGGCACGTCGTCGCGATAGCTCTCTTGGTTAGCTTGGAATGATTCGAATGAAATGGAAGTAACGCTTTTTGAGCACGTGGTTCATAGCACCAGCATAGCCGGTTGTCAGAACAAACAAGTCCTAAATCTAAAAACCGGATACGTCCGTCACTCGGCCACTCAACTGTCACTTCAAGGGGCTTAAAACCATCCCGAAACACATTCAACACATTGGTACTCTCACTTTCGAAATTTTCCCACGAGCTGTCAATAAAAATAATAAAGTCATCAACATACCGAAAAACTTTCTTTGCTTTTTTCCCTTCGAGACGATGTGCCACGATTCTGTCAAGTTCCGTGAGGAAAAGATTACTTAAGACAGGTGCTATACATGAGCCGATGCAGATACCCTTTTTTTGCAAAAGAATATCATTGTTCCATTTGATGAACGTCGATGTAAGATAAAATTTTAACAAGGTAATAAAACCATCAGCAGACACACCCGACTCAGACGAAAACTTGACCGCCCCAAATTCATCAATGCTATTTTCAACACATTTTAGCAATTGTGGATGGGGGAGGGGATAGTAGAGGTCAGTTACATCAACAGAGAAGGCTTTTAGCCCTTCATTTTCATGAGCTTCCATGAAACCTAAAATATTATCGCAACTCTTGACTAAAAACGGGTCTCGGACCTCGAGAAGACTAAGTTTGTCCAACAGAAAAGTAGCGAGCTCCTTTTGCCAGGTGCCTATTTCCGAGACTATGACTCGGAAAGGAGTGTCAACTTTGTGAGTTTTAGCATTAAAAAATATGTCCAAGCTATTCTTCTTACTCTTTTGAATACCTTTAAGAGTTCCAATGGCGTTCATGTTTTTGCACAACTGCATAGCCTTTGCCTTAACTTTGTTCAACGACACATCTTCTTTTACATTGAACACCCCAGAAATTGCGTCATTAGCTTTTTGAAAGAAACATGAACGCGAAAAAACCGCGAAGCCTCCTTCTTTATCCGCCTGCAGAACACATAGCGAATTATCGTCCAGGTATGACAAAACACGCTTTACAGGAAGACGTGAACAAGCAGGCCTACAACGTGATAAGGCGTCTACTCCTTCAGAAGTAAGTCTTTCTTCCTCACCCTCAGAAGGTGTCGCGGCACGTTCGGCAGGTGTCGCCTGAGTTTTCGTCTGAGTCGGGTGTGTCTGCTGATGGTTTTATTACCTTGTTAGATTTTATCTTACATCGACGTTCATCAAATGGAACAATGATATTCTTTTGCAAAAAAAGGGTATCTGCATCGGCTCATGTATAGCACCTGTCTTAAGTAATCTTTTTCCTCACGGAACTTGACAGAATCGTGGCACATCGTCTCGAAGGGAAAAAAGCAAAGAAAGTTTTTCGGTATGTTGATGACTTTATTATTTTTATTGACAGCTCGTGGGAAAATTTCGAAAGTGAGAGTACCAATGTGTTGAATGTGTTTCGGGATGGTTTTAAGCCCCTTGAAGTGACAGTTGAGTGGCCGAGTGACGGACGTATCCGGTTTTTAGATTTAGGACTTGTTTGTTCTGACAACCGGCTATGCTGGTGCTATGAACCACGTGCTCAAAAAGCGTTACTTCCATTTCATTCGAATCATTCCAAGCTAACCAAGAGAGCTATCGCGACGACGTGCCTCAGCAACGCATTGAACAAGTCATGTGCCCACTTAACGAAGCAAAGCTTTCATAATCAGATCTTACGATTGCAAGAATCTGGTTATCCGGATGATGTTTTAGTTTCCGTTGCAGAAAAACAGTTGAAAAGAATTCGCGGAAGTGTAAGCCAGCAAAACGCTCATGATCATTTAACGGCAGAAACGAGATGCACGGCCATAATTCCATATGTTCACCGGCTGTCACACAATCTCAAGAAGGTGGCGACTCGCGACAATATTAGGGTGGTATTTTCAGTGCCTGATAAACTCTGGAAATTGTGTGCTATGACAAATCCTTCTCGAAGGGAACACGTTTTGTGCACAAAAAGGCATAGGAACAAATTTGTAGAGTGCAAGATGTTTGTTGTTTATCGTATTCCTTTCTCATGTGGGAAACAATATGTCGGCCAAACTAGTAGGTGTGTGAATGAGCGGCTAAGAGAGCACAACTACAAGTCGAATAAACTTCCGCCTGAAGGATTTCTCGCTCTTCACGTTCATGCATGTGGTTGTCGGCCTGCGTTCGAGAACACTGTCATTGTAGGTCGACATAAAGATGAAACCATGCGTCTAATCGTTGAAGCTGAACTTATCGATGAACTCGGTGATTTGTGCATCAGTATGCCTTCCATAGCATTGTCAAACATGGAGTTGGGTTTCCTGCGTAAGCGGTGATACACGGTAGTATCTGGTTTTGATAGTGACTTGTCGCGCAGTGATTTGAGTGATCTCACGTGCTGATCTTTCTGCCTGGCGATTATGGTTTAAAAGCAGTCTGGTTTCGAAAATAAACATGTTGCTAGTAGCGCTGTGTAGTGTCCATATGTGCCTCCCTGTGTCCGTGTGTCGTTTTGCGCTTCATCAAAGCTTTCCAAAAGAGCGTTGCAGATTGAGCACGCACGAAAAATTGGTGGTAATGCCCTACATTCACTCAATTGCGCATCGTGTAAAGAAAATCGCAGGAAGATCTGATGTCAGAGTGGTCTTTTCCACACCGGAAAAATTGGTGAGCGTGTGTGGGTTGGTCAACCCGGGTGCTAAACAGAAACGAGGCTGTGATGAACAACACAAGAAAAAGTTTGTTGACTGTGCTGAAGGAGTGGTTTACTCCCTCCCACTTTCGTGCGGCAGAAAGTATATAGGACAGACGGGACTCTGTCTAAATGACAGGTTAAAGGAGCACGAATACAATGTGAGACGAGCAATCGCTGGACACCTTGGTATTCATTGTAGAGATTGCAGATGCCAACCAATGTTTGAAAATTGCTGCATCATAAGAAAAAATGGCCAAAAGCTGACGCGCGAGGTAATTGAAGCAGCCGAAATTGCGCGCCTGGGCGACTTGTGCGTAGGCATGGCGTCAGTCGACCTATGCAAAAAAGAAATAGATTTCCTCACATCATGACAGAAAAAATAGTGTGCATCATTCTTCCTTCTTGTACCCAAGTAAAGTGTTTGTGACTAGGTGGTTTGGCGATGTTAGACGATCACCTTGTACAATCTTGGTTGTTTCTTTTTTATTTTTTTCCTTTTTTCTTCGTTATCTTCTTTCCATGCCTCTTTCCTCGCTCATGGTTCTGTATTTATTCCACCAGAAAAGGGAATAAAATTCATTGTTGTCAGTTAGCGCTTTGTGGTGTGTGTTCCTTTTCTTGTGTCCCGTGATCAGTCGCGCCATTCAATCCAGTCACGTCTTGAGAGAGCGCACTTCGCCACTAGTGTCATTCGCACACTGTCACACGGCAACGCTTAGTGACACTCGCTACAAAGCGCACTTGCCGGCGAGTGCGTTTGCCAAACTCACTTCGCTGCTACAGAATGGCTAGCCGCAGTAGCAGTGGCTCGTGAGTAAATAAAGCATTATCCGAGGTCGAGTTCATAGTGTTCATTAAACTGTCGTTTTCGTAATTCGGAATATTGTGATGCATTAAAACATACTATACCACAAAGAACTACTCTTCTATTCTCGCTCTCAGGCATTTTACAGCCACGACCGCCAGGGGCATGCCCAGAACACTCTGTGGGAACGCATAGCTTTAGTGTTTCCACATGAAAGACACAGCAAGAACTGACTCGATCAGGGGCACACACACGGTTTTTACAGCTTCAGTCCGGCGAGAGTGTTCTTATCAGCAGCGCTGCCGACGCAGCGCGCAGGCGCGGAAGCGGCGCCGCATCGTTTCGTCACAACTCCATGCGATAGCCGCAGCCACCGCGTTTGCACTTGAAGTTTATTTTAAGGGCTGCTTATAGCTGTAACACATTACTACTTAAGAAACATTGCCTGAAATAACAATTATCTGCTGTGCTACTTAGTTACCCATCGCCATTAGCATAATTTCCAAAGTACATTTCCCTTTCTCATGTTACAGCGTGCCGCCAAAGTGACATTCTGGGGGCGTAAATGCACTCGCTCAAAATGACACTAAATTTGCCAGTGTGACGGGGGTATAATAATAGTGTCAAGAGGGCAAGTGAAGTGTGCTTACAGGGAGTGCACCATGCACGGCACATTGAGTGACACTTGAAGGGGTCACAAATGTTAAAGAACACCAGATGGCTCAGGCTAGATGACAAAACGCATCCTGTGGATAGGAGACTCTCCTATGGACATCTTGGCCAAGCTGGCATTCGCAGAATCGAATCCCGACCGTAGTGGCATTTCGATGGAGGCAAGATGCTTAGAGGCCCTTGTTCAATTTAATGGTGTTACACCTGGTGTGACATTTAACACGAGGTGGTGAACATTTCCGGAGCCCTCCACTACGACGTCCCTCGTAATTGTATCGTGGTTTTGGGACGTGAAATCCCAACAATTGTTGTGAAATCTACCAGGTGGGCACGACAAGTACAGCTTACAGGCGGAGTGCAAAGCTGCCGTTTTCACGGGCAGCCTCTTTTCATACAGAGGCCCATTCTCACTTGTTTCGAGCTGCCAGCACCCGCTGTTTGACGTCAGTCGGCAGGTCAGCCAATAGCGGACATGAATCGAGTCTGGATCAGATAGACATCTTGACATAGGGTGCTGCCATGTGCTGGCGCAGTGCTCCATAGTCTGCTAACATGACTCAGTGGGCCACACTTGTGCCCAAAATAACTAGAAACAGAAATGTGGTTTTATCATGCACACTGATGTAACTTGTTTCACTCGTGCCATCTCTCCCTGTGTGGCTTCCAGCCCCACTCATCCTGACCAGAGAAAACGCTTAATGGTCATATTAAGTCTTAATACAGCTGTCCAATGCATGTTCTCGAGAAAAAATTTGAAGAAGGAATTTTTACTTTTGTTTTGGTGGGAGCTGGCGTGGATGCATGTGCTTGCAATGGACTTTTTCTTTTTTTTGTTTGTAGGAGATTGCTTGCCCTGTGGTGCTGAAATTAGTAAACTTCGGGAACAGATGTATTCTCAAAAACATTGGCGGTCGACAGCTGTGACGCTGATACTAACGCAGGTGCCGCTTGGTGAGAGTCTTTATTTGCCAAAGTGCGTTTATCATGCTAAGTTTGACCAACGTGACTGCACACAGAGTAGAACACACACACACTCCGCCACATTTGTGTGGGCCAGGACGTAAGGGTAGTGAATAGGTTTCAATGTTCTGTCCTTGCTTTTCCTTGGGCACCCAGCCTAAACAGTCTGTCGATGCAACGGCTGCAACACCGGGGCCTGGAGCAACATCGACGGTGGCCTCTGCGGGGACGGCCTCGCCTGCCGCTGCGAAGCAGCTGGCTGCTGAAGCCCAAAAGCCAGCAGAAACGCCCAGCAGCGCCTCCAAAAGTCCAGCGCAGTCACCGGCACACTCTGCGGCAACCACACCAACCTCGTGAGTGAGGCCGCTCTCATCTAGCTAGCACTGGCAAAGTGCAGTGATGTGATAGCTGCACCAATTGCGCCACACTGCGCCAAGAGGCGAAACCTGCTACATCCTGCTACATCTTGGCAAAAATTTCATTATTTGTGCCAAGCATGCGCCAAAATGTCGTTTTTGCGTTCTTTCGATGAGAAACAAGACGACCAGCGCTCGAAATCCATACGTTAATCCTGCAATTTCGAGTGGTCATTGCAGTAGACAGGAAAGTACCATGTCCAAGTATTTGCTGGGCTCATGCCTTCCAAACAATTTCAACTCGCCGTTACTGCGAAACTTACTCTGTTAGTTTTCTATTACTACTGCACCACACTGTGAGATAACATTAATGAGTTCAATAAAATAGTTTGTAACGGTTGTGGTTACAGTCGGAGAATAGTAATAATGACCTAGATGTTCTTGGACGACAGTCTTACTTGACTGACTGTAATGAGACACAGTAATTTAGTATGTGCATATGGAACCGACCGTTTATTTAACTTTTTTAATTTGTAGTGCTAGTTGTTCTAGTTTACTTCTAAAATATGTCATGCTGAGTATCTATATACTGTAACTTTAGCGCAAACACACGAGGACACACAAGAAAGGAACACACAGACCAGCGCAGACTATCAACTGATTTTTTATTCACAAAGAACCACAATATATACTCTTTTTCCGCACCTCATGATCACTGCGCATGAGCAAATTGGCATCGTACATTCATTCACATAAATTAATAAAACCTTTACAGTAGACCGTGTGATATCACATCTTGTTCAACAATTCAGTTTCTTTATCATTCAATAATACCGAAGGGCGACTGACGCACATGTCTAAGTCTAGATATGTGCCACGCTTCTACTATTTCTCTTGTCTTCTGATTGGGGTTAACATACAGAACATCAGTTTTATCAAACAAAGGGCTACACGGCCTAGAAGAACACCGCGCGCAATGCATTGCTAGATGTGTATCGGGCTTTCCCTTCAAATTGTTCATATGCTCTTTTAACCTAATGTTCAGGCATCTGCCAGTTTGACCGACATAACAGTGGCCACAACTGAAAGGAATCTTATAAACTACATTTCTTTTGCATTCGACTATCCGGTGATCATCACGTTTGGAACATCTATTACTGATATTCTTAGGCCTTTCTTCGTACAAATTATTCACAGCAGAACACACACCCCCTACTTTGTTTTTTGCCGAGAATACTACTTTGACGCCAAACTCAGCTGCCACCTTCTTAAGTTTATGAGAGAGACCATAAGACCTGACTTCGGCGATAAAGCAAAACCAGCTGGCAACCAGTACACTTTTCTTCTGCTCGAGCAGTACGGCTGTCCTCGCAGTGTATTTCAGCTCTGCTGGCACTTAGTTCAGGTTATTTCTGGGGCTGTATTCTAAGACGATCACCTATGAGATATCTATCACTTTTAATGCACAGTGATTGGTGGGTTGGAGCGTAGGTAAGTTGTGGCTTTAATCGTTGCACACGCAGGATTCTCCGGCAGGCAAAGCAGCGGTGTCGCCGATAGCGGTAGCCTCAGAACACGGCCCGCGTTTTAGCACTGATTAAACGGTAAAGATGCGAGCCAAGAGAAGGAAACATAATGTGCAGCAGTGCAATGTGCACTGTCGGTACCTGTTATCCGCAAAAGAACAAAAATTGCCGATATCGGTGATCACTGTATCCTCCCTTCGTACGCGGTGCCCCACGCGCGACAGCAGCGAGGTCAGTCTTCAACAACTCGCTGTAAAGCAGGTTTTTCTCCCCATTTAGCCATTCCGCCTACAACACTGTTTTCACTGAGCTTCTTCGATTTACACGTCCCGGACGGCTCCGGGCGGCCCCGGACGCCGGCGCCGCATTCGTTTTTCTCGGGGACCAACCGGAAGCTCCGCCCACTGGTCCGGGACCGCTCGGATGCATGTTCGTTTTTCGCGTGCCTGGCGGCCTGCGGACGGCCCGGGACTGTCCGAACGATTTCTTTCTGGCAGCTGGCAGACGACGGCGCGGTGCGCATGGCGGAGCGTCACGCGTGCGGCCATTTTAGGTTAGACACTGGAAATTTTCGACCCGCTCTTGCTCTCTCTTTGCTTTTTTGTCCGTTTCTGGTACGCTTTCGCATTTCGCAATGTTTGCGCACCCAATTCTAGTCGTCGGCGCTCTGAGCAGCGTCGAGCATGTGCGTATTCCCGAAGGTGGGGGCGAACACGCGCAATGCTCGCCAGGAGAAATAGCGGTGGAACGCCCACGCGCGTCTTCGATGCACGCGCGCTCGAGTTGTTCACTTACAGTAAGTTGTCTCACAACGTAAATAGGTATAATTCACAATTTAACTGCTGCTGAGGTCGGTATTACGTCGGCGTCATGGCCGGTGTCGCAGCCATGGACGGAGCAGACGGCGTAGCACACGCCATAGCGGACGCGGCCAGCATCAAGCGCGCAGCCGGCCCGAGGCCGCTCGGGACTTTTGGATCACGTGATAATGCCGGCATGTGACGTAGCTACTTGTGAGCCGGGGCGTCCGCGGGCCGCCGGCGACTGGTCCGGGACTCGGTAAATCGAAGAAGCTCACTGAAACAAATCATAGCCCTCGACAATGCTCGATGCTCGTCGGAGCACGGCGCGCTTCGCGTTTTGTAGGTCTCCATGTTGAATACTCTCAAACCGGTCTGCTGGCAGCGGCCGCAGGTCAGTGCAGAGGCTGCGGTCGAGAGTAATCTGGCTGTTCTCTCCTAGGACACCGTCCGTCGTGTGGATGCGCCTGCAAGCGGATCGTCTGCAGATTAGCCGTCCGCGTACACGACAAATCCGGATTCGGTCCGTCGTCTGAATGCACCATTAGCTACGGTTCCAGCCCCACACAGTCGCACCGTGCGCACATATCAACGGTCCCTTCCCGTAGCTCGAGACATCGCAGCTACGACGGATTCGGGCGAATAAGGCAACAGGCTAGTTCAACGAAACAAGACTTTATTGCTACGTTAGCAATAACATGTAAATGTCGCTTAGAGGGATCGTCCGCTCTATGAAGAAAACAAAGGGTAAGGCTTACTCCTTAGTCGATGGTTGTGGCTCGCAGGGGTCTCGGAGGCGAAGTGATCGTTTCCCGGCCTAGCACGAAAAAAGACCGTGTCCCCGTCTGCTCGTCTGTTTTCTTCAACCTCCGGTTTCCCTCCCCCAGCAAGGGTTGTTTCCCCCCGCCAGGGAAGAGTAACCCGTCCCGTGAGCTGGGAAGGGGGGGGATTGCACGCACTGGCCGTGGGGTCAGTGGACCTCCGAAAGAGGCTGCAGTGCTTCTCCTGACAGACCGTTTGTCCTCGCTGCCAGACTGGTCGCGCCTCCGGCAAGGAAAAGGAAGCATGGGCGCGCGTGCTCCCCCACAGGTCTCACATGGAACACCTTTTGGACTGGTTACAGTTTTTATATGCCTAGTGCATGCCGACCGAAGCGCCAACGGTGGCGAACTTGCTCATTACTCTCGGGGCAGCGAGCAGACGTCCGCTGTAGGTTTGTACGTCGTTGTTCGTGTGTCCCCGCGTTGGTTACGTTTTCGGAGTGAAATAAGCAGTGTCCGACGCATGTGTGTGGTGGCCGGAGCTTCAAGATATGTCAAAAAACAATTGCTGTGTGGTGGGGTGCTCAAACACCTGCAAAAACTCACCCGCAACGTGGTTTTACTCATTCCCCGCGAGGCCTTGCTGACGTGCCTATCTAACGTTTGGCGATTTCCTTATCACGAGATTCCATCTGCAATATTAATGCCAAAACTGATTTTCTTGGTGGCACTTGTTCGGCGATGGCACGTGTAATCAGCGGTTACATGTGCCGGCATCTCGCCGTGCGAGTTCAGAACATTTAAATATCAGTCCACCCATACGATGTGTTACGTACAGAAACAACATTGCAACAAAGGTTGAATTTGAAGAACAACGATAACTGAACGAGGCGTTGCATCAGTGAACAAAACAAACCAAACCGGCTACCTACCACGAGCTTTTGAAAGTAAAATTTAGCGCAACTTGGAAAACCCTCGAAACACTCACACATTCACACATGCTTTCACTCAGGATACACACACCACACACAGCGCTCACTGTACACACTGTTTATTGTGCGTGACTGACCTTCATTTATATACTACGTACGGGAAGATGCGCAAAAAAAAAAAACAATGATCAACAATAGTGCGCATGTGCAAAGAATCAACAAGCGATACAGGAACCAGCCACCACCCAACAAAGTTAGAAAAAAAGAAAGAGATAAAGCCACTAGGAGCACTAACACCTTGTAGTGTCCCTAGTTTCGGTTTCCATGCATAGTCTGGCAACCTTGGTTGCTCTTTTGTTGTCTTGTATATATGGGTGTTCTAAAATAAAGCGGCATTCGGTTTTGTTGTGCTATGGTGGCTTGTTCGCTCTCTTCACAGCCTCAGGCCGCAACACCACATTGGCGACGAGTGTTAATGAAGGCGTTACCTCGCCTGTAGCCACGCGCCCGTCATGAGCTTCTCCGGCCTCGCCCCACCGCCACCGTTTTTGCCCGCGCCAGGCCGCCCCCGGTTCCGTGGCCGCAATGGTTTCGCATGTTCGAAACCTTTCTTTTGGCCTCTGGAGCATCGGACTTTACGCCCGAACGACGCAAAGTCCTCCTCCTACACAGTCTGGGAATTGAAGGCCAACGTATTTTCTTCACACTGCCACCCCACGCCTCCGAAACCGCCCCCCTCGGGTTATACCGCGACTGAGACCAATGAGGGCAAGAAGTTGGCTGCTGCCCCATCATCATACGACCAAGCCGTCGCTGCGTTGACGCAGCATTTTGCCTCGGCAAGCAATGTTGTCGTGGAACACCATCGCTTCCGCCGCCGCACCCAGCAGCCAGGCGAGTCCATACAAGAGTACGTCGCCGCGTTGCGGGAGCTTGCTTCTTCGTGTTCTTTTGTCGCAACGGACGACTCTCTCCGCGACCAGTTCGTAGAAGGCATCTCGTCAGAAAATCTTCGTGGACGTCTGCTTTTAGAAGGGTCATCGCTCTCTTTTTCGCGTGCCGTACTCCTGGCTCAGCAACTCGAACAGGCTGCTCAGCAAGTTCGTGAGCTTGTTCCCGGGCACGTTCAGCAGCTAACTTCGCGAGGCGGTCGGTTTCCGAGAGGGTCAATGCGGCCGCGCTCGTCTTCCCAGGCACGTTCGGCACGCTCAGTTTCCCCTGAGCGCTTCAGCGGCTCGAACAATGCGTCTCCGTACTGTTATTGTTGTGGTTCCCGCCAGCACCGTGCTTCGTCGTCCTCCTGTCCCGCACAAGGTCAGCGCTGTTTTCACTGTGATCGCATTGGGCACTTCCGCTCAGTTTGCAACAGGCGACAGCGTCAGTCCACCGCTTCCATCCATGAAGTCGACTGCCAGGACTTGCCCAGTGATGCTGAAGGGTTAAGCATTCTTACCGTGGCCGGTCCTGCACGAGCCGGCATTTTCGTTGACGTTTTCATCGCCGGCAAGTCTTTGAAGTTTCTTGTTGACACGAGATCGTCTGTTTCCATCTTGGAAGAGAGCATTTTCAAGCAACATTTTGCTAATGAGTCTCTTCATTCCGCTCCGCGAGTGAAGCTGCTCGATTACTCCAAGCGCTGCATTCACGTACGTGGTTGTTTCTTCACGGAAGTCACGTTCAAGGGGCGTACAGCCTATCTCCTGTTCTATGTTGTGGCGGAAGGTACATCCATACTCGGCATCGATGCAATCAGAGTTCTGGACCTGCACATTGAAGGGTCGTCCCTGCATTGCTTTCAGACGTCGACGATGCCAGTGACACTCGACGCCGCTCAGCTCTCGGGCTCGTGCCAAGTTTCGCCTACGCACTCCCTTCCAAAGACCCTGTCTAGCGACTTCAGCTCCCTTTTCGGCCTGGGCCTTGGGTTTGCCAAGGGATTCGTTCACCGCATCAAGACTCGACTCGAGGTGCTTCCTGTGACATCGCAACTTCGGCGTCTTCCACTGACACTCCGACCTCAGGTTTCGGAAGAGCTCCGTAGATTGGAAGAACTGGATGTCATCGAGCGCATTAATGCCTCGGAGTGGGTGTCCCCTATCGTTGTAAGGAAGAAGGACGGTGGCATTCGACTCTGTGTCGACCTTCGGGAACCTAATAAAGCTGTCATCACCGATAGTTTTCCCCTTCCTCACACGGAAGAGCTATTGAACAGCCTCGTCGGTGCAACAGTCTTCTCCAAGTTGGATCTTGCGTCCACCTACCACCAGGTTCTGCTGCACCCCGAGAGCCGAGACTTGACTGCATTCGTGACTCACGACGGCCTGTTCCGTTTCAAGCGCGTATGCTTTGGGCTGGCGTCTGCCCCCGCAGCCTTCCAGCAGCTTATGTCGCAGATTCTCAAGGGATGTTCTGGCGTTTTGTTCTACATAGACGATATTATTGTGTTCGGCCGCACCGAACAAGAGCACTTTAGGAATTTGGCCGCTGTTCTCCGCTGCATCAAAGCCGCGGGACTCAAGCTCAACCACAAATGCACCTTTGGTGTCAAAGAATTGTCCTTCTTGGGCCACAGGGTCACAGCTCAAGGCATTGAACCGCTGCCTGAAAAAGTGGATTCAATACTGCACACCCCCCCCCCCCCCGCTCCTACTGACGCCGCTGGTCTGCGTTCGTTTCTCAGCTTAGTCGAGTACTACTCCAAGTTTGTTCCCTGCCTTGCTGCAGTCGTGGATCCGATGCGTGCACTGCTCCGCAAGAATCAAGACACTTCTCGCCTAGTTCGCATGCGCACGTTTTATCGCTGCAGTCTCTCGAACATCGGCGCACTTGCGATCGTGTCATCTTCCTGCATAAGATAGTTCACACCAGCTTGAATGTTTTAACGCCCTTTTTTTTGTTGCAGCTTCTGCACGCCGTACCCGACGATTCGATCCCTTAAATATTACGCCCTTTAGAGCTAGTCTAAATTGTTTTAAGTTTTCTTTTTTTCCGCGGACCGTGGATCTATGGAATGAGCTTGACGGCTCTCTGCGCAGACTCGATGCTCAGCAGTTTGAAAATGAATTGCGTAATCATGTATTTTCTTAAATTGTATTTGTTTTTCCTGTGTTGAACATTTGTATCCACTCCTGTTATGTCTCAATAATTGAGACAACAGTATTTGTAAATAAATAAATAAATAAATAAATAGTCTTTACCTGGAGTGATGCCGTTGATGCTAGTTTCCGGAAGGTCAAGTTCTTGCTGTCATCCAGCAGAGTACTTCAGATGTTTGATCCCGCTCTTCCTGTGGTTGTCTCCATGGATGCGTCTGACTGCGGCCTTGGGGCCGTTCTTCAGCAAGTGGATGGGCACCAGCTACGCACAGTCGCCTTCGCATCGCGCACTCTATCTTCAGCAGAGAGGAAGTATGCAGTTGGTGAACGAGAGGCACTTGCCTGCGTCTGGGCCTGCGAGGCGTTGGCACACATACCTTTGGGGACGGCGCTTCACACTTCGTACAGACCACCAAGCCTTGGTCTCCCTTCTGTCATCCCAAGGCTCGGGAAGACGTCCTCTTCGCATCGCGCGTTGGTCAGAACGTCTTATGCGCTATAATTATATGATGGAGAACCGCAAGGGCTCAGAAAATCAAGTTGCGGATGCCCTGTCCCGCCTTCCAGTGCCTGTTTCGCAGGAAGATGCCGCGGTCAACGAAGAGGTTGTGTCTCTCATTGCCCCACTCTGCCTCACCACAAAGCAGTTCCAGCAGTCCCTGCGTGACGATGCTACCTTGGAACAAGTAAAGGCTTACGTCTCGTCATCTTGGCCTCCCCACAAGTCCGTCTCTGGTGAACTACAGCCATTTTTTGCTGTGCGTGAAGAACTGTCTGTGTTTGACGACTTGCGTTTGCGTGGAGAACGCCTCGTAGCCCCTCCGTCCCTTACCCCACAGGTCATTTCCACTGCACACGAAGTACACCCCGGGATAGTTCGCACCAAGGCACGACTGCGAGAGCGATTTTGGTGGCCTGGAATGGACAGACAAGTGGAGCTTACCATCCACAACTGCGTAGTGTGCCAGAATGCAGACAAGAGTGCCAAGACTGCAGTAACTCCGCTGCAACCGGTACCCCTTCCAGAGCGGCCATGGCAGAAGATCGCCATCGATATTGTCGGTCCCATGGAAAGAGCGCCACACGATTGCCGGTTCGCTATCACCCTTGTTGACTACTTCTCCAAGTGGCCTGAAGTACAGTTCTGTAGTGAGGTGTCGACGCACACAGTGAAAAGCTTTCTGCTCTCAGTATTTTCTAGAGAGGGCTACTCCGACGAAGTTGTGTGTGACAATGGCCCTCAGTTTTGCTCCCGAGAATTCAACCAGTTCCTGAAGGATCGTGCCATTCACATCTCTCACTCTCCGTTGTACTACCCCCAGGCAAATGGACTTGTAGAACGTTTCAACCGTGTGTTCAAAAATTTCGTGCAGACAGCTGTGCTGGGACATCGGCCACTCTGCCCAGCGGTCATCGAGTACCTTGGCATCTACCGGTGCACACTGCATGCGACAACGGGGGTCGCCCCAGCTCTGTTGCTGCATAGAAGGCTGCCGAGAACACGTCTGGAAGTCGTCGGGTATCCGTCTTCTTCTTTCTTCAAAGACCCAGCCACCGAGCTCAGCTTGCTGCGTCGTAGGGTGAAGCAAAAGCAAATGAGCAGCAAGAATCGGACAGATCTTCGTCGAGCTGCAAAGACGACCAACATCGCTGTTGGAGACTTCGTTCGGGTGAGGAAACCCACCGTCACCTTTAAGGGAGACTTCTCGTTTGGCAGTCCCCGTAGAGTGGTGGAACAGTGCGGACAGTCCTCTTTCCGCCTCGATGATGGCAAGATATGGAACGCATCTAAGCTTGCCAAAGTTCCCTCGAATTCCTATTTTTTGCGTTCACAGGAGAGTTGGAGCGTGCCAAAGACTAGCACACCTGTGTCGCCGTCACTGGGAAATCCTGAGCTACCAGCTGCTCGTGGTGCATCACAAGTAGCGGCTGCGGCTCTGCCTGTTCCTGTGACCTCACAGGCTGCTCACAACGCCGGCTTGCCTGAACCACAAGCTGGTGCGCCTCTTCCTGCCGTGGTGGCCAACCAAGCTGCTTCAGACCCGGTCTTCCCTGAACCACAACCGTGTCCGGCTCCTGTACGTGTCCAACCGCCAAGGGCAAGGCGCCCTCCGAAACGATACGACGACTATGTGCGATAGATAGGGTTTCGTACATTTTGTATACAGAGTATTCTTGTGATACCTTGTGATGAGAGTTGTGCACAAAGTGCCTTGCATTTAACACACTAACAGCGTACTAACACTGAAGGTCTTAAGGGGGGGGAATATGTAGTGTCCCTAGTTTCGGTTTCCATGCATAGTCTGGTAACCTTGGTTGCTCTGTTGTTGTCTTGTATACCGTATTTACTCGTATAATAGGCGCACTTTTTTTCCAGGAAATCCGGCTCCAAGTTAGGGGTGCGCCTATTACGCGGGGTAAAATTTCCGAAAATTTTATTTTCAGCTATAGCATAGACCGCTGATAACGTAAATCACCGAAGTCACGAATATCCGCACTACAGCCGAAACAACCTCCTTCATAGGCTACACTAGCGCAAAACGTGTTGAGCATGCAGTCTCGCGTGTCCGAGAATCGAGGCATGCGATGCGGTGTGCTCACAAGCATTCAAATTTCCAAATATTAACATCGAAAGACCCGCGTTGCCAACAAAATGAATGCGAAAGAAAAACGTACGAAAAGAAAGCGCCATCGCGGAAATTCACCGATTACGTTTCATTACGACCGAAATTTTGTGCTCTGAACGGTACCGATCGTTCGATTTCACGGGCTCGCACCCCCATATCGAAGACATCGAATCGCGAACCACCATTCGAGTGTTACAAGTGCCACCCATGCCCCCTTTCCTTCAAGTTGAGCCACCGCAAAGAGTTACGTTGATTCCGTACAAAACCGCAACTTTGATAGCCCACGACCGCCACCAAAAAGCAACCAACGCTGATTAGGCCTAACCTGCGGTTCGGCATGTTGTCGCGGGAAGTTTGTACAAGACGTCATGAAGATTGGGCGTCGAAAAGCACTGATTCAAGAGCACCGCGCGTGATACGATGTTAAGGTTCGCGGCCGGGAAATAAGCGGCGACAAAAGTCCGCCGAGCTTGTGCAAGTCCGCGTAGTGGCAGCAAAGGCGAAAGCTCGCATCGGAAAGCCGAAAAGCTTTTAAATTTGCGGACGAGGTAGCAAGCGCGCCACGACGCTTTTCACAACAGGAAACTCAAAGCGCACTTGATAAGGACGCGATCGCACGTTCCACGCGGAGCGTGCGCAGCCGGCAAGCGGCCGGAACCACGCTGGTGCAAAGGTTACTCCGACGCCCAGGCAACCGCCCTTCGTGCACTCGGCGAGCCCGCGCAGCTGGCGCAGCGCTGCCGCGGTCTTTTAGATGCGAAGCATCTTATGCTCGGGGCTCTGTCCGTCCCGCGTCCGCCGTTCCCCGTCCCCCGTCCCGCGTCCGGCCACTTTCATGAAATAGTGAAGCACCCATTATGCGAACCAGAACACTGTAGTAATATGAAGGCCGTCAACCCCACTACAATCATCAGAATCATGGCCGAGAGCACAAATAGGCTGCTTAGTTATGGCTAGGCAGGTGGTGTCTGTCGCCCAGGTTGACCCCATTCCTTGAGTCATGGCCGAGAGCACAGAGAGGCTGCTTAGCAATGGCTAGGCAGGTGGTGTCTGTCGCCCAGGTTGACCCCATTCCTTGATCTTGCTTGCATGTTGTTTGGAGGGGGGCTTAGTCCGTCCCTCCTTCCCGCTTCCCCCCTTTCTCTCCTCTAGGAATCCTCTACTCTACGGAGCGGCCCCCCGCGTCCCACACCCCCCCATAGCGCATGCGCGTCCCCTCCCCTATCCTCTCCTACGCTCACCCCCTTTCTCTCCTCTAGGAATCATCTACTCTACGGAGCGGCGCCCGCGTCCCACAGCGCATGCGCGTCCCCTCCCCTGTGCTCTCCTACGCTCACCCCCCTTCCTCTACTCTAGGAATCATCTACTCTACGGAGCGGCGCATGCGCGTTCTCTTCCCCCTCTCTCCTCTAGTAATACGCTACTCTACGGAGCGGCTACGGCGTTCTCTCCTCTTGGAATCATCTACTCTACGAAGCGGCTCACGCGTCCCATTCCCCCCATAGCGCATGCACGTCCACTCCCCCTCTCTCTCCTTTCCTACGGTCCCCCCCCCGTCCTTTCCTCTAGGAATCCTCTACGGAGCGGCGCGAACGACAGGTGGTGTGACAGCTGCATGCTCCGCTGGGGGGCGCCACGGTAGTTCCGCGGTATGAAAATGACAGCGCGCGCGCCTCATTCTCTCTCCTGCGCAGCGCCGCGATGAGCGCCCGGACCACTGCCGTGAAATGAAAGCGGCGACGTTCTTCCCGCTCAAGCTAATTATCTCCCCCTGCTTCGCATCCACACATGGTTCCCTTTAGCGGGAGATGGGGAATTTTTTTCTTTTCTTTTTCCTCGCTCCAGTTAACGTAAGAGGGCGTCGAATTGCAACCGTGCAAATACGGTACAGAACTATTGATCACGGCCAAGTTCGGGGTGCGCCTATTATGCGCGGAAATAAAAAATCTGATTTCTTGCGACCAAACTGGGGGTGCGCCTATTATGCGAGTGCGCCTATTATGCGAGTAAATACAGTATATGGGTGTTCTAAAATAAAGCGGCATTCGGTTTTGTTGTGCTATGGTGGCTTGTTCGCTCTCTTCACGGCCTCAGGCCGCAACACCACACACCTTGCCTCGAGAAAAGATAGTTCCTTTTGATACAACATCACGGACGGCTCGCTAACACAACGATCCTTGTTTTTTTTCAATAAAGTAAGCTTCTAATGACAGACGTGTTGATGATTTCACACGGTCGCCGAGTCACTTATGCAGAAGCTGAAACGTGGAACACAAAGGGATGGAGCTGCTTGGGATCCATCGGGTTCCAAGCCTCAAGTGATGCTCTACTTGCATAAGCTCTCCTACAACCTTTAGAAGGTGGCTGCAAGACATGGTGTGCCGCTGGTCTTTTCGGCGCCAGACAAACTCGGCAATTTGTGCCCGCGCATTTGCAATGGCAAGAGACGCGGTTGCCAGAAAAAACATGAGAAGGCCTTCGTTAAGTGCTCCACGGGGGTTCCATACTCCATTCCATTATCTTGCGGAAAAGTGTACGTCGGGCAAACCGAGAGATGCCTAAATGACCGGCTTAGGGAGCATGCGCAAAACGTCAAGAAAAAAAGCCGGCAGATCCCACGCACTGTGGGAATTGGTGTGCGAAGCAGCCAGGAAAGAACAAATCATGCTTTACATAATTTGCATGTCATGTTTTACACGTTAGGACCTGTCATTTATGTTCGTCGTACAGTCACGTCGCGCAATATCAATTTTGGTGTATATCAAGCTAGCGAACTGGACGCAAGCGCACCATGAGCGTGGCATGTAAATGGCGTTGTTGATGACATGCATAAGTACGCGCATCTTGTGGCACATGGTGCCGCATGTGGATGTGAACCACGCTTTATAGATACGCAGGTTCTCGGAAGGAGCGTGAAATCATCAGCACGTCTGTCATTAGAAGCTTACTCTAAATTTTACTTTCAATATTACGAGTTACCAACTAGCCCAACAAGTTTTAATACCACGAGTTCCACTTCACAGCTGGGCTTTGTCACGCTGGTCTGCGGGACGCACCTGGCACGTATACGCACTGGGTTGTCCCAAATTCCATTCATTTCGTGCACGTGGCCACTTTTGTAGAGGCCTGCGCCTTTCCTGAAGCTGTCACCGCAGAAGTAGCTGTCAGGCACCCGAACGTATGGAAAATCGCAGCCGCGTACTTCAGCCATCTCCTGCAGCAACGCTATGCAATGCGCCATCGTCTGCTCAGCTCCCCGAGTGTACTGTCGCCGGCGCCCGCTAGGTGGCTTTCAGTGGCGCACTACGCATATACCAGCCATGGTCTCGCTCTCTACATGCACTACCTCTGCACCATCGGAGAATGGCGCACCTTCCTCAGGCGCGATTTCACTAGCAACGACCTGTCGCTCGCTTTTCTCCGCAGAAGGGTCCCTGTGCATGTCGCACTCGTAGAGACGCGTACCTTTCCCGGGTGGTACCTCACAAACAGCGGCTTTCTCTGTGACTCTACACTGCACCGTACTTGCCACTTCATCGCACCTTTTGTGCGCTACACATACTACACATAAAAACGGCGGATAATGACTCTGATGCATTGCCCAAATTTGACGATGCGCCATTTCGATCTCTTCGTCCATTGCTCGCATTCTAGCCTCATGTTTACTTGTCCTTTCTTGGCTTCCGCCTCTTTCCTCTTGGCTTCCGCCTTTGTTGCGCTTTCCGCCTCTTCCCTCTCCCAAACTTCCTAGACACATTCCGAGAGCTCGTCATCGTCCCACTCCAATGCGAGAATCGCCTCGCTCAGATGTGGCTTTGTTATGGGGTCCTGCACATCCAGACCTAACTCCCTTGCAAGCAGAAGCAACACACGCTTTCGCAGGGATTTCAAATACGTGGCTGCTTCCAGTACCGCTCTCTCTGTTCCACAAAGATTCCTGTCTTGCAACTAATTAAGCTTGATGACGACAGCTCTAGATTTCTGCCTTGCCTCAAGTTGCCCGTTAACTTAGTCTACAAGTAAAGTCCTGTCTTGTAACTACAGTTAAACCTCGATATAATGAAACTGACACATTCCCGAAAAAATTCGTTACAAACAGGTTTTCGTTATATCCAGTTTCAGCACGAAATTTCGAAAAAGAAACGCACAAATCAAACAAAAGGGGAACTGAAGGCAGAGCTCACCCAAAACACTTATTTAGCAGTAAAAAACTGTGTTGTTATTGCGATAGCAATTATATAGACACTCTCGACGGGTTTTTGCCGTCGCCGCCATGTTCCGTATAAAGTCCAAATTGATAGCAAACCCCCGCGCATCGTAAATTTTACACATGGGTAAAAGTGCGTGAGTGGGGGTGACGAGTGCTGCTGAAGCAGAGATCAAACGAGCCGGCCCATCTCTCTAGCCCCGAGGCCGCATGCGATAAGATCCCCCCGCGTATTAGACCTGCCGTCGAATGCTCAAGCAAAGAGGAAGCACCCCGCCCGTCTTGAACGAGCATGAAAAGACGCGGAGGGGTCGCGGGGATCACTCGAGCAGCAACAGTGAACTTTGATTTTAACGATCGCAGGCGCGCTCGCTATCTCGGCAAGCATCACCGCTCGGCCCGTATACCTTTCCACGTGCTGCGCTCTCAACGCGAAGAGACTGAAAAGAGTACTTCTGCCTGGATCGGCCGTATTTTCTACACCAGCGTTTTTAGGGTTACACGATATCGGATCCAAAAGAATAGGTAGCCAGCCTTACTTCGTATAACATTACAATTTGTTGCTTTCGCATTCATGCATTGCATTCAACACGCCATCGTGTTGCCGGGCCTAATCGACTAATCGCGAGGGCCGATTAGGTCATTAGGTTTGGAGGTCGACTCGTCGCGCGCTTTGCAGTCTTGCGCCGCGCCGCGACTGTCTAGCGAACTCGCGGCGCGGCGCATGACTGCAAAGCGCGCGACGAGTCGACCTCCGAAGATCCGTCGTCACTGCCGTCTCGGGACAGTTTACACCAGCCTTGATTTCGGGAGGGGCACCTCCTTGAAAGGGTCATTTTTCGCTTTGTATGCCATGGCAAAAAACAAATTTCGGGGGGGGGGGCACGTGCCCGGTGTGCCACCCCTGGCTACGCCACTGGTCGTGGCAGCATTCAATGGTCGCCAAGTCATCAAGAAAGGATGACACATGTTCTTTTCGTGTCTTCACACCCAGGAGCACCGTCGGAACGTCAGTCGACTAGGGTTCTTTGCGTGGTGCTGTGCTTTTATGCGTTTGCTTTCGTTTGGAGGCGGACCAGAGGCACGATGCCTCCTCCCTTTCGGGACTGCAAATGAGACCGGCCCGATTGGCGAAAGTGTTGTAAAATAAACATCTTTGTATTTTAACTGCCAAACTCGCTGCTCCTCACTGTTGGGCTCCTGGCGGGAAGGCGAGTACTGACAGCGCACGTGCACTAATGGCGATGCCAGTTACATTGCGTTGCGGCTTTCAAGGCTTGACCAGCCGGCGTACGCGTTTTCATGCGTTTGCTCTAGAGAAGGGTCACCGCTTGCACGAAGCTGGCCACGTGCTTGACATCAAGGAATATGAAAGCGACAACGACTGCAAATTGCTTTGGAAGTGCACCCCGAAGACGAAGTTCAATGCGATAAGCTACGATGTGGAGCTAGATCTAGGTATCCTCATTCCTATTTCTATTTTAAACGCAAAGCATTTCTTATCTCTATCTATAAATGCCTCTATTTCTCTATCTAGCCGCCTACGTCTGGGCGCTCTCGTGGTCGTCTCCTTAAGTTGACATTAACCAAAATTGGCATAGGTGGGTACGAAAATAAGACGAACATGGCTGTCTGGTTGTGATATGGTGGTATGATTAGCGCGAAAATCCTTCCAGTCACGTGCGGCACATACCGGGCGTATACCACGGGCCACGGGATGCTCGTATGAGGCACAGGTGATTCACAGTGGATCGACCCAGGAACGGCGAGAACAGACATTGATAATTTAAGCGGGTGCATGTCCAAAAAATCCGGCATCAACCACGTGAACCCGACGTATGCAAAGAATAGAAATCCGGATCCCAGCAGGAGTCGAAACCAGGTACTCTGAGCGGATATCAAATATTCTACCACAGAGCCAAGCCATGACTTGAAATTACTTTTGAAAAGATCCTATGCGCAAGAAAAATGTCGGTGCAACCAACGTCAATTGTGGTTGCAGTGCTGGCTATCTAATTTCATGACAAGGTAATAAACATTACTCATGTACTCATATGAAACAGACGTTATGTCGGCTTAACGCCAATCTTGGTTTTATTAAGACTTCTTGTTGGGCGAGTTGGTTAACATCAAAGGGGTACATAGTAGCGCAAACTTAGAAAATAGACACGAGAAAAGAAGTAGGAGGGAGCAGAAAGGTCGGGCGCTCCCTCGTACTTGTTTTCTTGTGTCTTTGTTTTCTAAGTTTGTACTATGTACCCCTTTGATTTCAATGTTGGCTCCGCTTTTATAACCGTCAGATAAACATTACATATGTGCTCCTATGAATCTGCAAGCTATATTCAAGCGTTGCTCGACCTGGAACAATACTCTGATCAACGCTACGCGTATGATATTCACAGCATCGGCACGAATTGTGAATTGCAACGTAGCGTGCGCTTCGTTTCAATAACACTGACGTCTGTTCTCTAAAATGTGCGCTAACATTACATCAAACCACAAGTTAGCCTTTAAACGTCAGTGTAGTCGGCATGCTTATTAAGCACACTATCTGCACACAACTCCATCTACAAAAACAAGTCGATACACCTCGTTACGCGTGACTTAAAGCTAAAAAACAAATGCAGCATAGACTCGCTGATTCGCATAAAATCGGTTCCCACAATACGTGGGATGTGCCGAATTTTTCCTAATACTTTGTTATTCTGTCTATACGTTAACATTGTCCCCTAACATTAAAAAAATAGAGCGTACGTCTCCCATTCCCTTCTCGTCTTTACTGGATGCTTCGCCGATTGCACTTGTTCCTCAGTTGTAGTTTTGCACGCCCCCGTTCCTGTTATGTTTTCCACTGATTTTCGATCCTTCGCCGACCCTTAAGATATTGTAATCTTCAGTCTTCGCGCACACGTAGATTTCGGCAGCGCACGACACAAGCAACGAGAGCACAATGAAGAGAAACGAACGTCCAGCCCCGCGCCCCGCAGCAAGCGCCAGCGCCCTTTTCGGCACTCCCATTCCATTAGTTCCCCGTCGCCACCGAAAGAGGCGCCACCAGTCCCCGCGCCCGGTGCCTATACCGCGGAATACAATTCGGAAAAGCGCTTTCCATATGCTCTGTGGCCTCACATATGCGACGCGAACTTCAAGCGTACCGACACGGAGCAGTTCAGAGACTTCTGCAGCAATCGAGGAGTGGCACAGCCAACGCTAGTCGTTTTCTTTTTTTTGGTTTGAAGGAAGGGGGAGGTCACATGCGCGCATTCGCCCGCGGCAGCAAGAACAACGGCAACGCCGGCTCGAGGGGCGCCGGCCCGCCTGCAAGCCTCGCACTCACCGGGGCTCCGAGCACGCCGTGCACGATGCCGCCGATCGCGCTTCGTCGGCGGCGAGGCAACTGCGGAAGATGCATGCTCGTGCCAAAATGGCGAAATCCGGGGCAACATTTTTAGGTTGTCGGTGGCGAAAATTCGTTTTATCAAGGGTGTTCCCCGCTGCCACTTCGTTACATAGAGGTCACAAATACATGTGTTTCTATGGAGTAATGGCGGGGAATAGAAAAACTTCGTTATATCGAGGAATTCGTTATATGGAGGTTAATTATATATATCCAGGTTTAACTGTAATTAACCTTGACGACAATGACAGCTAAGCTTGACAAAGCTTCTATACAGATTCCTACCATGCTTCAAGTCAGTCTACAAGTAAAGCTTCACAAAGCTACTTTACGGAATCCTGTCCTGTCACTGTTAACCTTACGTCTCCCGGCCGCGGCGGTCGCATTTCGGTGGAGGCGAAATGGTAGAGGCCCGTGTACTGTGCGATGTCAGTGCACGTTAAAGAACACCAGATGGTCAAAATTTCCGGAGCCCTCCACTACGGCGTCTCTTATAATCATAATCATATCGTGGTTTTGGGACGTAAAACCCCAGATATTATTATTATTATTAACCTTACGTCACCGACAGAAAGAGTTTAACTCTTTCGTTACCGTGTCCATAGGACATGGGTCACCGGTGACCCATACGCGCCACAAGCTATTTTAAAATATGAGCACTCCTATGGACTTGCAGCACCATCTGTCGTATTCTCTAGGCACCAATCTTTCATTTTTTGCGTAGTTTGTATTTTTTTCGTGCAGCGGCGATTTAAGCGGCGGTTCCAATTGTGTGGTTTGCTCCGTCTGTTTACGAAGATGGCAGACGCTTTTGTTGCCGGTCCCTTGCGCGAACGACGCCTTTCTGGCAATTCTGTTGCATCTGGAAGCGATCATTTGGCTGCTTCTAGCAGCAGTGATTCAGATGATGATCCCTTCTTTTTTTTTTAATTACGCAATTCCACATATTTTTTGTGTAGTGAAGTCATACATAATGATTAGAGGCCGGATTTTTAGGCACTTAAAAAGCGCGTTTTATGCGCCAAAAATAGGCAGGCAAAACACAGTTTTAGGCTTCCAAAATCGTAAATATAGGCACAATAAATTTTTACACAAATTCAAAACATTTGAAACAAAGACGTACGAGACCTGTACTTACGACAGAAATGCAAGAAATGTTATTGTTCACGATGACATAAAGGCGCCAACAGTTTGAACATAGCCACGCAACTGTCCTTTTTGCCGCGCGGTTCGTAGAACACAGTCTCTCCTTTTATTCTCTATCATGGTGAGTAAAGTGTCCACCGTGGAATCGACACAGTCGTGGATCTCTTTATTTTTGGCATGCACAGAAACAGGTAGTTAGACCGTTGAAAAACCAGAAGGGAGGGATGCCTCGTATTGGCCGGGTCTAATCGCGTAGGGTCAGTTGCTACTCTGTCGACGAACACCTTTAAAGGGCCTCTCACCAGGTCTCAGCATTTAGAACTTACAAGTGTTTTGCATGAACTTGGCACTCACGATCACGTCTGCCAAGATTTGCAACGTTACGCGTTGCAAATCTTGGCAACATAATCGTCAACGTCTACATTCCATAGTAGACGTTGACTTGCTCCCGTTGACTTGCTCCTCGCAATGTTGTTAGGGCATTGTCCCTAACAACATTGTCCCTTTCACATTTACGCGCCGCGGAAAAATGTGAAATTTCAAAATGAACAGCGCTTGCCCTTCTCGCAGGCGCGCGACCCAAGATGGAGGGCTTGACGTACAACAAGGAATGCTCCTGCGTAGTTATCTGAGCTCTGACGTCGCTCCTCTATGTAGACATTGGTGATCTGACATCGCTCCGCAGTAGCACGTGACACTGCGAGAATTGTTCGAGGCGACATGTGTAATTTCTGTAATATGTTGCTTAAATAGATGAATGAAAGTTGAGAAAAAATAATACAACACACCAGCGCAATGTGTTTGCATTTTTATATTTTATTTCATACTTCGAATCGCAGCGAGATCTGAGACTAATCTGCCTCCGTTTCGTATGCGTTCGTGTTTTCGCCGTTCCCGTGTCAAGCCGGCACCAGCCCTAACAACGCTCGGCGCGATTTTGGTGCATTGGCCCTAACAACAGTTCAAGCTGTGCGACGCGGTGTGT
Source organism: Rhipicephalus appendiculatus (assembly GCA_030522465.1). NCBI lineage: Eukaryota > Metazoa > Arthropoda > Arachnida > Ixodida > Ixodidae > Rhipicephalus > Rhipicephalus appendiculatus. Next base: position 1,922,110 of record JALIZH010032921.1, on the reverse strand, counting down.
CGCGGTAAGAATACGTGATCCGTGCCAGTCTCTCCAACCATGCGCGCACTGAGAGATCCATCCCAAAGAAATAGGCACTACACTACAGAGAACGCCGAAACGACACAACACCGCTCGCGTGCACGACCTGGCTCAGGCACGTCATGCGCACGTGACCTTGCTTGCTCATGACGCCTCCTCGCATAATGGTTTCGTGGCTCGTAATGAACCAACTTGAAAAATTGTTGGGGTCCAACGCTCTTCATTGGGCACGCATCAACAAACAAAACCAAACCCGCGTGCACATGACATTTTTCGTACTTTTGATCTACACTCCTTTCCCCTGACAGCACTCCATGGTTTCGCATTGGTCCGTCACCTTCCCGCGGCAGCACAGGGGGAGCTGCTATTTCTTGTCCACTGCCACAACCATGTCTTCAAGGTGGTTGACTTCCATGTTTATTTCCCTCTCCCCATTTCATAGTAGACGTTGACTTGCTCCCATTTAGGGTTGCAGAAACAGCGTCTTTTCCTCTCCTGAACCTCTCCTCCTTTAGCCGCTCGCGACATCTCAGCGCGTTGGCGTAAGATGGCCGGCGCGTCCCATTTTACGGCTCCTAGCGATTGTTTTCCGGAAATTGTTTGAACTAGAAGGCTAGTTTGAACCCCCTAGTATTCCTAAAGGTCAATGTTGCCTGGTAACATGAATAACGGTCTCAAACTGCACTCGAAAGGGAAATTTGGGGTTAAATAGTGTTCATATAGGCACCCATTTGGAAAATAAGCATTTATGGGCACTTATAGACGTTTAGGCACGATCGCCAAAAATAGGCATTTATAGGCACTATAAAAACACTATAAAAGCCATTCTTAACCTCTAATTCGTGCTTATATATGAATGTGGCACGATAGGAACGCAAGGAACAAAATAGGCATTTGCCTATAATCCGGTCTCTAATAATGATGTTCTGGCGCCGTCTGCGACACTGTACTTTCCCAGTTAAGATTTTTTTTCTTGAGCAACCATAGAGCGCAATATGTCCATATATACATGGTTCAATAGCCCATTTCTTTCCCTTTTTACTAATATTTACTGTGCTTCTGTGTGTGAGAAATTTGTGCAATAAAAAGAAAAAACTGTGCAACCTGAAGTGTAACTCGTGCAGTTGTTGAGCTAGGTCAGTGAAGCTTTTCTGTTAGGTAGATGTCTCCTATCTAAACAATTTGTATACTTCAGAATATTTTCCAGATTTACTTCTTTTATGTAGTAAACATACAATTGCAAATGTTCTTTCAAATTTACAAGAAATGTTACCTTCAACGATTTTTTCTGCATATTAGTTTCCAAGTTCAGTTTTTTAAACTTACACAGGTCAAAAGTACTTTTACTTAGCTTTCTCTTGATGTATTGCATTACAGTATAACCATTTTATTACTTATTACAAAAGAATACCAACAAAAACCTACGAAAAGTTGCCCATTTTCCCACGGTAACGAAAGAGCTTAACCAAGCTATCACACAATTTTCTGCCTGACGCAAGTTACCTGTTAACCAATGACCAAGACGGCTATACTCTACCAGCTTTTACTTAACACTTAGAGTAAATGCCTGGCAAAGTCCAACAGAAAATGTCGGCACTCGCCCAGCTTGCAGCCCGGCCTCCAGCGCAGTGCATCTCAGAAGTGCCGTTCAGTTGAGTCCTGAGGTCGATGAGCTCGTGTCGTCCCACCGCTGCCACCAGTTGTTGGGACTCTGGAGTTTTGGGAGCTTCCCACCGCTGGTGCCAGTCGCTCCGTCACCCTAGTTGGCCGCATTGCACCACTGCCTCGATCTGTTGCGCCCGGTGATTGCAGCATCTCGCTCATACCTGTCGTCATGAACCAGGGTCCGGCAGGTCTCGATATTGGTAGCTGGCCCCCGCCGTCGGACCCATGGTCCTACTTTCCAGAGAGGAGAGGCGCTCTGTGATGGAATTCACCAAGTTTTGGGCCCAGGACCACTCAGCAAGGAACTGAGTCGACTCACGAGTGCACACACACACACACAGAATATATTTACAGAGAAAGACAGAACTATCCCTAATCGAGTACATGCAGTCCTATCTGTAATACTAATTGTCTCTGAATGAGAATGGTCTCGCCGTGTTCGAAGGCTTTTCCAACGCTGACGCTGGTGGCGCGGAGCCGGCGCGTCGTCGGGCTTGTTGACGTTCAGCACGTGAGTCAGTACTCGCCAGGCCACGGCCCTCTGCCCGCAGCAGTAGCAGAACTCGGTAGTTCAGCCGCTCTCGGCCTCCACGTTGGTCCCGGCCGCTCACCGGGGTCGTGCCAGCTGCTCAGAACGGCTGCTGCAGCAGCGGCCCACAGCACACGGGACACGATCGCCGCTGTGGACGGCAGCGAGGACAGCGTCACCTCGCCTGATCCCTGGGCCAGTCGCCCAGCCGGAGTTCAGGCCTCGTTCGTCGCGGTTGCTAAGCCGTCAGGAACAGCAGCCGGAACCCCTGCGCATCGCCTGGTCCCTGGGCCAGTCGCCCAGCCGGAGTGCAGGAACGGTAGAGCGCCTTGAGGGTGTCGCCTAGTTCTCCGCACCGGACGTCCAGCCGAGAACCATCTGTCCTTGACCGCTGCGCTGCCTCGAACCACCGGAGCACGCGTCGCAGGCGTCAGCGTCGGAAAAGCGTCGGAAAACGACAGGTTTATTTACATGGTTAGAAACTGAGAAGTCGACATAAAATGATCAAGTGAGTAAGAATTGAAGAATTACTGAAATCATACAAAATGTCTTCGGCTTATGTAGCGCCGCGTAGCCAACCCTGGGCGCATTGTCCACATCTTCAGCCAATACGGCTCTCGATGGTCTCGGTGCTCCACCCACGAGGGTGGGGAAAGACCACAATATGCACGTGGAGAGGGCACAGTCCAAAACGACGCCCAAATATGGTCACAAAAGCACAGCATCAAGATTTTGCACACGACACCAAGCTTTTGCACACGACACCAAGATTTTTTTCCACGTCCGAGGACCTTGGCTTGGCCTGGTTCCAAGAACTTTCCCGGCTAGGGGGAAGAGTCTAAAAGCGGAGATGGGGGGAGGGGTCGTCATCTTCGAAAAGACCGGCTCTCTTGGACACGTATCAAACTTGCCTGTCTGCGCTCGAGCAGATGAATGTAGCGGCCTGACAGGTTTGTCTTCAAACATGCTACCTGTCTTGAACCATGCCACCCCACGCAGCAGATACTACGGAGAGAAGGGGGGGGGAAGGGGAGGTCGACTAATCCCTCGAAAGGTGCAGCGGCAGTTGGGTTAGCCTCAGCTGCCACCCCAAACGGCAAATACCACGGTGGCTTCGACGACGGCCTCGTCCCTCATTGCTGGTCTGGAATGCCTCTTGTACCTCGTAGGGAGTTGAGGTCACAATGGCTTTTCCTGTCTCGTTTGTTTTCTTCGCGCAGGACTGGTCGGTTGACACCTTTTGTTCGCGCCTGGCAGAGAGGTAGCCATCAACTGCTCATCCTGGCTTGGAATGTGTCAATGAACTATTTGTCAGGTTCGCAGCCGTGCCCGTCCTAGCTGCCAATGACGGTCATAACAGTGGTGATTTTCGCAAACTATTGGCGTGGGATTGGGGTGAGCCAGTCCATTCTCCAAGCCCAAGCGCTTACATTTCGATCCAATCCAAGTTGTCCGGAGACCGTTTTGTATCCATTCTATTGACAGAACGGGGCCTCCACCCGTTCCGTGCGCTTTCTTTGGCTATTCTCACGTCTTGACCGTCGGACAAGCCTCGACCAATCCCCAGGGTGCGTACAGATCCTTGAAATCCTTGAAAACACTTGAATTTAAAAAATACGTTTTCAAGGCCCTTGAAAGTCCTGGAATTTATGCCCGTCCTTGTAATTGCCCGTCCTTGTAATTCCTTGAATTTCACGGGCAATGCACTCTCATATTGACATTGCGACCTCATTAATGTGGTAGATCGGCGTCGACCTGACAAACTCCCCATTTCGGAAACAGCGATTCGGAGCGAGCACGCATGGCCCCGTTTCACAGAACTGCACGGGAAAAGAAAGATTTACCGCGTCAAACAGCGCACGAACGAAGCGAGAGACGCGTACCGATCCTCGGTGCTGGCTTCTTGTCAGTGCTTACACTACTTTCCTTGTCCTTTCTTTCTTTTCACCCATGTTTTCACCTTTCGTTGTCGGTCTGCCTTAAGCAAGAAGTGAAGCTAAAGTAAGCTAGAGTGGAGCGACTTTGCCACTCATGTTTAGTGCCTTTGTCAATGTAGCCAGCAGTTTAATGCATATCCGCTGTCGTTTCGCTGCCATCGCAACTAGCAGAAAAAAAACAAACAAGCAAACTTCTACTGCTAAACACCAAAAGTACTTTTTAAGACACTATTTGATGCTTAATAATTGGCTTCCAGGCGGTATTTTTATTTTTCGCATAAGCATTAACAATTTATGGATAGCAGGTTCCCATTTAACTGTTGGCAATATTGGCAGGATTCCAATCTGTGTTCCGCTGTGTCTACACTATGCTAATGCATGGCATTTTTTGTGTGGTTTCTGTTTTGTGGTGCACGTGCGTTGTGTTGTGTTGGACGCCTGTGTATAACGGGAGTTTCAAGGTGAACTTCCATCTTTTCACGTCAGCGGCATCAATTGGGAAACACTGGCATAATGCCGGGAAAGTGTAAATTCCAAGCTGGGTGGCTTAGCAATGACAACTACAACAAGTGGATTGCGCCGGACACGACCGATCCCCACCGAGCCGCATGTAAACCATGCGGGAAAACGTTTGACATTGCGGCAATGGGCGAGTCGGCACTCAAAAGCCACATGAAGAGTGCTAAGCACAGTAGCGCAATGAAGGCGGCGGCAGGAAGCACGGTACTTAACTACCTTGCCCCGACGACGGAACAACGGCGCGCTAGCACAAGCGAAGGACCTACCCGCGCGGTTTCATCGCAGGCGATGGATTTGGATGGTGCTTGTAAGACCTATGACATGGTCACAGATGCTGAAATCTTGTGGGCTCTGAAAGTGGTCGCGAGCCATTATTCATACAGGTCTTCGGCACAAGCTGCAGATCTCTTCAGGTACATGTTCCCCGACAGTGAGCTTGCGAAAGCTTTTTCCTGCGGAGAGAAGAAATGCTTTTACATAGCGTGTCACGGGCTTCAGACAGCTACGTCGTGCTTTTTGATGAATCTGCCAACGAGTTTCTTCAGCAGAAGCAAATGGACGTACATGTGCGATGCTGGAATTCCTCGCACAACGTCGCAACAAGATATCTCACATCAGTCTTCATGGGACATGCGACTGCTGACGGCATCCAGGAAAAGTTGTTAAAGGCCCTCGAACCTTTACCACTTGGAAAGGTGGTCCAAATTTCAGTGGATGGACCTAATGTTAACTTAAAATATTTAGGTCCCTGCAAGCAGATTTGCATGAGAACTACCAAGTGCAGTGTGTTGATCTTGGCACATGTGGACTGCCTATAGGGCGGGTATTGTGGCCAGTACATGGGGTCTTGATGTCCTACTGTCAAGTCTGAGCATGCTCTTTGACAACTGCCCAGCACGAAGAGAAGATTTTACAGCCACAGCTGGGCAGAGCACATTTCCGCTGAAGTTTGTAGTGCATCGCTGGGTGGAAAATGTCAAAGTGATCGAAAGGGCTCTGCTTCTCTGGAGTGACATCAGGAAATACATAGAAGCAGCAAGGAAGAAGAATGTCACCCTACCAACGTGCGCATCTTTCGAGAATTTGTGTCGGTTCTTTCATGACCCTCTTGTCCTGGCAAAGCTGAACTTTGCTCTAATTGTTGCCATGGCTGTCAGATCCTTCTTGGTTGAATACCAAGTAGACAAACCTATGGTTTTCTTTTTGGCAAGGGACCTGGAGACAGTTGTAAGAACGCTGCTCATGAGGTTCATAAAGTGCTCAATTTTGTCAGCAGCTGGGACCAGTGGCCTTCTGAGGCTTGATATTGAAGATGTGAGCAAGCATGTTTCACTGGAAAAAGTGGACATAGGCCACACATGCGAGCAGATTATCAAAGACTGCAAAGCAAGCGCGAAAGATGTATTCCAATTCAAAATGGAATGCAAGAAGTTTTTGATAGCTGTTGCAAAAAAAAATTGTCAACAAAAGCCCTTTGAAGTCAACCCTAGCCAGAGGCCTGTCCTGCCTAGACGACCCGCGGCTTATGTGCAGCAAGCCAGATGAATGTCTTCCAAGCCTAAGGAAAGTGCTTGATGCTCTCACCGCAGCTCGCAGATTTGACGAAAAGCAGCGAGACTCCGTTTTAGCTGAATACACGGAGTTGTTGCAACAGGAAAAGAATCGGCTTCGACTGTTCCAGAAAAGTTCAAATAGGCTGGATGAGTTCTACTATGAGCTTATTGGCCTAAATTGCTCATGTGGTGAGCTTTGGAATGTTGTCAAATTGCTACTTGTTCTCAGCCACGGACAAGCAACAGTCGAGCGTGGGTTTAGCGTAAACAGTTGCTGTAGAGAACCTCGCAGACATGTCCTATGTGTCGCTACGCATCATATGTGACTCTGTAGAGAAAGCTGGCGGTATTCTGAATGTCCCCATCACGAAGGAGCTACTGATGTCAGTGTCAGCAGCAAGGAATCGCAACAATGCGCACATCGAGGCTCAAAAGCAGAAGAAACTTGATGACGCTAGGCACTCAAAAAGGCGTCTGATCAATGATGAGATCAACAACATGAAGAAAAGAAAAAAGGATCTGGAAGCTGTCATTGCTGATTTGACTGTTTCAGCGGATCACTATTCAGAAAAAGCGGAAAAATCAAATGATATCACATTTGTAGTGAAGCCCAACAGCTTGCGGAGGACTGCAAAAACTAAAGCGGAAGAGCTGGTAAACCTCACACAGTTAATACAAGACAAGTCCCAGCAGCTTTTGTGAACCTGCAGTAGTTTGTCGTGAACATTTGTATTTTGTTGGGACTACGAAAGTGTTCAGAGCTGAAGATTTGTAATGTATTTGTGGTATGCAGTACTGAGCACAGAAGAGTCCTAGCAGCAGTTGTGAACATTTGTCATGAACGTTTTTTTTCTCGTTATTATGGACTTGAGAAGTAATCAAGACTGAGAATTATACTGTAGTTGTGGTGTACATGTTTTCTAATACACTCAAACCTCGATATAACGAACCCCGATATAACGAAATATCGGTTATAACGAAGTAAACGAAGAGTAGTCTTCCAATAGATATAGTGTTACGAATGAACCTTTATAACGAATTTTCGGATATAACGAACTTATTTTCATGTAACATGCAACTTTGTTATAATGAGGTTTGAGTGTAACTAAGTGCAAAAAAACTGTGCAAAATATTTAGGAAATGCTTAATGAATATTACCCAGTTAATATAGAACTGTCATCAGCTGTTCTAGACTTCTTGTGTGTTGTGAACTTTTCAGTGTTATGGACTTCAGAGGTGATGAAGTCTGGACATTTTAAATATAATTGTGGTATAAATTTATTCGTGATAATATGGTTATAAGTGCAATATCACTATGCTGGATCATTTGGAGATGTCTGAGCAGCTGTTATTTGTGTTCATTGTGTGATTTCTTAATATCTCGGACTTGACAAGCGATCAAGATTAGACATGTTTCACATAATTGTTTTACAATATACAATAATTTAACGGCAGCGTAGCAAGACTATGCTGAATGTTTCGGAGATGTTTGATGAACATGCTTAGATTATACTATATAAGTCAGAGCAGCCATTGGGAGTGTTCATTGTGAGTTGTGAACTTCTCTGTGTAATCTCGTGGACTTGCGAATGGATCAAAGCTAGTCATTATTATAATCATTGTGATATAGGGGGGTATGCACTCAGCCTTGATCCGCAAGGCGGCAACACCATTGCGGCACCATTTTGTAGGCCCATTCATACGCGCCGTCCGTGCCCCGGCGTGCAGAAGGTGTTCTGTAGGCCTCTAGTCGTCCAAGTTGCCGTACAGGTCTCAGACACAGCGTGTGCAGCGAGTTTCTTGCGAGTGCATGGGCCTGCAAAATGGTGACCCCACCCCTAGCGCTCCTCGCGGGTGATCTCAAGTGCTTCCTCCTCTACATTTAGTTATCTTTATAAAAATGAAATAACATGACCCTGAATGTTTAGAATATGCTTGGTGGACTTCACCAAGCTTATACTAGAGAAATCTCAGCCGCTTTTGTAAGCGTTCATTGTGCGCTGTGATCTTGAGAAGTTATCAAGACTAAACGTATTTGTTGTAATTGTGATAAGCATTTATTTATTGTAAGTGCAATAAAACTAGTCATTTCTGGAAATTTTAGGGTAAAATTATTCCAACTTTGCATGCCGCTTCGAGTCCTTGAAAAACCTGTGACAGGTCCTGGAAAGTCCTTGAATATCCTTGAATTTTTGCTTTGGAAACCTGTACGAACCCTGAATCCCGTGCGGCTCCCTCTAGTTCCGACCCGCCTACAATCTTTGACGGAAAGGTTGCAAGATAGCCCCCAGGGACAGTGGTACTTTGATTATACTTCCCCGGGGCTTGCAATGACCCCTATTTTACAAATCTGTTTGGTTTAGGCAAAACCCCCCATAGAAATAATGAGTTGAAAACCTTGGCTATATGATGCAACTTTACGACGAGCCCGCCTCGTATGATGTCTCTCTTGGGGTTTGAGAAAAATATACTGTGTGTGTGGGACGGCGAAAAGAGGGTGGGTTCGGGCGGACAGGCGGACTCGCTGCGTAGAAGGCATTAGGCTGTGGAGTAGGATCCGCAAAGGGTCGTAGTGACGGCGACGGTCGTCTGGCAACTTCAGCGTAAGTCAGAGGTGCGGAGATAGGCGAAGGATGGTAGGTGGAAGGCAGAGCGTCAGAAACTTGCTCCTCTATCGCTTTTCGTAGAGTTGGGGTCAGCGTGTGCGCACTGGTCGGAACGTAGGGCACAAGAGACAATTGTCGCGCCACTTCTTCTCGGACAAACTGCTGGATGTGTTGCATTAGCGTGGTCTGTTCGGCAGAAACAGCGCCAACGGTCAATGCAGATGTGGTGGCCGCGTCGGGGCTCGGAAGTCACGTAGAAATGCGCTCTCTCCGTAGCTCGTCGTAACTCTGGCAGTACTGAGTCAGCTGGGCGACAGTTTGGGGGGTTTTTGGCAACGAGCATGTGGAAGGCGTCGTCCTCGATACTTTTCATAATGTGCCGGATTTTGTCAGTGTCGGACATTTCGGGATTGATACGACGGCAGAGGTCGAGAACATCCTCAATATAAGAGGTAAAGGTCTCGCCAGAGCGCTGTGCACGATCGCGCAAGCGCTGTTCGGCGCGGAGCTTGCGAACAGCGGGTCGGCCGAAGACTTCTGTAAAGCGCGTCTTAAAGGATGACCAAGTGGGAATGTCAGCTCGATGGTTGTTAAACCAAAGCTGTGCCACACCTGCGAGATAGAAGTGAAGGTAGCCAAGTTTGTCGGTATCATCCCACTTATTGTGAGCGCTTACTATTTCATACTGGGACAGCCAGTCTTCAGCATCTTGGTCGTCGGTGGCATTGAAAATCACCGGATCTCGCTGTCGTGGCATGCCGGAACAGGTGACAGATGGGATTAGGGCAGCAGGCGGCTGGGCCATGTCGTCAGGCATTGGCGAGGCGGGGGGGTTCGGGTAGAGTTCGGGATCGGAGTTCCAGGGTGAGGAAACCAGCACCTCCACCAATTGATAGACGACGTTTAGCAGTCGAGGTAAGGCAACCGTTTTATGTGACGAGCGGCAATGAGACAGCAGTCAGTGGCCACAGCAGAACCAGCTCGAGCATCAACCACAACAACCGTCTTCTTCGTCGTCTCTCCATAAATAACCGTATTTGTCTCTACAATACCACATTTACTCAACTCTAATGTGCGCCGATCTCTCGCGGGTCCAAAATAAAAATGCACCTGAACGAAATAGGGGCCTCAAGCTTTTTGCCTCCATCTAAAATGCGGCCGCTGCGGGCTGGATTCGATCCCGCGATCTTCGTGTCCAAAGAAAACAAAAGTCGTGCACATCGCATTTTTTTTTGCTCTTCACTCTCCCTTGACGGCTTTCCGCAGTTTTGCATTGGCCAACTGCTCACGCCATGTCAGCGGCAGTGGCATATGCTAGCTGCCGCACTTAACCTCACTGCTGTTAGCGGTGGTTTTGAGGGAGTTGTCTCTAGAGGACTTAAATGAACCCCACAGACTTCCGAACAGTCAGTGTTTTCCGGTAATATGATTAACAGTCCCGAAGTGCATCCAGTGGTGGATCCAGAGGGGGGGCGGTAGGGGTGATTGCCCCCCCCCCCCCCCCCCCCAAAGCCCCTGCAGCCACTCCCCCCCCCCCCCCCTTCAGTGCCTCTCGTACACCCCCTTTGTCAGGTTGCCTGTGGACGTTGCCACGGCTACCACTGCCCAATCAATGGTAGCCGAGCGGTTAGAGCGTCTGTTTCCAATGCAGCAGGTACCGGGTTCTATTCCCAGTGCCGCTGAACACCCCCCAATTTTTCTAATGGGTGCTTGGTGTTGTGGGAATCCCGTTCTCGAGGTGGTGCCCCTTTCTTTCCTCCAAATTCTTTAACTGTCCCTTTCCCAACGACGCTGAGCCTCTCTTTCGCTACTTTAATCCCCTAACACTGCACGGGATAGTTGAGGTGTCCTCCTCTTCTCTATCCAAGAATCTCACCTCCCCAACCCCCCTTGCTTCCCCGGCAATAGGGGGTGGCAGCTTAACAAAGCCTCTTAGCGGCGTAAAGACAAGATGCTGGACTGCACACATCGCTGACTTATCTTAGCCAGAGAAGGTTGCGACAGCGAAAAACATTTTTTTTTTTTTTGTTTTTTACGGCGCTCCCAGTGCAGCTTGTCGTTTGGCACGAAGTTTCCCTTGTGAGAACTGAAAGTTCAGAAGCTCTTGAAACGATGCACCTGCAAGGATTAGGATGTCGTAGTCAAGTACAGAAATGCCGTGTCGTTGGCACGGTATTTGTGGTGTTTATAGGTGCCTTTACTGGAATTAGGAGCGGCAAAAGCACAACGAGCGAGAAAGGAGGAGCGCTACCATAGTCCTGTTCCATCGCATTTCCATAACTTGCATATTTCGCCGGAGAGCTTTCGCGACGCGCAAATAAGCGGCAGGTGCAGTTTTGAGAACAACAGCTATAATGCTGTAGGTTTGACGTTGCGCTGCATAAAAAACACAAAGGGCTGCTTACAGCGTAGGAGTGAAAAGGAAGGTGCTGCATCGTCTTTGTTTAGGCCGAGGATATCCACTCTCGAATTTGGCGGGAAACACCGGTGCACATTGAAAAAGCCCAGGCGGCTGCCGACTGTCCCACAGTCCTGTGAGTATCGTAGACATGCGTGTTGCCACCCGAGCCGTATGAATTTGGAGACTGGTACTATGGTTGTCGTTGGACCCGTCCCGATGACGCAAGGTTAGCGTAGGCCACGCACAAATATATAACCGGCGTTTAGAACTTTAGATTTCATATCGACACCATTATGTATTTTTTTTTAGTTCAGGACAAGCTGCAGTATTCGAGCTACCAGGCACGCCAGTAATCAACCAAATATATGCTGCTATTTTTCGTCATCGACCTGTTCAGAGCAGTGATTAGAGTTTACCTTAAATTTCTGCCACCCTTTTAACGCAGTTATGAGGAATATACCAATATCCTAGAATCCGCTCTAACAATATGCATCAGTGCCTGAATTAAGTACTTTTTGCATCAGCATATCTTTTTTTTTTTTCATATGACAAAACTTCAAGGTACGTTTTTCTATACATGTTGCGTTTACAAAGAATATGAACATTTATTGTTTGACTTGGATGAAAGAAAGACCGCCAATAATTTTGTGCTGAGAAGTTTTAAAGGTGCTAAAGCAATGTCACATAAACTGAACCAATTTCGCTAAACTACAAGCGATATGTTGCGCGCTGATATATAGCGGCATTTTTCTCCCTTTCAGCCCGATATAATGTTGCTTCGCATTATTTATTCTTTCAATTACAAAATGCGCAGTTGATTTTTTATAGATATTGCGCAGAAAGTACTTTGCAAAGTTTACGTAAATATGCGTAAGCACTGTGCTACCAGCTAATATTCATCGTCTGTGATGATGTTGCTCTTCTGCTTTGTCGTTGCTGTCATCGTTTTATTTGTTAAATTGATACGACTTGCACGTCGAGATGAGCAAGTGGCGCAATGCTTGCGATCTACTCTGTGCACACACTTACTATTGTGAGAATTTTGTTGGCATGAGTAGGCTCCCCTGTTAGTGATTTAGATACTCATAATTAGTATTTTAGATACGTTCTAAAATAAATAGTTTGTTTTGCAACCAGCACATGCGCAGCTCCGAAACCTCCTCCACACACTCACACGTGTGCCGCCACTGGTCCGGTACTGAGAAACGCAATTTATTTAGTGATGGTTTGTCTCCTCCTTTTCTGATCAAGAAGGCTCCGGCTTTACATTTCCCTCACGTTTCGGAGGCACTGTTCCCAGCGAGCGGTTCATGTTTGCAGGTGTGTTCTGAATTTCCCAAAACTCTGGTAACAGCCTTCTTCCCGGATTCCTTTTTGTCACAGAAGCGCCATCAAAGTCAATTTTGTGGTCGCGCTTCTCACATTTTACCCCTTGAAAGGTGTGCCCTCGCTTCTCAGATACTGAAAGCGACCTGGAGGGGGGCTGAGGGGGAGCAACAATCGCGCACCTGTTGTCGTGCCGTCTCTTCGGCGCCATATACCGACGATAATTGGCCAAGCGTATAATCCTCGTACAAGTGCTAACAACGCGGGGTAGAGATGTCGGTATTCAAACTTTAAAGCCCTGCGCGACCGACTGGACATTAACCTTTGAAGTGCAAGTGTGGGCTCATCATTACGACCATGCCAATGCCCTAGGATTGGTGGAATCTTGGTTACCGCGTGGTGAGAGGGAAAAGGGGGGTGGACCCCAACCACGCTTATTAAATCCGGTGCACCGGAGAGCGCTGTGCTTGTTCACTGAAATCTGAATAATGTAAGCACTTAATTGTATAAAGTTTTCTTCCTTACGTCGACTTGCCCTGATGACCGCCCGTGTTCGCACCGGCCACGTAACCCCATTCCGAACAAAGGCTTAGCGCAACAAAATTTGCCTATATCTAAAGTGTGAAAGGCCGTAATTTGTTTTCTTTTAATTTGTTACGATTAGAAAACTGATTAGAACTAATGAGTGGGACTATTGTGAACACAAATTAACAGTATTTAACAAATTAACAGTAATTAACAAATTTATGCTGTGACGAGGTTCTTGTGATAATGTGAACTACTGAAAACAAAAAAAAATTCCCCATCTCCCGCTAAAGGGAACCATGTGTGGATGCGAATTAGCTTGAGCGGGAGGAACGTCGCCGCTCTCATTTCACGGCAGTGGTCCGGGCGCTCATTGCGGCGCTGCACAGGAGAGAGAATGGGGCGCGCGCGCTCCGTCATTTTCATACCGCGGAACTACGGTGGCGCCCCCCAGCGGAGTAGGCAGCGGTCACACCACCTGTCGTGCGCGCCGCTCCGTAGAGGATTCCTAGAGGAGAGGACGGGGAGACCGTAGGAGAGGAGAGAGAGGGTACGTGTATGCGCTGTGAGGGTGTGGGACGCGGGAGCCGCTCCGTAGAGTAGAGGATTCCTAGAGGAGAGAGGGGGGAGAGGAGGCGCATGCGCTGTGGGGATGTGGGACGCCGGAGCCGCTCCGTAGAGTAGAGGATTCCTAGAGGAGAGAGGGGGGAGAGGACGCGCATGCGCTGTGGGATGTGGGATGCGGGCGCCGCTCCGTAGAGTAGATGATTCCTAGCTCGTGGAAACGTGCTTCCATTCACCCCTTATTTAAATCGGGTAATGTTCAATTATTAAGCAATTATAGACCCATCTCTTTAACAGCACATTCTTATAAAATGCTAGAGCATATTATCTTCAAGCACATCATGGAATTCCTTGAAACAAACAAAATTTTGAGCACTTCCCAGCACGGTTTCAGACGGCTTCTTAGCACCATTACTCAACTAACAGAATTCGTCCATGACATCAGCAGCTCTTTAGACATAGGTGACCAGGTTGATACGATATTCATTGATTTTGCCAAGGCCTTCGACACTGTATCACACCCTAAACTATTGCACAAATTGTTCGTTATACTAAAGAATGCGTCATTGGTTGGCTGGATATCTGACTTTCTTTTGCAGCGCACGCAATATGTGCGCTTCAACTCTACTAACTCGCCTTCGATGCCGGTTTCATCAGGAGTTCCCCAGGGATCTGTACTATGACCCCTCTTATTCCTGCTTTATATTAATGACCTCCCCTTGCACACTTCTGTGAAAATACGCCTTTTCGCAGATGACTGCGTCCTGTATCATACTGTTAAATCTCCACTGGATCATGCCATTCTTAACAATTCATTTTCTCATATTTGTAGCTGGTCCAAATCTTGGCAAATGAATATTACTTCTCCAAGACGGTCATTATGTCATTTACCAGACGTTCATGCCCGTTGACTTTTGACTACGGTTTTTGACAATGTTAGTTTGTGCAGGGTGTCCGAATTTAAGTACCTTGGTATCCTTATGACGCATAATTTATCATGGTCCAAACATATTGATCTCACTTGCAACAAAGCCCTTAAGAGTTTAGGTTATTTACATCGTACGGAGCCGTCTTGCTCCTCAGGAAACCAAACTGCTTACCTACAAAACTCTTATTCGTCCCATTCTCGAATATGGTACTGTGGTTTGGAACCCCCCATAAGAAATGTGATATCAAGAAACTAGAATCCGTTCAGAAAAGAGCTGTGCACTTTGTATGCAAGAGATATGACAGGGATTTTTCTCCAACGAATTTCCTTCCACAGCTAGGTCTCACTACACTTGCGAAGCGTCGCCATGTTGAATGCCTAAAATTTCTGCACAATTTAATCGATTCTTCTCGCTTTGGCACTTTAGAATCATATCTGAACTTTTCCAGATCTTTGTCCACGAGGAATGACCATGCCCTTAACATTGCAATTTTTTTCACCCACACTGACATGTTCAAATACAGCTTTTTCCCTTCAACTATAGAAGCCTGGAATTTGCTGCCCGGAAGTGTTCGTTCTCTACCACTTCAAAAATTTCTGGAAGCCTGTTCATGAATGTTGATTTGTTGTTGTTGTTGTTTTCTTCTTTTCCCACTCCTGCAATAGCCTCATTGAGGCTGCAGTATGTAAAAATAAAATAAATAAAATAGAGTAGAGGAAGGGGGTGAGCGTAGGAGAGGCGCATGTGCTGTGGGGGGGGTGTGGGACGCAGGGGCCGCTCCGGAGCGTAGAGTAGAGGATTCCTAGAGGAGAGAAAGGGGGTGAGCGTAGGAAAGAGAGGGGGGAGGGGACGCGCATGCACTGTGGGACGCGAGAAGGAGGGACGGACTAAGCCCCCTCCAAACACATGCAAGCAAGATCAAGGAATGGGGTCAACCTGGGCGACAGTCACCACCTGCCTAGCCATTGCTAAGCAGCCTCTCTGTGCTCTCGGCCATGACTCTGATGACTGTAGTAGTGGTTGACGGCCTTCATATTACTACAGTGTTCTGGTTGGCATAATGGGTGCTTCCCTGCTTCATGAAAGTGGCCGGACGGGGGACGCGGGAGGGACGAACAAAGCCCCGAGAATAAGATGCTTCGCATCTAAAAGTCGGGAACCCCTCCCCCCTCCTCCTCACCGGTTGTACTTAGAGCGACTGCCCCCCCCTAAAATGAGTGACTGGATCCGCCCCTGAGTGCATCCAAAACCACAACTTGAGTAGTATGGGTGCCGATTTCGAAAATAGGTATTTAGAGGCATTTGCAGGCATCTAGGCACAAAACGCCCAGATAGGCCTTTATTGACACTATAAATACACTTTAAAAGTCCTTCTTAACCCCCCAGTTCAATCTAATATATCAAAGTGGCATGATAGGAGCGCGAGGAACAAAATAGGCACATGCCTAAAATCCCTTCTCTAGTTGTTGCTATACCACAGCTAAAATAGTATGTACTTAGCTGAGCAAAACCCACCAGCTCTGCTGTTTCATCAGTCTTCAGACGTTAGGTCAGTAAAGCTGTTTTTTTTTTTCTGTTTCAAAAGCCAGTAAATAATTTCTAACATTTTATGTGCCAAAACCACAATATGATTACAGGTGTGCCCTAGTGGGGGGGCTCCAGATTCATTTTAACCCTTTGATGGTTTTCGCCGTACATGTACGGCAGCACCTAACAGTGCCCAAATGGTTTTCACCGTACATGTACGGCACGGCCTTTATCTTTAAAACGCGCGCTTTTTTTGATCATTTCTCTCTCTTGGCGTGTGCTGCCACACTTCAGGAACACGTGGAATTTTTTTCATGCGCCGATGTTTCTCCGCTGTTATTTTGTTTTGCTTCGCAAAGCGACGATCTGGCAACCACTTGCGCACCCGAGCGCGGTCGCGGTTCGGCTGGTTTCAAACGCGCGCCTCTTTCCATCATTTTTCTTGCTTGACATGTGCTGCCATGCTTCGGGAAAGTGTGAAATTTATTTCATGCGCCGATGTCTCTCCGTTGTTGCTTTTTTTATGCTTCGCAACTTGGCGCGCCGGTAGTCGCTTGCGCCTTCGAGCGCTCCCGCGGCGCGGATGATTTAAAACGCGCACCTTTTTCGATCACTTCTCTTGCTTGACATGTGCCGCCACTCTTCGGAACACGTGGAATTTTTTTCACGCGCCGATGTCTCTCTGTTGCTTTTTTGCTTTCCAAAGCGACGCGGCGGCTTTCGCTTGCACACCTTAACGCGCGCATGCCGTGCGGCTGGTTTCGGTGTCGTCCTTCGGTTGGTTATCGCTTCTCGCGCCCGCGAAACTGATCGCTGTCTGATTTTTAATCTCTCTAAGGGTGACCGCTTGTGACTCGTTTATTGCTCCTCGAGGCGCGATTACATCTGTTTCGGGAGGAGCTAAATTACACAAACCTTGCCGCCGTGGTTGAGTTTCCTGTTTAGGGAACTCGGAAAAACTAACTCCGTCTCGTTGGCGATAAGACGAAGGATCATTATAGCTTTTTCTCTCGTTTTGCTATCCGGACGGGCGCACAACCGCACAGTTTTCTTCCGTGCGCTCACTCACGCAGTTCGCCTACGCTGCGGAAGCTCGCGCCGGTTGCTATGGTGCAAGGGAGTCTGGCGGCGATTCTTCCGATGCGGACTTTTCCCCAAGTGCCGGATCCGATTCATTGGATGTCAGTTCATCAGGCGAGGATTTACTTACGAGTTCAGACTCGGATAATGATGAAGGAGTGACATCTTGAAAGCGTGCGCGGTGAGACGATCCGGATCGGAGCAAAGGTGACAATTCCCCAGTGTTTAGTTTTAGAGGAAAAACATCTTTTTACCGGAAAAGTACTCTGGTGCGCTTATTCTTGTATGTCTGTGAGTTATGTTGATTATAATGCAAAATTTTTATTTATAAGACATCGTAAAAGTGTTCTTGTTTAGGATTTTGCTTGATGTTACTATGAATAAACCATGGGTATGTAACAACACAAAATGATTTTTTTTGTCACTTTACGGTCACGAAAAAAAAATTTAGATAATTTTTTTCTGAAATAGAATGGTCTGAATAATTTATTTCAACAATAAAAAAAATTACACATTTTTGGCACGCATTTCGCGAAAAAATTCGACCCTGAAAGGGTTAATCACCTGGGTTCTTTAAGGTGCCCCTTCAATGTAAGTGCAAGGGCAAAAGCTAGTGAGACTTGTATTAGAAAAAAATTTCAGTTAATTCACACTTGGTTTTAAGTGCGAAGCACTTTAGGGGGTCGGGCTGTTGTATGCTGTCGTATGCTGTCATCGTCGCTTGGCATAACGCATGCAAACAGTCCCGAAGTGCATCCAAAACCACAAGTTGAGTAATATGGGTGCCGATTTCGAAAATAAGGCATGATTATATATCATAGTCAGCTGTAGCATATTGCCACGCGCATTTCTTATTTCACTTTTGCTGTATTCCGTTTACGCCCACAAAGACCGTCAGCAATGCTCAGCGCAAACTGCGCCTCAGTGTTCGAGAAGCTTCATAATTTTAGTAGATCGTTTTTTAAGATTGCGCGCAAGACACGAACACTCGAGCTTATTCCAGAGCTTGCGCAACAACCAGTGATAAGGCTGGAATATTCGATGACACACGTATAAATGCCGACGCGCTTTACCGCTTGCCAGATTATCGACGGCCGATGCTCTGTTCGCCGCTATCAGTGCCAGTGTGTAGTGCTGTAGTCTGACCTTCAGTTTCCTGGCCACAAGTTCGGCCGAATAAAGAGTTTCTTCTTTGACACACCGACTGTTGCCTTCGTTGACGTCACGACCACATGACAATATTGTGTGCACTTGCACCAAAGAGAAGTCTTCTTCCTTTTGTTCCTAGTGAGCCTTTGATGATGATATTAAGTGCGGGCATTACTACTTTGGCTAGGGAAACACGACAACACAAACCACGTATAAAATTGAGAGGAAGCAAGCGGAAAATAAAAAGAGAGAAAGAAAGGGAAAAATTGGAAGACAAATAGAAATAAATAGAGAGAAAAAACACAGAAAAAAAAATGGAAAAGAGAGGAGGAAAGAAAGAGAAAACCAAAAAGAAACAAAGAAGGCCGCCCAGCTTCGCACTTCCTTCAGGCTTGGCACTGCAAGGGAGAAGCTGCCTTAATTTTCAAATAGCAAAGGAACAATCTGCAAGAAAGCTCTAGAATTCTACTAATGTTTTTTTATAAATTGAATTCACATATAAAAAAAAGTTGGAAATTTTATGTTCGAATGTGTGTGTGTTGTGTTGGTGGTTAGAAGAAGAAAGAGACGCCTAATTTCTGCAGCCCAATAGGGAGCACGGCGCAGCGTTTCAAATGTCCCTAGTTCTTACCATAAGTCTTCTGGCACCCTGTGGCTGCTGCAGCACAGCCTAAGTCACTTTTGCACCAACAAACCCGATTTGACTAACAGCTAGCTGCTTGTCCTCCGTAGATATCGATATGCCAAAAACAAACCACTGCAGCTGCTTGGCGCGAAGAAGCTGCACTATTTATTTAAACCTTTCGCGACCGAAACAAAAGGAAAAAAAACTTGCCAAAATGACCGAACATTTTTTATTACTCACTCTGTAGAGTTCTTTTTTTTTTCCTGAATAAGGCGGTATCATTATTTCAGTGAAATAACGTCTTTATTTTTCTAATTGTGTACAAGGATACCGCATGCGCGGTATCAGAGGCGGCAATGCAATGAAAGGCGAGACACAGGAGGAGCAGGAGGAATAAACTATTGAAAAAACATGGACAAGTGGGGCCATTTCGAATTGAAAAACACAACTACAGTGGATATATAGTCATCATTGGTTCCGCAAGGGACCAACTTTGTTGATGACGAGTATAGTGGTCACCGATCATACTGCTAGAAAATCTCATGACGACTATTCCCGATTCCAGCTGAGTGCTCGCCACCTAGCGGCCGCGCCTGGAAACGGCACTCACAGGGTCAACCTTGAAAGGAGATATGTTATCACGTTGCACCCGCTGAGAGGCGGCCGCATAGTTGCTTTATTTTCGCCATGCCGCACACGCGAGCCCAAAAAAGAAGAAAGCGATATCGAAAGACCATTGCTGCATGCCGCAATGCGTGGCATCGCGGTGGAAAGGTGGCAACGTATCGTTCTATCATTTCCCGAAGGATGCAGACGCGCGACGGAAAATGTCGTAGATCAGAAACTTGTGCATTAGAAAGAAGGTGACGGACACTCTGGTGGTTTGTTCACTTAGCTCGCGACGACTTCATTCTCCCCTGTGAGTACACCATTGTTTAGCGTCTGAGCATTCTTGTCAGTATTCCATCTTCTCAAAGAGTGAAGTACAGTTTTGTTTATATAACCAAGCGCTTCAGGAAATTTGTTGCGTTGTGTGTGCGAGTGTATTTTTCACGTATGCTTGTTTTCTGTGCAAGTCGTAGTGCTACCCATACCCAAGCTGCTGTAAGCTTTCCCCTAGAACATTTTTGATTTCGCATGTGTGTATATACACGAGCACAAACGCACGTGCGAATATACATAAAGGATCGGTGTACCTCACCGAAAAAAATTCTCGCTACGCCCCTGTCAGTGACGTACGTTTCTTCTGCGTTAATTGTTGGTGAAACCTGAAATATATTTATTATGAACGAACCTACGATGCATATGCCTGCATTTGCTCTGCTGCATAGTCTAGAGACGGTGCTGTATTCTCATTAAACGCGGCGCGCTGACAGTTCAGGTTCGTCAGCTCGCAAGAAATTTAAGAGGAACTGCAAAAAGCGATTGTTCCAGCTTTTGGAGCGTTCGACTTGGGGGGCACATCACTTGGTTCCTTTCCGACACAGTGCAGCGCAACTTACCGTATATACTCGCGTAATGAACGCACTTTTTTTTCCCGAAAAATCGAAGCAAAGTTGGGGGGGTGCGTTTATTATGCGGGGTAAATTTCACGAACACTTTTTCGGGATGAGCAAAAAATGAAGTAATGCAAAAAAAAAAAAGAAAAGTTACATAGCTCAACCTTTCGCAGTTAACTACACGTACACTGTTTGGAAATGGCTTTTTTATTGCACTTGAATCATCTTCGATGGTTGATGGCGCTTTCTTCTGCAAGCTGTCCCCGCGCACTACATAAAAGTGTTTCGTGGCTTTATTTTTTCGCGATCTTTTGTTCAACGCGACAGTGGTATCTGCTGTGATCTCGAGGGGCGCCCGGAAGCGTACGCTACGACGCCCTTTACAAACTCCGTGGCCTCCGTGGCAAACTCGCACGCCTCGCACGATGACGACGTTGACATTGCAGCAAGTTACCACCATTGCAGCAAGTTACCACCATTGCAGCAAGTTACCACCATTGCAGCAAGTTACCACCATTGCAGCAAGTTACCACCATTGCAGCAAGCTACCACCGAAGCATCAAAACAAATCGTCGATAACACGATTAACGACAAAATACGGTCGCTGCCTCGCCCTTTGCGTGAGATGTGACTGTAAAAAAGATTACTAATATCTTGCGTTCCTTGAAATACGCACGGATAACAAGCATGAAGAGCAAATTGCAACCGAAGCGAGGATCACGGGTGCTACCATGTTACAGAAATCGTCACGCTCTTTTCGGGCGACAAGCGATTTTTTCTGGTTTTCCGGAAACTTGCGATATGCCTGCGACCCAGCGGCGACGGATGGCCCTTCGCGACAGCAAATCCTGTCGCTCGAAAATTACGTACATGCATGTGGTTGGGCCTTAAAGTTTGGTATTTGCAGGAAGCGACTGTTGTTTGGCGCGGGCAGTTTCGTGACCTTCGCTCACTGTGTGCTTGTGAGCTGCGATGTCTCTACACTCGCACCGTTTGTGAATCTCGCTGTGGCGCACGGATAATTTAGAAAGACAGGGGACGTACCGCGCACGGATAGACATAAAAACAGAACTGCGCGTGGCTGCGGGGGGAGGGGGGGGGGAGCGACCCGAGGGGGGGTCAGCATAATAAAAAATGGAAAAGATCAACTAAAAGGGGCTTTAATATCAACGAGCAAGGAGGCGCCATGTGTCGGTACGCGGTAGAGTTGCTGTATATGCTACGTATATGCGTAGCAGTTGCCTTCTTCAACCTCAGGCGCTGGACAGGTTCTTCAACTTGAAGTAAGTCTGATGCGGTTCGATAAAGAGGCTCGATGTTTGCATGCACAGCGCAACTATTTCCGCTGTTTTGCCAGTGAAATCCTTTATGCCGATGAGAATGAGGTGACTTAAGAGGGTGTTGAGGCGAGCTCGTTGGTACGGATCCGTAAGAATACGCAGCGCTAAAACGACACGACACACGGTGAAAACAAGGACGGGCGTGGTTGGCGGCCAGCACCCTTTCGCCTTGCGATCCGACGCCACAGTCAAGAAACTTCAGCACAGCGCCAAGCGAAAGTGCCGCATTTACCCTGTTAAGCCTAGCCATCTTTGTTTTGTTTTTTTTTTACCAGTGTTGCCAGCACACAGAGCGTTTTATGGAGTTGCGAATACTCGTCAACGGTCGAAAGGCTTAAAGTGTGTCAGCCAGAAAATGTTTCCACATGCTGGTGATACAAACATGCTGAACCCTTCGGAGTGCGAGTTGCATCAAAAAGAAAACCCTGCGGTTTTCTTTTGTGGTGCTTTCACCTTTTGTGGGGGGTGGTTTTAGCAGAGGGCGGAAACACCCTATACCTCCCATGTGACACGCTCTCGCATGCTGATACGCAACGGCAGCGCCGCTTTTACTTCTGGCGGCTGCCGGGCATCCAACTAGAAATAAATCACAAACAGAACATTTCTTTCATGACGTCATTGGTGGGTCACCAAATAGAGGGAAAGGGCGCAATACTGAGAGAAGGAGGGTTGCCGCGGAAGCTCTTCTTTCCCACTTCGCATGCAAGCGGAATGTGTTCGTGCCCTCTTTCAGGTCCGCTGGCCGCTTGGGCGACGCGGCCATTCGTAAAATTTCGTCAATATTTTTGAAAATTTAGTTCGTGTGTTCTGAAGCGGTGAATTTAACGGACCGATTTGCTCAGTAAGACAAAACTCGATTGACGCAATCAAAATTAATTTTTTATTGCATTTTCTGTGTAAAAAAGAAAACAGCGTAGCGAAAGTGTCGATCTATAAAACCAGCTTTAATTCACAACTGAAAGATGGACAAAATGAGCAAACAGTGGACCCAGAATATCCAAACCAATGCGAAAATTATCAACAATTACGAGCAGGACACGGCGTGTTTGACTCAATCACGTTTGTTATGACGGCGCACACATTTATCTCACAGAATTTGACTACCAAACGCGGCAGAAGTTCAGAGGAACAGAGAGGCTTGAAGTGATGAGAAGTTCTTGAAGAGAACGTCGCTGAAAACAGTGTTTCGGCAAGTTGAATTGTCTTCGTAAGGGCAGCAGCGGTCCTTGACGACTAAAAGTTCACTTGTCAAAATGTTGGCTCCAGCGACATTTTTTTAACGATTTCTAGAAGCATTCAGTTCATCACATGAATTTCAGTGACAGTATTAGAAGTGAAGAACCACAAAGTTTCAAACTGGCTACATGAATTTCATGAACAGGAAGGAGCCTAAAATTGCTTCACATCATTTGAGCTACATGCCAAAAGTAACAGATGAAAAGGTATGTAGCCGAGCCAACGCCCATTCAAGCCTTTCATTAAACATATTTTGCTGACACCGCTAGGCTGTCGTCTTGACCATTAGTCTAGTGACACTGCGCTTATGTCAGTACAGTAAGGCTTGCAGAGAACTGGGTTTACTCATGTACTCATGCAAAATTAATACCTGCTGAAATAATGAGCCCAAATACTTGTGCTCACCCGTTGCTCCTGGGAAACCTGAAAAACCTTCGCGGAGCTGGAAATCCCCACGTTAACACACCGCAGAGCCACGAAAAACGTGTGACGCCCAATTTAGCCATCTTCGTCTTATGCATGGTTGACTTGCTCAGCGTGGCTCACTGCGGCCTCCGTTCTCTGGGCGCCACAACTTTCTGTTTTATCTCTCCCGTACTTGGTACACCAATTGTGATATCGCTGAGCGAGTGGCAAGGAGGACCGGAGGCAAGCGCTACGAATTCAAGTCAACCACTTCCCGCGCTTCACGTGCAAAATAAGAAACAAAACAAAACAAATGATCAAAAGAAGAGTTGCTTGCAGTGAAATCAAATTTCTTTATTTGTAAAAACTCGCGAAAGCAAATAAATGTGAACATCCGCATCAACATCACTTCGTTCAACCTGATCTTAGGATGCCCGGCAACCGCTACGAGCGTGCATGTTCCTTGAAACCGAAACTAGCGCTGAGTTTCCGGGGCCTGGTTTTAGTTTGACTTTTTCATTTATTGGCTTAAAGGGGCCAACAACCAATTTTTATGGTGCCTATTTTCTTTAGCGCAACGGAAAGCTTACCGGTCAGTGAGTCTAATCATGGAATGGTAAAGTGGAAAACGCCACGACACATTTGTAATCAGAATTTTTCTATGTGCAGCGAATATGAAGTCGTATACACACGTGCTGCAAACTGTGAGCGCAAGGGCAGTTCGTGCTCGTGCGCAGTAGTTTACTGCGCATGCGTGCACTGTGCGCGCATGCGCCGCTGCTCGACGTGGCCCACTGGCGGCCACGATGACAACGCCGCTTCTCACCGTGCAGCTCCTTTTACGGCGTAAGCTGCACAGAATTGAGCGGGGCTGAATAATAATATGCATACTCTACTTTTGAGGACTGGTGCGCATGACAGAATCAGACTACGTACAGCAAAGGGACTGACTCCATAATCCTTCAAGGCTCTTCCACTAGGTTGCGCGACATAACGGTATTTGTTACTTTTAAGCATGATTTAAAAAACATAAATCCTAGTCACAACACAAAAAGAATGCTGGAATCTGCCACTATATTTCACCGTCTTTTCATTTCTACTAGGATCTAATCACACGTTCTGGCCAGTTGTCGGTCCCTTTAAGGTATGAGGCCAAGTGGAAAAAGCGACTTTTTTTTCAAAATGTCATTTTTTGGTTTTTGGTCATGTTAAACGCGCAATTCATTCCTCTTCATTTTGCTGCAAAAGGTTTCTGTCTACGCAGATTTTTCAAAAGATACAAGGAAAAATGTGAGACCACCCATCACCTTCGAAACCGAAACTGAAAGTGCCAGTTTTGTGTGAATCATAATATTACCTTGATATGTAGTATTTTGTTCGTTATTTAGCAATCATATCAACTGTGAACATGTAATAATGCTCTAAAAGACTTGCCAACCCATAATTTTTGTTCATAAAAGTCATAAACCTCTCACCAGGTGCACGCGTAAAGTGGTACATGTGTTGATCACACTCAAGGACACGTACGTGAGCCTGTAAACCATCAAATTTGCTTTGTTTGACGCTGTGTGTCATTTTAATAGTGGAAACAAAAGCACATGATACTTTTTAAGCAAATGCGGATCGATCCAGGCCTCTACACTACAAAAGCTTGCCTCACAAATGATCCGCACCGCAGCGCGAAAGCGTCCCGTCATTGCACTGACGCTGCAATAAAAGCTTGAAAAAAAAATTGAGAGTGGCCACTCGAGCAAAGGCACACAATAGTAAGGTCCACGATGTAACTGGCAACAAATATTGAAAATCTTAGCACTCTTGACCACTTTATGTAAGCGCTGCACCTGTTTCAAATCTTCTTTGTTGATTTTCTCAGAACTTATATTTCTGGTATTTTTCCGTACGCGAACAGTCATAACTCTTTTTCTAATAAACATTTTTCATTAAAACATGGCACACTTTCTTATCACCTTAGTAGGCGTGCAATGAACCTCAATAAGCAAAATCGTGCCACAAGGTTTAATATAGCTGCCTGTTATACGAAGGTGGCCCTAGTGCAATTGCATACTTTTTTGGTTATTTCATCACTATGTTTTTAATAGTCATCATATCTCATTTGTTTTGGTTCATTGCACAGGCCGACGCCTTTTTCATGTTCCTGCAAAAAATGACATTTTTTTATTGAGCGCAATTTGAGTTAGGAGTGTTCGCGTGAGGCCCACTTTTAATGACATCTTTAATTATGAAAAAAATAACAAAAAACAGGACTTGCTTTAAAATGCTCACATGTGCCTAAAAAGATGTGTTCCGTATTGTAGGCTAATAATCTCTAGTGATTATCGCTTTTTAAAAAAAAATTTTCCGACACTTGGCCTCATACCTTAAAGGGGCCCTGCGACGCTTTTTCGTCTACATTCTGCAGTGCTGGAGTTCGTTTAGTGCCAAACACTGAGATGAACGCAAATAGAATTGTCGAAATCGGTACACGGTAACTGAAGAATAAGCCTTCAAACTTCAGATGACGAGAAAGAACGTTCCCTTTCGTATTTCACTCTCCCACTGACGTCAAAGGCCACTTCCAATCACTGCGCACCTCTTACAGAGACGTACCGGACTACTCGCCTCGTGGGGGACGTTGTGCAGTGCTCCTAGGGTCGTTTTGCAATTGATTTCACATTTTTCGTATGTAAAAACAGAAATTCTTTTGTATCTGAAGAAGTATAAGCAGTGCCTTTATAATTTTTAGCGCACAATAGTGTGGCCTATCTGTGACCGTATGAATATTACGCGCGACATATCGCGTCGAACGAATCAAAACGCACAGCCTTTGTCGTCACTCCCACGTGGTGAAGCATCACTTCCGATCACAAAAAAGGCCGCTGTGTGTTGCTGTAGTCCGAAAATAGTGTGGTTTTTCTGTTGAAATAAAATTATAACAGCTTTGTTTTTGGCGTTGCCACTCGCGCAATGATATCGGTGCATTCCACAGTTCGAGAAGAAGGGATGAAAACAACACGCTTAATTTGTGTCGCAGGGCCCCTTTAAGGGGAGATGCTACGCGAAAAAAGGTTTGTTTAATCGGTAGCCTAGTTCAGTGAAATTTTTGCTGTATACATAGGCTTTTATGCTGCTTTCAAATATGTAATCAATTTTATTGTAAGTTGCATAGTTTTCATTTTGTACCATGACAATGTGTAAAATATGTTTTTTTTTTTACACTTTTTTTTGCCACTAAATTTTTATGGTTCTGAGCCATTAATGGCTCATATTGCTCCACATTAACTGTAGAATGCAATTAACAAGAAAGTGCTTATAAGACATTTTAATGGACAAGAAAAATTGCAATGTGAGAAGTCTTAGAAAGCTGAGACCATACTAATTGCTTATACCTGTGTCACACAGGCCCTTTTGAAAGGCCATCCAGTCGATGGCCGTCGAAACGCCACAACTCTATCGACTTGATGGAGTTGTCGCGCTGCCACAAGGCAAGTTTGAACGGCCGTGGAGTGGTTCAGGCATTTCTCTAAAAAATTAGTGGCGCTGCAGATCCTTATTTTCGTATTCATGTCACCTAAACTTAAATGATATAAGTTCACTTAAAAACTCAAATATGACTGTTGATGTTTAAGTATTTCAATAAAGTGTTTGTTTGTTGTTATGAATGTATATTTGGCTTTAAGTTGTTCAGCAGCAAAACTGTGGCGAGTGATATAGCACGCTGAAGATAAGCACACGGCTGTTGTCGAGAGTATGTGCAGTTCGCCCATTTCAAGGGGCAAAAATACTTAATTTAATAACTAACAGCGCTCACATATACTGCTTTTTAAAGCATACTGGTTAGATTCTTTTTTTTTCTAATCGTGTCTACGAGCATACTGTGAACGAGAGGGCACGTTCGCACTGTCTTCGCTTCCGTCGCTCGATGGCCATCGAAGTTTCAGTGGAGTGTTGGGGTGCTCCGTTAACTCGATAGACTATTGACTCAATGGCCTTCGAAACCGCCCGTGTGGCAGCTCGTGCTTGACAGTTGAGTCAATAGACCATTGGTTCGATGGCCTTCGAAACGCCTGTGTGACACGGGTATTACTTTAGGTTCGTAATAATTATATAGGTGATATCAAATTTTCTAGGAGATACTTGCACTCTTCACATATTAAGGAATATGTGGATAAACTTTCATCCCGATCTGGCCGTCAGAAGTACCAAAAACATGTAAAAACTCAAGAAGTTGGCCAAAGTTGTATCTTGAGAAAAGTGCACTTTAAAGATATAAGTGAAAGCTCATCTATGCAGCAGAGATATGTTTTTTAAAATGGTTTTTTCCATCATGAGAGCTTGGGAATCATGGTTATGTTGAGCATGCGGCTTTGGTGAACTGCTCATGCAAAATGCAATGGCAAGCAGCCAGGTGGCAATTTCCAGGGGACTCTAGACAATGAGCTCTTCTTAGTTTTTAAAAAGTAGCCACCTCGTGCTCTCTAAAAGTGATTTTAGAGAGCACTTGTGAAAGCAAATAAAAACAAGAAATATGTAATTTTGGAAAAAACTTGCGTTTTTCACTCGCATAAAGGGGTACTGACACGAAAATTTTCATTACTTGTTTCCTTGCGTTAAACAAAAGGCCAAGCCCTCAAGAGCCTAGAAAATGTAGTGCTATGCGCACCCTTGAAAAGTAATAACAGTTTTTAAAAGCTACTTTTGGCTCCTACTGTACCCTGACGGGACAACATGGTATTTCTTGCAAATAAACGTTCACGCGCCAAAGTTGCTAAAAAATAATTTTATGACGTTTCGAGACCCCTACGGGTCTCTTGTTCACATACATGCGAATAAATTGGGCCGTGCCTTTATATATGTAGAAGATGGGGCAATGATTTGGTGTAAGTATCAGGTAGATTTCCACGTGTCCGGTTAAGTGTGTGGGGCGTCGACTGGATTAATAAAGATTCTAAACCGGACACGTGGAAATCTACCTGATACTTACACCAAATCATTGCGCCATCTTGTACGTATATAAAGGCACGGCCCAATTTATTCGCATGTATGTGAACAAGAGACCCGTAGGGGTCTCGAAACGTCATAAAATTATTTTTTTAGCAACTTTGGCGAGTGAACGTTTATTTGCAAGAAATGTATGCCCCTCGCCAGACGGTGTTCCGTCGAACCCTGGACTAGACAACATGGTATGAGCTTCTGAACAAAGCAGAAAACTGAGCGATTGGTAAGTATTCATCGTTACTGGAGAGCGCGCACTGGCTACGGTGACAAAGAGTCCGTGGAGCCAGAAAATGACACTGAAAGAGTGAAGAAATGCAAGGGTTCCCTCCTGGATGTCTTCTACGCAGCAAAGACACACAAGCCCGATATCCCTTTCAGGGCCATAGTTTCCGAGCGTGGAACATGGTTGCATGTCCTCTCAGGTTATCTTCAAGTTCATCTGGACGCATTGAACTCCGACGATCCTTTTATTGTGTCTAGTTCCACAGAAATCGTGAACTATCGAAGGTGCATAAGCTAGAAAGGTGTCCTGCCTTCAGCATTGATGTTGAGGTTTTATTTTGCAGTATACCCCAAGCCTAGCTGAACGAAAGTGTTGAGCAGCGCATTTGTGAGGACAATGATGTCTTTTCGCAACGGATGTGGCATTCCTGTAGATAGCTCCCTAAAGCTTTTGAGATTTTATCTTAAATCCACCTTTGTCGGGTTTGCAGGAGGCATTTTTTTTCAAAAACCAGGAATATGCATCGGATCAAGAGTGGCTCCGGTTTTATCTAACATTTTTTTGGCAAAGCTAGACAGAAACGTTAACCATAATCTTTGCGGCCTTGCACGGACCATTTTTAGGTACGCCGATAATTACATTATTTTTACCAAATCGGGCATGGCAACTTTGAAGATGATTGACATCTTAAAGGTTTTTAGAGAGCAAGGCATGAGTTTGTCCTTCACTACAGAAACTGTTGTTAATGGTTCGCTGAAGTTTTTAGATGTTGAGCTTACTTTTGGTTCAAGCCATACTGGTTGGCCCACTCTAAGATTGTAAAGAATGGCATAGCCATTTCTGCTCTGCGATCAGCCCTGACAAAATCTTGTGAACACATGATGGAATGAAGTGTTAATGTACAATTGAGCAAACTTGGGAAGGCGGGCTACCCAAACGAAACGATGGTTCTCGCATGTAGCCGGCTTTTGCGGGAGCTAAAGAAATTGATGGCAGGACAGCAGGCAGGTGTGAGTGAGCCAAAAGAAAAAGACATGGTGAAGTTTGCGATGATACCCTATGTGCATGGTCTGTCACATCGTCTCAAAATAGTGGGTGCTCGGCATGAAGTGAAGATGGTTTTTTCTACAGAACACAAGGTGCGTGGCATATGCCCGGCGGTGCGCAGACGCATAGAGTTGAACTCTAGGGCAAGTCCAGTATGCACCATTAACCACACCTACAGACACGCTCGTTGCACCTCGGGAGTCTATGTGCAGCATCCAGTTATCGTGTGGCCACGTTTACATTGGCCAGACGTACACATGTCTGAATCTGTGCCTTAATGAACACAGGAATGCAGTTAAAGGTCCTGCGTTTTCCACCCACCTTGGCATGCATTGCAGGGACTGCGGGTGCTCCGCGGATTTCACAGGCACCGCGGTGTTGTTCCGTAACTCGGACAAGATTACGAGAGAGATTTGTGAGGCGTTCCATATCAAAAAAGGTCATAGATGTGTGAGCCAGACGTCACTGGCACTAACAGGCAAAGAAGTATCTTTTCTGGGCCACACCGCCTTGCAAGTTTCAGCAGATATGTTTTATCACCTCGCCATGTTGTCAGGCTTTGAAGTAATGTGCGACTTATATCGTTCAGTTATGTTTTCTGCGCATGTGTGGTACTCCCTAAGTGACTTTCTTCCGTTTTCCTTCATTAAACTTTAGTTGAAAGTGAGCACGTGTGTTTCTGTGTTCTTCTCTCTTTGTCTCCGTAGCCAGTGCGCGCTCTCCAGTAACGATGAGCTTCTCGTCACGTGCTTGCGCAAGATATAGTGACGTTTCCGCAACCGCACCGCCCCGTGACTGCATTGCTGACGCACAAGCGGCCAACTTGGACGTTTCGGTACCTGACGTCATCACAACTAGCCAGACTATAGCCAGACTGTGGCGTGAAGTCACCAGAATTAGTACTGTAGCCTAACGTCATGTTAGTGTTGATGTCGGTAGTTGTACCATGAAAAAATTGACTTCTAATTAGCGCTTGCTCAGGGTCGTCTCTGACAGATTTGTATGGCAGAGTAAACTCGCCTTCGAAAGACCCTTTAAGGTTTAAAGGGACTGAAGTAATGCAAATGAGTTCTGCGGAAGGGTGAAGAAAGGGAAAATCCACCCGTTTATAGCACAGAGCCACAAGGAAATCCGTACGTATTTCTCAGAAAGAAAAGCTTCTTCGTTGCCGAAAAACTCGTCCTGGTCTGGGGTTAAAACCGCCTTTTTGGGGCGGTCGCTCTACCAATTGAGCTAACCAGGAAGCTAGCAATTGGCAGCACGAGGGTGAATTCATCGACAACTCTAATCACATGGACACAGGTAATGCAAATGAGTTCTGCAGAATCCCGCAAGGTTGCAGAAGAGTGAAGAAAGGGAAAAGGACCAGGATGAATTCTTCGGCTACGAAGAAGCTTTTCTTTCTGAGAAATCCGTAAGGATTTCATTGTGGCTTCGTGCTACAAACTCCTGGTTGTCCATTTTCCCGTTCTTAAAGGGACTGTTAGTCAATCTTTATTGTATCTGTTATCTCAAGTGCAGATAACTGTAAGCGAGCCCTCGATAGTACTAACAGACAAAGAATTAGCCCTTCTGAGTGCGTCATCATCATTCTGTAGATATTGAGGAGCCTTGTAGAAATTGTTTTTCTGCATGCATTTTTCTTTCTTTATCTTGCACATGCACTTTGGAGCTCTCCTGGGTGTGCTTCCTTTTCATAAGTCAGCGCTTGTTAGTCTACTCACCTTCGTCTTTGCTTGTCCTGTGAAATCATGCCATAATGAATTCCCACCCCAGTTTTCACGACTTCTTCCGAGAGCTTACCGATAAAGTGGTAATGTGGAAAATGCTGTGACATCTTTTATCAAAATTTTTTTATCTGCAGTGCCAACTAAATCATATGCGTAACACATGCTGCAAACAATGGTAAGCGCGTGGGGTAGTTGTCTGTGTTTACATACAGATAGCTGAGCTAGTTGGTAAGTATTCAATCTAAAAGACAGGGCGCGCAGACACAGACACAAGAAAGAAGTCGCGACACCACAGATGCCGGCATCTGTCTTTTAGAATGGTTCAGTCTTATAGAATTCTGTCTTTTAAAATTTCAGAATGGTTTGTGTTCGCGCGCTGCAGCTTGCTGCACAGACGTGCACTTCGTGCGCATGCACTATGGCTCAGCATTGACAGGTGCCGCTATATTTGAGCATTTGCGGATGAGTTTCGTTCATGGCTGCGCTAAAAACACGGACAACAGAAGAGGCGTACACACAACGGGCGTATCTTCTGTTGTCTGTGTTTTTAGCACAGCCATGAATCCAGTTACAAGATTGCACCAACTGGCACAATTGAAAGCGTTATTGCGGATGAGTTTTGTGTCAACACTCTTTTCCCTAGCGGGGCGCCCTTTCAGTTGATGGTTGGCATTTTTATTGACGTGATCTCTCCTCCCGCATCTGTGTTGGCACGTTTCACGTAGTTTGCTGGCTCAAAAACCTGCGTTATAGGCTATTAGTATAGTTCTTGCCGGTCTGAATGCACGACTCCCAGGTTATATGTGACTTTTGCATGGTCTTGTGAAGGTCATATGAATAAAACAAAATCTCCAGCCACTTTTCTTAATCTAAGTCTTTAATATTGAAATTAAAAACTGGCCCTACGTTTGAGACCCGTTCGGTCTCTTCATCAGGGGGTGACTGTCCGGCCGACTCCGAAGCTAGAAAAAGCTTCCTTTTCTAATTGGGCTTGTCCAATTCTTGTGACGCATAGTCACCTGAGGAGTTTTGCACGACAGAGCACAAGCTGCCGATAGATTCGAAAGCTGCGCTGTTTAAACATGGGGAGCCATTCCACTCTCTAAGCTGGACGACCAGCGAAGCTGTTTAGCACATGGCAAAGAGATGACGGGGTGGAGGCCAGTTTGGTATGTAAGGCAAAGACAGCCGGGCTGTTAACGTTCAATATGCATTATTTTTTACACTTCTCCCTAGAGGGCACCAGGAGTTTTTTTGCGTACAAACATTCGGAATGTACTCTCTGCAAAGGGACAGCGATGTTTGTTATCTCGTGTAGTCCCCCGTTGAATGCATTAATGCATTATCGGATGCTCGGCTTAAAGCAGATCGTCATTTTCCAGGCACCCTGGCGCATGCGCAAACCGTAGTCTGGAAGCATTGCAAGAATGCGCTTGCTACAGCATAGAGAGGCCTCAGATAGAGGGAAATGTGTGTCGGAAGAACTTTGCTTTCTGAGCCTAGCTGAATGATGTCATGTTGCGCCTACCAATAGAATTGATCGAGAAGAACAAAACTTCGGTTTTACCTTGGAGTCCTCTTAGCATTGCGGATTGTCGCGGATTTTGTCTACCACTTCTGCTGATAACCACATAGATGAGTGTTATTTCATAAAGTACAATTTTCAGTATTCAGTATTCTGTTTATTCACTAGTTTTAAAAAATCGCTGAAGAGGTTATGGCGTATGGCAGCGCACACCAGGTAAAACAAAAACGCACACAGAGGGACGACACAAGCGCTGAACTTCAACTGGTTGGTAAGTTGGGCTAGTTGGTAAGCCATAATGACTTACCAACTAGCCTGCAAATATGTTTTAAGCTGAAGGGGTTATTTGAGAATACTGAAATGCATATGATGCCCTTATTTCTGCATTATCGAGTGAAATATGGAGTGCTCCTGAGATAATTTTCTGCATGAGATTTTCAATGAATCGAAATAATTCGAGCTCTTCATAAAAACCCCATAATAATTATCTAGGTGCTTGAATGTAAATGCAACTACCTTCTCCAGTGTACGCCAGGATGGGAAAATAGCTGCTCCAGAGTGCTCAAAGATGCAAAATTACGTGTTCCAGAGTAAAGAGAAACGTAAAGAGAAAGAAAGTGCACGAACTGTACAGTAACGGGACACTCAAACAAACTTGACACGCCTAAGCTTGCGTATGAATGTGTTCAGATGCTTCAGAATGATGCAGGAAATGCGTGCCGACCTTCCAGATACGTCAGGCAGGCAGCCACGTTAAGCCTAATTCAAGGGCTAATGTAAATAGAGTTCATGCACAGCCTCCGAGATGTGCGACCAAAAGTGGATGTCTGGGGGGCAGCATTCATTGCGGTGAAACGCATTTCGTCTTTCTCATTTGTGTCGAGAGTGGTGAAAGCTTCATGACGTCAAAATGACGTTGCAGAAGAAAGACTGGAAGCAGGGGGTGCGCTGCTCGCCTAGCTCCAGCCAATCGCTGGAGGCCAAAGTGGGCAGTCCACTCGGTGGACCCATCGAGAATCGTGCCCCTGTGTGGGCATGTGAGGAGAAGCTCGTAACATGTCATGACGTAAGGTATTATCGCGCTCGGTATGAGCTACATCGCGGGAGCGCGTAGCCTAGCGTGCTCTAAGGTTGTACCATAGTCCTTCAATACTTTCTACTGGTTGCGAAACTTCGGGCCAAGTTTGGTAGAGGGACAGAACCTCCCGTCAGGGGCGTCACTGCAGACAAGGGGGGTTTTCATCGCAGCCGCTTAAATGGCGTATTTTTGGTGCGTTACGAGGTTTCCGTGGCGGAGACTCGCTCTGGTGACTTCACGGACATATTTTAGTGGGGTTTCATATTCTGATCTCCCATCACTTACAGGCAGCGTACCTGCGCGCAGCGGCCATAAATGTTTGTTCAGTTGTGGCAGTTTCGCTCGTGGTGAAATCGGCTTGCAGCACCGCGCTGCACACCGTTTTGGCAAACATTGGCCATGCTTTTTTGATGATTTTAATTTCTTCGAGGCTGTAGCTGACATCAGCGGAAGAAACGGGACCAACACTGCCCGTACGCAGTCGTACGTACCGTCGGAGACGGGTGTGCATCATGCCTCTTCGTCGAGAAGCATACTGACACACGCAAATTACACGATGATGCTTTTTCGTGATGATGTATCCACGCTTTGAAAAAATACTTAGCCTGAACTCTTGAGAATATATATGACTGAGTTAAAAGTTACTATTTGGGTACATTACGGTGTGGCACCGACGCTTGGCTTAGGAAATACGACATTAGGGGAAAAATTGTAGATTGCCCGCGAGCCGCTGGGTTCTCTGTCTCTGTCTCAGCAGACTGCATATACAAAACTATGAAGTGAATATCGCAAGAATATTGTAATAATACCTGCACACAAGCGAAAGCCCTGATATTCCTCTTATACCTGCCTCGGTGGCTTAGTAGCTAAGGTGTGCTGCTAAACATGCCTGGTCACAGTGCTCGCATTTCGAAGGAGATGAAGTGCAAAAACACATGTACTAAGGTTTACGGGCACGTTGAAGAGCTGCACGTGGTAGTTTTCTTTTTTTGTTTTTTGCAAAATGCCTAAGGGTTCTCGCACGCTGCAAAGTGCCAAGCGATTGTTTAATGTATTTTCCTAGCCATGCTCTACAGCAGCTCCTTTCACTTGGACGAAAGTCAAACAAGGGTCTTAAGCGGCTGATTGATCTAGGAACTATAGAAATCTTTTAGCACCTTAGTAAAAACTATGTAGGCTTCAAATATTTTATATTTTCATAACAGACAACTTATTTTAGGCTGTAAGCATTTTATTTTCAAAACAGAAACTGAAAAAGGCATACATACAGGTGCAGAAGTATAAATAAATATGCATGATTACAAGCTCACGAAATACATAAACAGCTATTAATGAGAACAGTGAAGAATTTAGCAGCACAAACAACTATCACAGCATTAAAAATATATAGTAGGGTTCAAGTTGAACGCAGATAGATTTTTGAGGATATGCAAAGAGCGAGCAGTGTAATACTGCTATATTTACTGTCATTTACTGCATCCAATTCGTCGGAGCCGTCTATGTGCATAATTTTCCCCAGCGGAATCATCTGATGACTCCCGAGGAAGCTTGACCGGCTGCCTGTGCGACAAGCGCCGAGGTGCTGACGCCTCCGACAAGCATTTCGAGAGGCCATCAAACAATCGAGGAATTGCATCTGCCCTCAGCTTTGCTCTTTCACGCAGCAGTATAACAACTGTGCCTTGTATAACGCACTCATCTTCACGAATGATGTGTTCCTTATCGAAATATATTTTGTATACGCGAAAATTCGGTGAGCTAAACGAGAAGGTACCCGTTTCTTGGCGCGGTATCGCCCCTTTTCCACTTCTCCTGTCCTTCGGGGTCACTGGGAAACGCGAACGACACTTCCTGGCGGTTTCTCTGTAGCCGGAGCGACAGTACGGTACAGAGCGTGTGTTCGGCATCGTTTGTCAAAGCTGCCGCTAACTATTCGTCGCGTTCAGAAAGGTAACAAGCACAAACAGCTCCCCACACTCGCGATAAAACACAACACCAACCAAACAGAGCCAACACACCACGCCATCGCCTCACTGGACTCAACGAGCGCCTCCTTAGCTGGAGTGACAGTGCAGCACACAGCATGTGTTCGGCATTGCTTGTTGCGCTGCAGCTAACTATTCGGCAGGTTTGAAAATGGTAACAGGCACTCGCAGCACCGTACACTCACGATAAAACACGACGCCAACACAGTCAACACATCATGCCATTGTGTCGCTGGCCTCGACGAGTGCCGCCTTAGCCAGAGCGACAGTGCGGCACACTGCATGTCTTCGGCATCGTTTGTCAAGCTGCCGCTAACTATTCGTCGCGTTCAGAAAGGTAACAAGCACACACAGCTCCCCACACTCGCGATAAAACACAACACCAACCAAACAGAGCCAACACACCACGCCATCGCCTCACTGGACTCAACGAGCGCCTCCTTAGCTGGAGTGACAGTGCAGCACACAGCATGTGTTCGGCATTGCTTGTTGAGCTGCAGCTAACTATTCGGCAGGTTTGAAAATGGTAACAGGCACTCGCAGCACCGTACACTCACGATAAAGCACGACGCCAACACAGTCAACACATCATGCCATTGTCTCGCTGGCCTCGACGAGTGCCGCCTTAGCCAGAGCGACAGTGCGGCACACAGCATGTCTTCGACATAGTTTGTCAAGCTGCCGCTAACTATTCGTCGCGTTCAGAAAGGTAACAAGCACACACAGCTCCCCACACTCGCGATAAAACACAACACCAACCAAACAGAGCCAACACACCACGCCATCGCCTCACTGGACTCAACGAGCGCCTCCTTAGCTGGAGTGACAGCGCAGCACACAGCATGTGTTCGGCATTGCTTGTTGAGCTGCAGCTAACTATTCGGCAGGTTTGAAAATGGTAACAGGCACTCGCAGCACCGTACACTCACGATAAAACACGACGCCAACACAGCCAACACATCATGCCATTGTCTCGCTGGCCTCGACGAGTGCCGCCTTAGCCAGAGCGACAGTGCGGCACACAGCATGTCTTCGGCATCATTTGTCAAGCTGCCGCTAACTATTCGTCGCGTTTGAAAACGGTAACAGGCACATACAGCACCACACACGCGATAAAACGCGATGCCAGCAGAGCACACACACCATGCTGTCACCTCTCTGGCCTCAACGAGCGCCCCCTTAGCACCGGTGGCGCCATGCCGCGGTCCAAGTTGGCAGCACACAAAGCTCTCCCATAGAGTCACGGAGAAGTTTCGTGACCAGTAAAAAGTATTGAGGGACTGTGGTTGTACAATTGCACCGATCGTGACATGTTTTCGAGTTATCAGGGGAGCGTAGGGCTTTCCCCCAACTGCGCATCACCTCCACTTACTTTCACGCTTGCCCACGTTTTGGACTGTCGTGATATCGGCTTTGAAAATGGCAACTGCAGCCGTGGCTTGACACCCAAACTTGGAATTTTTCTTTAGTAAAGCAAAATAAGTAGCGAAAGGTTCCTTCAAATAAAGGAGGGTGATCGCAAGTGGGAGCAATGCGTACTCGCAAAGCAGTGAAACTCTCGCCCGATAACTCAAGAATATGCCATGCCTTGCAGTGTGCTCAGCCACGCGCTTGCATGGCGATGGTTCAATAGGAACGGACTCTAGCTTTTAAAAACCTGTAACAAAATAGCAAGTTCGGGGAGTTGGCACGTATTCATATTTGAAGAAAAACAGCGCACTGAAAAAACGAAGACAAGGAAGAGATGGAACACACACAGCGCTGTGTGTGTTCCATCTCTTCCTTGTCTTCGTTTTTTCAGTGCGCTGTTTTTTTTTTTTTTTCAAATATGTTTTAAAAACCTGTTGTAATTAGTTTTTCAGGACATATTCTTGGCTCTTGAGGGCTTTCACTTAAATGAGCGCTGACACAAAATTTCGAAGGCGAGATAATGAGTGAGATAGATTTATGTGGAGACATACACAACATCTATGAAATATCAAGGGCAAATATAGCCTAGAACATATTGAAAATCAATATTAAAGTGCATGCCGTGCGACTGAGTGAGATGCGGGGACCCTCGCGACGCCAACATCAACCCGGTGTGAATGTTAACAAACCTACGTCACGAGCTTGTGTTGGCTGGTTGCTGGCACGCGCCTTGCACTTGCGCTACCTGCGATTTCTTCCTCCGTGCCTGCGGCTTTGCGTGTGCTGGCTGTCAGTGCAGCGCCCACATCACAGTTTTGCATGTTCATGTGGCCAGCTGTGTTTACCTTGCCACTGGGACTTCTCCTGCCTAGCTCTGTGCTTTTTGAAACCGAAACTGCCACTGGGTTGTCTAAAAATGTCTCTGAATAAATAATCGTTGTGCACTCGCTTAAACGAGGTTTCCAGCCTTGATAAGCGGGCCATAAGCTACCTATTGCAACAACAAAAAAAAAAAACGAGGTGCAAAATTTTTGTGTTAGTGCTCCTTTTAAAAAAGAAAGTCTGAGATGATGTTCTTGTTCCAGGCGGCCAGCGGCGGCCGAGACTACGGGCCTGGCCATGGCTGCCTCAGCTCTTGTCATGGGTGACGAGTACGAGCGTATGGTGCAGCAGATCATGGAGATGGGCTATGAGCGGCCGCAAGTGGAGAGGGCCCTGCGTGCCAGCTTCAACAACCCCGACCGGGCCGTCGAGTACCTCTTGACGGTGACTGCCTATCTCACTTTTGCCTTTTATTATTTATCCAATTAATTCGTGTTGCTGGAATCAGTGTTGCATGAACGCCTGACAACGGCCAGTCCAAAAGCCAGGATGAAAGCACGCTGATTTTGGTATTGTTGGTTGTCGACATGTATTAATTTAGCGTGAAATGCTTTTAGCTGCCATTTTAGGCGGCCTTCGAGTCATTTCAAGCCCAAAGACAGCTTCATGGTGCGGGCACT
Source organism: Rhipicephalus appendiculatus (assembly GCA_030522465.1). Lineage (NCBI taxonomy): Eukaryota > Metazoa > Arthropoda > Arachnida > Ixodida > Ixodidae > Rhipicephalus > Rhipicephalus appendiculatus. The sequence continues at coordinate 1,883,179 of JALIZH010032921.1, read as the reverse complement.
CAAAAGAGATCGTCCAGGCATCATTATGAAAAATTAATGAGAAATTCAGGCAACCAGCCACACTAAATGACCTGTATTAGCATTAACATAGTGTACATAAAACATAGTGGCGGTAATGGACGCCCGCTTTCAACTGAATGGAGCATTGATGTGGGCACTTCTTTGGTTGCAAATTACCGTGTAAAATGGCTTCGCTTGCCTTCAGGTAGCTTCGACCATAGAGTTTCCTATAAATACACTAGAGGGAACTCTGTTTACGGGGGCTGCAACACACGGCGCTTCAGCCAGCATGGGAATCATGGGTAGTACACAAATTTGCCTAGTCTTGCCTAGTCTTCGTTCTTTTGGCTGCGTGTGGCCTGGTGTGGCCTGAATTCGCTTTGCCGCAATACAAATTTCAGCAAAGGTTTAGCAGTTACGTTTCACCACCGTTACCTTTTTAGGCTCACGAATTCAAATATGCTCACGAAGTTCACAACGCTTCATTCTTTTACCCGAAACAGAAAGAAAACGCAACAATAAACAAAGCCACAACTGCGTTCGAAGCCGGAAGCACGAAGACTAGGCAAATCCGTGTACTACCCATCATTCCCATGGTGGCTGAACGATCGCAGTGCCAGAGTCCCCTCTAGTTAATTTTAGGAAACTCTATGGCTTCGACGAGCAAGTATTATGGATAATTGAGCTTAGTTTTTGAGATTGCTTCCCATTTCGAATGTCCCTAGCAGTGTATCGGAACGGAACAAAAACGAAAAACGAAAAAAATGATATTTTTGACTTGAACGAAAACATAACCGAAACGTTACCTATTATTTTGTTCCGGAGTGAAACCAAATTCTTTTTTATTATTTTCCGGTTCAAGCGGGAACTTGACAATCTGGAACGACCGAGGCCATGCAACGTGAGCAATAATACACATCTCAGAGTGCAATACTAGCGCGTATCTCAGGCAGGAATTCCAAAGTAACGATGTGTTGAAATTGTGCGAAAAACAAAAACACTGACAGCCAAAAATATTTGTATTATCTCAAGTGGAGTTTCATGTGCCTGTGACACATTTCAGCGTGGAGAAAGCATTCCCGGCACGGAAGTTTGTTTTATATTGACAGCGGTCTCGCATATGAGAGGTACCATGGTAGCAAGCAGCGCAAAAAAAAAAAAAACGACTGACACACGGGAAGAAAATACGAGAACAAGCGCTGACTTTCTACCAGTCTTTTCTTCATCGTCCTTTCTGTGTGTCGCACTGCTAGCTACCATGGATCCATTCCAACTGGCCCAGCTATCTACACTTATGAGAGGTACGCTCGATTACGGGCACCTTCTGTGATCATGCGCACTCCCTTGACGCAAATTGAGCCCGCTCAAAAAATTCGTAATTCACTTTTGAGGAAGTCTACTATAATTTAGAAGGGCACTGTATTGCGGTGATCTGTAGGAATTCGTGGTACAATTATTTGTGCTCCTTTTAAGAATGTGGGAAGAACGTGTCCTACCCCTGTCCCACTTTCTTAAGAGGAGCTTGAGTAACTATACGAGAAAACCGATATTTTAATCAATACTGTAGCTTCAAATTTTAGCATACAAATAAATAACATTACGAACTGTTATAGAACTTTTTTTTTTTTTTCGTTACGGAACAGAACTTTTTGCAGCGAAACGAAACTAAAACCGAAACAAAAAAAAATTTGGTTCCGACACCCTGGTCCCTAAGCCTAACCAGAAGATTGGTATAAACAAATCTGCAAGATAAAAATTTCGCTTTTGGTGGGTGGTTCATATTTATTTACTCTTATTGTTACTAAAGAAATATTAATACAGTCGAAACCCGCAATAACGAAATCGACGGGGAAAGCAAAAAATTTCGCTCTTGTGGGAATTTCGTTGGCGCGAGAATGTGGCAGAAAAGACAGGGAATTGACTAAAAACACATTTTATTGCCAAAAGTCGGTAAGCTTACTTTGCCTAGCCTTTCCATGCAGCAATTTCGTAGCTCTTGACTCGCATTGTAAAAAGTGGTCCATGGCCACATTGTCATTGTGCTTGCTGAAAAACGAGCGAAATGTATTCAGGGCATTCAACACATCCTGCAGGGTCGTTCCTTTCTCCGGCTGTTCCGGTCTTGGATCATCGGGATCGCGTAATTGCACCTTTATCTTCCAGCGGGATGAACTTCCGCATTTTCTTTGGAGGCGTCATCTTTGCGGGCAGACAAATCAGATGTACGATCGCTACACACAGTTCATGTCGCACCAAGCGCACACAGCGACTGCTACCGCTCCCCACACGCAACCATGTGCGGCAGCAAGGGGCATGCAAAGCCGACAAAGCTAACAAAGCCAACGAATGTAACTCCACGTGGATGTGGATTTGGCTACGTATTCCGCGATTACGAGTCAGCATAACAAGCAGGTGTTTCCGCGTCAGCCCATTAAAATATTAACAGGTACCCACTGCAAAGTCACCTCAGATTCTTGTGGTTTGCTTTTAAAAATGTAGGTAGTACTGCTAATTAAATGCAATTTTGGTTGGGACACTGTGCAGTCACTCGTACCGATGGGCAAACCATCATCATCATCATTGTTGCCAGTATTTTTTTTATTTTTGTAAACATTAATGGCGGTGGCTGCTCAAGTGCGCTGTGGCGATAGTTTTGCACAATTTAAATGTGCCACGAATGCATTTGAGCAGTTTTTGAATGCAGTTAATGTTACGAGAGTGGGATTATTTGCGCTCTCATTTCAAAAATTTCATTAAGGAGAGACTGCGGTAAAAGTATGTTTCATGGTCACAAGTTACGAAATGCATTGACTCCTATGCGCGTTCGCCGGTTCTCCGAAAATATTGCGTTGCGGTGAGAATTTCGTTGCCTCGGGATTTCGTTATCGCGGGTTTCGACTGTATTGCTTCGTACGGGATACAGGTGAGTATTCTCAGTTTTTTTCTTTTCACTTTTTTAACACATTCACCCACTGCTAGGTGACGTTGCCATCGCAGCTTGGGCACCTAAGCGCTCTCCCACTACACTAAAACGCGCCGTCCGCAATGAATGTTTGCGGCACGGTAACGCTATTCTCTTAACCCCTGCAAGTGGCATAAATCGAGAAAAATCAGAATGGGGTATACATATCTTGCCATGGTGGTCATATTTGTTATATATAGACACACACACACACACACGCACGCACGCACACACACACACACACACACACACACACACACACACACACACAGTCGAACCCACTTATAACGATACTGGTTTTAACAATATATCGTTTATAACAATGAGAAGCTGCTGCACCGTCAACTTTGGTGTGTTTTATATGGTGAAATAACCGGCTTACAGCAATGCCGGCGTGCCACATTATCGGTTATAACAATGAATTCTGGCCCTTGGGTCTCCGTGCCGAAAGGTAATGGAACCCGAAATCGTAGAAAAGAAAGAAGAAAACGAGAAATTCAAGCTGCTGCACCCACGCCCACTACCACAACGTACTCCAGCTACCCTTCAGAGTTTTGGTATGCTTCACCTCATGGCAATGTGGCACTTGGGCAAAGCTGAATTTTGAATTCCGCTGCGGTGTGGGAGTGGTGTGGTGGCTTCTGATAAAACATGCAATTTTAGTAAAAACGTGAGACTTGGAAGAGTTTCAGCGTCTGAAATTTCAGACGTTGTCATACATTGGCTCTATGGTGCTTGTGGCGATCCCGTAAAAGCAACCAAACAACAGAGAGCTGAGCTAGTTGGTAAGTATTCATTCTAAAAAGACAGGGCGGGCAAAGACGGACACAAGAAAGGACACCACAAGCGACGCTTGCGGGCTCGTCACTTCTTTCTTGTGCCCATGTTTGCAGGCCCTGTGAATGAATACTTACCATCCGAATTTCCAAACATGTCCGAAAATTTGGCAGTTTTGCCATCCTTGTCACTGATGTCTGTTGGCATATCCCATCCGATATTATAGTTTTCTCACAACAGCCTGCCATCCCTCCGTTTTGCATTTTTTTCGTGTAACCCATTTATAGCAATCATCGCTTATAACAATGAAATTTTCGTGGTACTTGAGTATTGTTTTAAGTGGATTAGACTGTATACACATATACATACTGGGTGTTTTTTTTTTCTTTTTTTTTTTAGGGAATACGCATTTTTTCTAAAAAAACTATAATAGTTAGGCACTTGTCGTCTTCGCAGCCAATTTCTAGGCCGAGGCGGAATGATTTTCCGTTTCAATTTATTGGTTAACATATGCATCAGTTACATAATACTGCAGAAGTGCACTTAACTGGGCTGTTTGGTACATGATTAAGACGGGAACAAACAGCGCTGGACACGGGACGGTAAAAGAATCGTAGAATGACAGTTTTGGAAACATACAGACAGCAAAGAACGTGTGAGATTAGTGAAACTTGCCATATCCACGCACAAGGAAAGGCTTGCGTCAGTGTGCCATCGATTTATCTTCCCAGTTGTGAAATCAGTTACTTGTCGAAAACATGAAAGCCTGTTTTGCCGACGTGTCTGACATGATGACTTCTTGTCTCTCTCTGCGCAGTTACTGTGCTCTTTTATTCTTCTGCACAAAACTTCTGCATATATTGCAAATCCCCGCAATAAACCAGTGGATGTTAATTCAGCGCCTTCGTCTGTCATTCTTGCACCGTCCCGTGTCTAGCGCTGTTTGTTCCCGTCTTACATAATACTTGTATACAGATGAGGGTCCCAGAGTATAAATACTGAAGACTGGACCCTCGGTTAAAAACTACAACAAAGGTGAATTAAAAAACAATTGGCAGAAGATTAGCAGGTGGTGAACAAGCGAGAACAGTTGAAATAAGAGATGAAGTAATAGGAAATCAATGACATAGAATGCGAAATACAATATGGAAAGGGAAAATACAACCAAAAATAACAATAATTACGTACCAGGCAAAAAAAGTAGCAACAGGCAAGAACAGTTGAAATACAAATGAAATTTTGCCACTAATTAGATCACTAAGAAATGGTTAACAAAAATTATTTACCTTTTTTCTTATCAATTCCAGGGCGGTTGTTTATATGGCGAAGTTGTTCTACGTCACAATTTATGCTGAGCCTAATTTTTAAAAATGAAAAATATCGCGCGTAGTTTGGGAGATCCATCGTCGAATTTGCAGACCGCGATGCCGGAGATACCGAAACTGAAGCACCAGGTGTGACAGAAGGGTGGTTCGTGTGCTGCATCACCCCGGCGGTTATATATATACAGTCGAACCCGTTTATAGCAAACTCGATAGTGCCGCGAAAAGTGGTTGTTATATCAGTATCTTGCCCGTCCATGTGTGTGTTAGCACTATGCCCTATTTTGAAGCATATAACCGACTAGCCCAAAAAGCCACGTTGACAAACGTTATATCAGTAGTTCGTTGTATGTGGACTCACCCTTAAAAACATGCACTTAGCGACCAAACAGGTTTTTTTTTTTTTTTCTGTGTATTTTTATTAAAAAGTGCCAACAACCCCTCCGGTGACAAGTTCCTTTTCGCATGTTAAATGACGCCCGCTGTGTGCTCACAAGTGAACTAAACCACGTCCACAATGAACTCACGCCATACCACTAAAGCACGGCACCGCCATGTGGAACCAATTATCTCTAGCTAGTTGCGTGCAGCACGTCGCTAACTCGGCTCCCACCGTCGCATGCCGGACCATTTGCAGTCTAATGTATGCGCGCGTTTGTGCGTTCTTCGCACATGCTTTACTCCTGGTCGTGCTTGGGTGCGGCGATCAGCCTGTTCGTTCAATACGACGAAGACACGCATTTTGCAAGCAACGCGCAAGTGGCTTCGCAAGACGCGGCAGCGGAGAACTTGCGAATGGCAGCATGACACGCTTACACCACCGTCACTTCACGCGGTTTAAACACGCGTAGCCGAGCAGATATCTGCAGTTGACTGTGATAAGGTTGTCGGCGATGAAATGGCACGTTCATCGCCACCCGCCACCTCTCCTTCGCTCTTTTCTGATGCTTATCCGTTAAGGCACCGCCGCAACCACGTGGAAGTCGTTATTATTGATCGACCAGTCACCGAAATTAAGGCGGAAGACCTTTCGCAGCACACTGCGACATCGGCGAGTTGAGCATCGTAGTGAACTTTTATGTGACAAAATGTTAACGCTTTTCGCATTTATGGTTTCTTGCATTCGAAGGCGTTGTTTGGTTCATCGTCTGTGGTCGTAGATGCAGAGAACGGCGTCAGAAATGTTTGCCGTGCTAAAGCTGACCGTGAGTCTTCATGCTGCCTCCCAATTTTTTTTTTTCCTCACTGTCGTGGAAGAAACGGCTGGAAAGTGAGCCATAGAGAGCGACCTCACTCGCAGCAGTCTACGATATCTTCGTCGCGAGTAAACTGCAGCGGAGCACGCGCGACCATGCGCCTCTACATGCCATAGAATGCCCGTTTTAACTTTTTTTTTTTTTCACTCCGTATGTGCCATAATTTTTCCGCGACCGTGTCGGAAGTGTTCGTTGTAAAAGTAGGAGGCTTTGAAAACTGTTCGCTATATGTGGACGCCGTTTCAATAGGTAACATAGGAAAATCGTAAGTGCACCGAAATATGGTCGTTACAACCGATAGATCATTATATCTGGGCTCGTTATAAGTGGGTTCGACTCTGTGTGTGTGTGTGTGTGTGTGTGTGTATATATATATATATGTAGGAAGGAATTGTAAACTTAAGGGCTCGTTTGCTTTGCTGGAAAATTTTTTTCTCCCTTAAAACAAAACTACTCTTTTGAAACTTTCTGTATGTCTTGCCAACAGATCGTACTATGCAACAATATATAAGGTATATTTTTACTTGGACCGCTACATTGAGAAAATGAAGCCTTAATGTGAGTGAAAATGCCATTTTTTCCAACTTTGTCACAATATTGTGGCGATGTTTTTGCTTTATACGCTCCAGAAGTATTTTCGTCATTTATTCTAGGAACCCATGAAACACATAATGTGAATACATTACTCGCGAAAAAAATGTGTGCTTTTTATAAAATATGCTAAACATGCAGCATATTGCAATTTTTCGCCAAGGCCAAAAATAAAGAAAGTTAAGACAAAAATGAATAAACTATCATTGTCATGGAAGTTCAGCGCCCTAAAATTATGGAAAAAATTGTTTCGTAGTAATTGCTCAGAGCAGTGATATTATATAAATTATTTAGCGCGACACAGTTTCACTTGCATGCCCAAAGTTCAAAACGCCCTCTAGGCAACACAAAATTTTTTTTGCGAAAAATTACGCCTAATAACTACTACTCACATTCACATATACCTGCATAATTTTTTTCAGCAGGATCGGAGATGGTCGAAAATTGACCTGGTACACTTGATATGGAATGACCCATATATATACAGGGTGTTTTTTTTTTTAAGCAATGTGGATTTTTTTTTCCTTAAAAAAAACTATAATAGTTAGGCACTTGTCGCCTTCGCAGCGAATTTCTAGGCCGAGGCGGAAAGATTTTACCACTACTTAGATCACTCAGAAATTGCTAATTAACAAAAATAATTAAATTATTTTTTTAATGATCAATTTTAGGGCAATTGTTTTATGGGGAAGTTGTTCTACGTCACAGTTTATGGCGAGCCCATTTTTTAAAAATTGAAAATATCGCGTGTAGTTTGAGAGATCCATCGTCGAATTTCCAGACCGCGGTGCGGTAGATACCGAAACTGACGCACCGGGCGCGCCTTCCGGCGTGCCCGGTGCGTCAGTTTCGATGCACCGGGCGCGCCACGTGCTGCGTCAAGCCGGAATTCGACGATGGATCTCTCAAACTACACGCGATATTTTCGATTTTTAAAAATTGGGCTCGCCATAAGCTGTGACGTAGAACAACTTCACCATATAAACAATTGCCATAAAATTGATAATTAAAAAGTTAATTAAATTATTTTTGTTAATTAGTAATTTCTGGGTGATCTAATTAGTGGTAAAATCTTTCCGCCTCGCCCTAGAAATGAGCTGCGAAGACGACAAGTGCCTAACTATTATACTTTTTAAAGGAAAAATCTGTATTGCTTAAAAAAAACACCCTGTATGTATATATATATATATATATATATATATTGCATCACTTTTATTTCCTATAAAGCCAAGCATAATGATATTTGTAGCACGTCAAAAGTAACCCATAACATTCCACGGAGATCGTGTTCCGCAGTGCCTTTTGAAACAGAAATCAGGTGCTTTCACTTCTGTACTTCGTTCCTGTTCTTTGAAGGGAACACTTGCAAGAGGTTCTCCTAGAGCTGTGCACGGGCCACATTTCCGAGCCCAGCCCAGGCCCGCCAAATGCATTGAAGGCTCACCCCAGCCCAATGTTATAGGGCTGCGAGCCTGTGCGGCCCAACATTATCTAGGTTGGCTGAGGAGACAAGATATCATTTTCTGATAATGTGGCGTTGTATTCAACATATCAAAGTGAAACATAAGCACACTACACGTGACAGCCACTATATACACAGACTACATATGCCGTGTCAAAATAACAAGCTGTCCAATGATTCGGGCAGAATGCTGTTCCTGCATCACATATTCCACTGCTCTGAAGTTCCGTTTGCTGCTCAGACTGGTAGCCGGAATTGCTAATATCTTTTTCTCAGGCATAGCAAGCTTGGGATAAATGTGCTTGTTCTTCCAGAAGTTTAGTACCTAGATGCTGGACAGGGGGGATGATTCCGGGGATAGATAATCACCTGGCGTGCTCGTCGCTTCGTGCTGGGAAACAATTCTGGCACAGCGTCTATATTTTGGGCTTGATACGGGCTTTGCACCTGGTTTGGCCCACCCGATAAAGAAACAAAGCAGTCCGAGCCCTAGATGAGAAGACATCGGCCTATCCGAGACCGGGCCTGCGCTCAGGCTTTCGGGCTACCTGGAGCCCGTGCACATCTCTAGTGTCTCCCCCCATCCTGAATGCAGAAGGGGGTCAGGACCGCCCCCCCCCCTCCCCCCCCCCCATGGTTTATGCCACGGATCCCGGCTATCACTCTAATGCTAAACTACAGTCGCCGACCGTTTATTCGGACTCGGCGGGAACCGCCGAAAAGTCCAAATAATCGAGAGTCCGAATAAAAGGATGCACCAGAAAAAAAAGCACCTTTATTGGCCCAGCGGCCGGAAAAGCTTGTCAATGCACGTCTGCACGCAAGCACAATCACAGAAGACCGAGTCGGGCTGTATTTCAGCCAGTGTTTGGCCATAACCACAGGTTGTAGCGCTGCCACGGCCTGCGCGTCATCGGAGTCGCTGTTCACCTACGCTGATTCGGGGACCCGACAGACGATCTCATCATCGCCCAACTCGGCGAAAGCGCCCAAATAACATCGTATTGAGGTCGGCCGCCTTCGAATTGGCGTATAATTGTGGCCTTTTTCGCCATCCCCAATGTTTTGTGGTTGCCGCGTTTCTTCGTTAGTACCAACCGCGTGGATGGAATGGGTGGCGTCGTAGCTGTCGTAGCCATTTCAGTAGATTAGGCCTAGCCACAAAACAACTGATAAGCAAACTTTCAAATGCCAAAAGGGAACGACATCAGGCTAGTTCGTAATTCCGTCCTTCCTTGGTCCGTTTCGTACGCGCGGCCATTTTGAACGTCCAAGCAGACTCCGAGCGTGGCTTGGCTTGGCTTGCTGTTTGGCTGTGGTAGATATTGAATGGATACTCGGCTGGCTTAAGTCGAAAACGCCCTTTACGAGTCGCCAAAACACATAGCCTTCGAGATCGGCATTTGTAATTTCTGCACTTTTACACTGGCATGATGTCCAGCCATACACAGTGCAACTGGCAACCTAACGAAGATATTGTAAACACGTGTTCACGTGTGTAAACATCGTGGACAGCTGGTCATGGAGTTCGACGCCGCTCTCGATCAGCCAGCCGGAGTCCGAAATATCGAATGGCGCGCCATGGGCGTCCGAATTTTCAGTCATGAGTTTACATTACTTCAATGGGACGAGTGGCGGTGCCGCGAGAGTGTCCGAATAAACGGGCATGTCCAAATTATCGGTCGGCGACTGTATAACCGTCTATTTACGTTGCTAACTTTTGGGCCTGTTAGGAAGAGTGATCAAAACTGGACGTATCCTAGTATAATTTTAATTTTGTTTTCAGCACAGTAAAGCCACCTACAGGGCTTTGATTGAGGTAACGTGTTCCTCGAAGTAATGCGGGTGGTGGCAACTGTGTGCAGGGCATCCCTCCGTCGCAGCAGGACCCGGCGGAAGAGAGCCACGGTGCGACAGAAGAGTCGGAGGACATCCCCAGGAGCGCTCCCAGCGACACGACCATGTCGTCACCGCAGTCACAGCATGGCACCACTGGCGGCAGCGGTGGGCCCCTCGAAGCAGCGTTGGCCGCAGAGGGCGGCAACCCCGAGGACCCGTTGGCCTTCCTCCGGTTCCAGCCGCAGTTCCAGCAGATGCGGCAGGTGAGGTATCCTTTTCAGTCCCACTGACCCGTCTGTGGCATGGCTTTGAGCAAGTGCAGCTATACTCCATCTCAGAAGTTCCTTTCAGAACTGTGAAGGCTACAGGCACCCTTAGCCAATAGGAGGGGCGGGTAGCCCCTCCACGTGTATTTATCCACATCGCGTCGTCTGTTCGGCGTCTCCCTGACGTATGCTCGCACGTGAAAGCAGACTGCATCGCTGAAAAAAAAATTGCGCTAATTGCATTAATAGTGCTATATTGCACAAATTCTAAGTACCATTATAGAAATCTCGGCGCTTTATGACTAGCAGACATGGCTAGACAAACAGCTTATCTCGCGAGTGACGACATAATGTACCTGATGCTTTGTCCTCAGTGTGAGGTAGCGCAAAGTGATGCCTTTTTCACCATTTATTTGTTGCTGCCAGTGCAGCGAGCGAATAGCAAGCGCAGCTTCGGATCAAAGTGGGCGTCGCATCTGCATGGGCGCTGCCATATTGATTTGTAGCCATACTTAACGGCGGTTATTGATACAGCAATTAAAGGCACACGGTATCAATGCGAAGAAGAATAAATGTATAAGTCATCGATATGACGTAACACGTGCCAAACCGGTGCATATGTCTCAATCCTGCTAATTGTAGGGTAATTATATCTGGAACTATGTATGTTTTGCTGCTCAAGCGTGTAGCTTGCAGGGGTGGAACAGCTGCCCCATTTGCACCATTGTGCACCAAACTTGTTTACCTGCGCCATACTGCGCCAAACCACCCCTGTTGTGCCAAACTCGCTCATCAGCGCCGTACTGCGCCACAGCACCCGAATTTAGCCGCAGATGCGACAACTATAAAGCCCCGTGCCCAAAAACGTGGCTGAAACATGGTGTTTTCAGTTTCATCAAAATGGTGATAGGCGTCCTGCAATGCAGTTTTTGAGATCCGACAATAGCGCCAGAACACATAGCCTTGCAAGTAGACGCAGCCAATTCAAGCTCGGCAATGCATAGCCTAGCAAGTAGACACCCCTGGGGTGATACAGCCAACTGCCAATTTTTCGGACATGCTTCAAAATTCGGACGCTTTCGCGGCACCGTCACAAGCCCCATAGACGTCCATGTATAAGAACATCTGAAATTTCGGACGCGGAAACTCTTCGGCGTCCGATTTTTCGGACTTTCTGCCCAAATTTCTGGTCGGAAACGGCATTATTTAAAGCCCCAACCTATGCCACATCTATCGTCTCCCAGGTTTGAACCAGCGCTTTCGCGAGTCGATCCTTTTGCGGCCGTAGCAGTGTCCGAAAGTCGGCTTTGCCGCACTGCTCAGGTGTTATGGCGCCAAGCAGATCAAAAATACGAAGGGGTTACTATCACGGCGCAGTGCGGCGATGTCTTTACGGATAAACACTGGGAATGCACAGAGGCGTGATGGCGGCAGGTGGCAAACTCGCCAGTACAACTTAATCGCTGACAATTCTTTATGATAAGCATCTTCAGCTAACTGCTTGGTAGTTCAGGAGGTCCAGCGCAGTTGTAAGCATACTGCACGCTTTTAATTGGCGACAACCCGGACGCGCCGCGCCGCCGTTCGTGTTGCCTCTTTGTGCGAGACTGCTAAGTGCTCCGCACAGACGCGTTGCTTTGAGGAACGAAAGCTGCATCGCCACGCCCGTGTGCAGTCGGGAACTGAGTGGGCATAACGAACACCTTCACGGCAAACGCGTGCGTACACTACAGCTAGCAAGTGCCCCGGCAGTGACCGAGTCTGCGTAGTTGGCGACGTGCTGCACACAACTAGGAACGATCGGCTGCACACGGCGGTGATTTTCGTTCAGTAGTACATCGTTTACGTGCGCACACGAATCGGGGAAAGTCAGACGATCCGCTCTTCCACCACAGCCTTTGTGTTAATTTCGCGTCATCGTTCCCAAACACCCCATGCGAGAGAGCCGTAACTTAATCCACGCTTTGCTGGTATCAGCACAATAGTTAAGTGTGGTGCACGGCACGTACCGAAAGTATACACAAGAGCCTGGGCGCTCACCAAAATGCCTGATAATTGTGCTGGGAACCATTGAAGCTATTTCGGGCGTGGGTGGCGATTTGACCACTTTAGCGGAATTAAAAAAATCACGCCATATCCACGAAGTGAATGATGAGGAGTGGGCGAAGCTCGATCGTTTTCATCCATGGCAGAAGGAGAATTTGTGGTCTGGAACGCGCTTATACTTCATGGTCGTCATCGTCATCGTTATCACGTGTAGTGGGTACAATCCACTATACTGGAATGCGCTTATACTCCATCGTTATCACAAGTAGTGGGTACATCGGAGGGAACACAGCGCAAAAGAAGACTGGGACAAGGAAGAACGACGCACACACAGCGCTGACTTGCAACACTTTTATTCATAGGACGGAAAGGATGAACATTTATACATATTCCACTTACATGCGCAACAACCGCGAAAAATGACGAATACTTTTTTCTCCTTTTTGTGTTTGAACATGATACATAGTGCAAGCACCACTGCGCACAAAGATGTGTCATTCATGGTCTGTTTAGATATGATATTTCATGAGATGAAAGTGCTATCGAGGGAGTACTGATGCACCGGCTATCGAATTTTCTGATGAAATCTGCCTCAATGATTTCGCGTGTCAACTGTAAATTATGCTTAGCCAAGACATCGCTTTTTTCAAAGACGGGTGCACAACCACAATCGCGACAATGGATGCCCAAGTGGCCTTGAACCGTGTTGTACACATTGTTATGGTGCTCTCTTAGACGGTCATTTAAGCACCTACCAGTCTGTCCCACATATTTCTTCCCACAAGACAGAGGGATCTCGTATACCACGCCAGTGGTACAGGGTACAAACCGCTTCTTGTGTTTCACGGAACAGGAGTTACGGCTGGCACTCGAAGCAAACCGGCAGAGCTTCGACAACTTTTCCGGAGCGGAAAACACTACCGTGACGCCAGCACGTTGCCCTACCCTCTTGAGTTTGTGGGAAAGATCATGTATGTACGGAAGTACAGCAAGTTTTTTCTTTTCAGCGGGCGCATCTGTTGCACGGTCATTATCACCACGTTTGATCTGCTTTAAAAGCTTTTCTGCAACAGCCGAAACCAGAGCCTTCGTATACAGCAGAACCTCGTTGATACGTTCCCGCTTAATACGATTTCCCAGCTCATACGCTCGCAATCGCGAAAACTAAATATAACCCGATTCAAATCGTATGATTCGCATCGTACGTTTTCCCGGATCGTACGTTTATTTTCCGCGTTTTTTTCGGAAATGTATCAACGAGGTTCTGCTGTACCCGGCAGATAACAAGCGGCCAACCTGGGCGTCAAAACTTTTTTGCATAGAATGCGGACACGACTTTCTAAGGGCATTGACGAGACACACATTAACTATTCCTCTTTTCACTAACTTTGATTGTGCGGAATGGAAGTGGGTACATTCCACTATACTGCGTCATCGTCATCTTTATCACGTGTAGTGGCTACAATCCACTATACTGGAACGCGCTTATACCGTAAAAACCCGCGTATAGTCCGGGATTTTTTTCCAGTTTTTATGATGCAAAATTTTAACCCCGGACTATATGCGGATCCCAAGAATTTTCAGCCGAGAATTTATAGTTTCGGTTTCGGCATTGCGCGGCGCTATCATCATCATCAGGCCTCTGCGTTGGGTAGCGCTGGCGTGCATCACAACGGCACGATTCTACGCTACGTGAGGCCCGCGATAGCAGTATTCGGCTGTCTTTAAAGGGAAGGTGATTTGAGCTGCCAAAACCGTCGGCAACTGTGCTGCGGAGCAGCAGTTCGGCGTAGACGAGCGGGCAGGGTGTGAACCATTCGCGGTTGGGGACGGAAGCCCTCTTTGTGTGCCGCTGCCTGAGAAAAAGTTGCCGGGGGCTGAAAAATGGAGCGTTTGCCGATGTTGACCGGGAATTGAGACTTCGTTCCCGAGCAACAGAGCGCAGCTGGGGCTCCCGTCGATACGCGTGCTCAACGCGTTTCAGGGTCACCTCCGTGAAGCGACTGCTGCGCGACTCCCGCACACCGAGTGCATCGTCATCCCGGAAGGACATCCCGGCCGCAGCCGCTTGATGTGTGCCTAAATAAACCATTTGAGGATGACATGAAGCGCATATATATGGAGTGGATGAGGTCAGGAAGGCCAGAAGTGACGCCTGCCGGACGGCTGAAACGGACCTCGCCAGCGATGTTGTGCACATGGATCGTCGAAGCTTCGGTCTGCATTCCCGAGGCGCTCGTTCGTGTTCCTTCAAGAAGTGCTCCATTTCAAACGCCCTTGATGGCACTGAAGATGACGTGCTGTGGGAGGGCATCTCTGACTAGGGAGTTTCAGAATAAAGTGCATCAGACGTCGGTGAATAAATGTATTTAGTTTGTATTGCTCGGACTATATTAGGATGAAAACTTTTTTTCTCGCATTTGCTATCCCTGAAATACACCTCGGACTATATGCGGGTCCGGACTATAAGCGGGTTTTTACGGTACTTCATCATTATCACTTGTAGTGGGTACATTCCTCTATACTGCGTCATCATCATCTTTATCACGTGGAGTGGGTGCATTCCACTACACGTGGCTACCTACCTACCTACCTACCTACTACTACTACTACGACTACAGAGGAGGGACAGACCCACACCCTAAAGAGCTTCGCCCCTAGAAGCATGAATTCGTTTTTTCGGACTGCGCGATTTTTCGTATGATTTCGCGGTCTCTAGGGAGTCCGAAAAATCGACAGTTGACTGTATATGGATGCACCCAGGAAGCGTTCATTCAAAAGGCACCCAAAAGGGAGACACTTGAGCGCGTTGATGTGTTCAGCGAGCGTTTCATTTTCTTGGTATCCCTGGCGGCCGATGCCGTCAATGCTGAAGTGGCAGATCAGAGCTCCATCGTACCCTCTGGTCAGTGAGGAAGGCCTATACAGTAGAATCTCATTACAACAAACTTCGCAGGACCGCTGAATTTAATTAGTTATTCTGAAATATCGTAGTACAGTCAACTGCCGATTTTTCGGACTCCCAGGGACCGCGAAATCGTCCGGAAAAACGAATTCATTCTTTTTAATTCCGCTCAAGTGGTCAAATCGCCACCCATGCCCGAAATAGCTTCAATGGCTCCCAGCACACTTATCAGGCATTCTGGTGAGCGCCCAGGCTCTTGTGTGTACATTCGGTACGTGCCGCGTACCCCGCTTAACTATTGTGCCGATACCAGCAAAGCGCGGATTAAGTTACGGCTCTCTCGCATGGGGCGTTTGGGAACAATGACGCGAAACACAAAGGCTGTGGCGGAAGAGCGGATCGTCCGACTTTCCCCGATTCGTGTGCGCACGTAAACGATGCGCTAGTGAACGAAAATCACCGCCAACATGCATTATATGCTGCCGTGTGCAGCTGATCGTTCCTAGTTGTGTGCAGCACGTTGCCAACTATGCAGACTCCGTCACTGCCGAGGCGCTTGCTAGCTGTAGTTACGCACGCGTTTGCCGTGAAGGTGTCCGTTATTCCCACTCAGTTCCTGACCGACATGGGTGCGGCGATGCGGCTTTCATTCCTCACAGCAACGCGTCTGTGCGGCGCACTTGGCGACCTGGCGCAAAGAGGCAGCACGAACGGTGGCGCGGCGCGTTCGGGTTGTCGCCCATTAAAAGCGTGCAGTATGCTTACAACTGCGCTGGACCTCATGCACTACCGAGCAGTTAGCTGAAGATGCTTATCATAAAGAATTATCAGCGATTAAGTCATACTGGCGAGTTTGCCACCTGCCGCCATCACGCCTCCATGGATTCCCAGTGTTTATCCGTAAAGACATCGCCGCACTGCCCCGTGATAGTAACCCCTTCGTATTTTTGATCTGCCTCACCGCATAGCACGTAAGCATTGCGGCAAGGCCGACTTTCGGGCACTGCTACGGCGGCAAACAGATTGACTCGAGAAAGCGCTGGTTCAAACCTGCGAGACGATAGATGTGGCATATGTTGGGGCTTTAACCCATATATGCCCAAACTCAGAAAATATGACAAAACAAATATTTTTTTCACAAAAAAGTGCACTTGTACCCTCAAAAGAAAGCACAAGTTTTTTATTTACTGCAACGTAAGCGTGACACTGTTTTTCAAGCGTTCCTACATACTGGACACTGGGCATTATGGGTGCTTTGTGCGGGTGTGGTAAGCCTTGAAATATTTCACGTGCATACCGACATTGCACTTCTCACAGCGAGGAGTTGTCTTCTCATGTCAGTGAGCGCACCTTGTCTGTTTACTCTGAGGGACAACAGTGTGATCGGTGCGCGTCTACAAGACGTCTTTCATACGAAGCACGCGTTTGCCCGGAGAAAGCGGTCGGCACGTGGCGGGATGAAAAGCAAGCAATGTGTAGGATTGCACACGTTGAGAATAAGACCTGTTTGATGTGCTGTAAGTGGCGCTAGTCATCAGCTAAAGAACTACCGATGTTAGAATGCATCAAAGAAGCGTCCTATATGTAGGCCACTGGGCATATATGGGTTAAATAATGCCATTTCTGACCAGAAATTTGGGCAAAAAGTCCGAAAAATCGCATGCCAAAGAGTTTCCGCGTCCGAAATTTCAGACGTTCTTATACATGGACGTCTATGGGGATTGTGACGGTGCCGCGAAAGCGTCCGAATTTTGAAGCATGTCCGAAAAATCGGCAGTTGACTACTGAAAAATGATGTCGGTAATGTAACACAACAGCAAAAATAAGGTACCTTTGTAGGAGGTGCACGTGTTGGGGCGTAAACAATGAACGAAAACACTGGGCACCGAGTGGAAACAATTTACTGCTTAAAAAAGTCGGTTATCTTCTTCTGGCGAGTAGAAAGCAGGCGCTGGTGCATGTATGCCTCCACGTCCGCAACCTTCCTGAGGATGTCTTCGGGTACATCCTTGCAGCACCTGAGGTACGATCGGGTCTTCTCAAGGAACACCACAACATCCGAGCTGGAAATAGTCTCTTCCGTTGTCCCAGACTCTGCATCTCCAGTGTCGTTTTCGTCACTGCTACAGCAATCTTGCTCACGCACTTGACTCACGATTTCTTCGCAGGTGAGCTCTGCGGACGTAGCCGCTGCGCAGTCACTGTCTATGTAATCTTCGAAGGTTACCGCAGCGTCTACCGGGAGCTTCTCGGTAAGCTCATTCCAAAGCTCTGGGTCGAGCTCCGCTTCGTCATCGCAGTCTCGTGGTGTAGGCTCGCAGTCTTGCGGCGTAAGCGAAGTCTCGAGAAGACCTGCCTTTCGCCAGCAGTTGCTAATGGTGCTTGCCTTGACGTTCCACCACCACGACCCTGTCAGCATTTCTGTGGCTTGACGGATGTTGACCTCCGTGGGCAGCTTCAGTCGTATGTTAATGAGAAGGCTGCGCAAGTCGCTTCCGAAATTCGGCCTTCACACATCTTATTATGCCCTGGTCTAAAGGTTGGAGCAAAGACGTACAATTTGGGGGGCAGAAATTCAAGCTGCACATTGCTCAAACGCACGTTCACCATATGTGCCGAGCAGTTATCAACGATTAGAAGAACCTTCTTTTGTTTCTTCTTCATTGTGTTGTCGAACTGCAGCAGCCACTGCGTGAACAGTTCCCGCGTCATCCACGCTTTCTTATTTGCCCGATAGTCGCAAGGCAACGAGACATTTTTCAAGCAGCGAGGCTTGGCGGACTTGCCAATAACAAGAGTTTTGAGTTTTTCCGTGCCTGTGGCGTTGCAGCAGAAGAGCACTGACACGCGAAGACGCGATTTTTTTCCGCCCTAGCATTTTTCATCTTTAAAGTTCATTGTCTTTTCAGGTAACAGCTGATAAAAGCACGCCGTTTCGTCGGCGTTGAAAACGTCGTCTGGACTGAACGACGCGACAATTTCCTGAAAGCGCTCGTTCCGCCAGGCAATCGCACTTTCGGCATCTGCCGCCTTTTCTTCCCCGCACGCCACTTGCCACAAGATGCCATTCCTTTGCCAGAACCGATAGAGCCATCCGGCACTTGCGTCGAAGCCGGAGGTGCCCAAAGCGACCGCGAACTGTCGCCCCTTTTCTTGAATAATAGGGCCTGACAAGGGCACACCGTGTTGTCTGGCATCCTTAAACCATGTGAGGACGGCGTCGTCGACGGTTTGGTAGTTGCCCAGCCGCAAGTGTTTTCTTGAGGGAGCCAGCTGTGATTCTCTATGTAATTTCACGATCTTCTCCCGATCCTTCAGTATCGTTGGCACTGTTGATGGCGCGATATCACGCTCCCTGCATATGTCCACTTGCTTTTTTCCAGCATTCAGCTCCATCAGAATGTCCACTTTTTCCTTGAGCGAAAACTGTCGTCGCTTCTTTTTAACGCTGGGGCAGGGGTGCAACAGCTGCGCCAATTGCGCCAAATTGATACAATTCCCCGTTTTTGCGCCGAGCTGCGCCAAAACCATGAAATTGGCGCAAATTGCGCCACGCTGCGCCAAAATGCCCGACCAGCCTCAAAATTTTCTCATTGCGCCAATTTCAGCGAGAAACGGAGGCCACTAGAAGAACTTGTTTTTGGGCGAGTTGGTGCCTAAGTTTGCTGAACATTTTGTACGTGGCGCAAAGCTAGAAACATAAAAAAGGGGTGGAGGAAAGAGACAGAGGAGCACCAAACAGAGGATTGGCGCTCCTCTGTATCTTTCCTCCGCCCCTTTTTCATGTTTATAGCTTTGCGCCACGTACAAAATGTTCAGCAAATAGAGGCCACGTTGGCCACCTGCAGTTTGCGTCATCAGTCAATCCACGCGCGCAGACCCTAACCCTAAACCATGGTGTAAGATATATACTCATTAGGTCAGGACAATCACGAGACGCGATCGACCAGATAAAGTAATAACGCCGCGCACCCATCGATCCGCTGACCGCAGCGGATACCTATCGGCGGGACAACCCAACTCCAAGACAAAAATGCGTTGCCGTAGCCACTAATGCTTCGCGGGAAACATGAATTTCCTAGTCAGCAAATACGGCTATGGCATGTTAGCAACTAAAGCTGGAAGCGTATGCCGCGTTTTTCGCTCGCGAACAAACTCTACGTGCTGCAAACAGCGGCGTTGCCGGCGACCACGTTGGTTGCCATAGCAACGGCACATAAAACATGTTTCTCTCGAAGTATCCGGTGCCGACGCCGGGCCAACGGGCACACGCCGTTGTTACTTTATCTGGTCGCACGCGCCTTGCAAGTGAGCCGAGAAGTTGTGCCCTAAACCTAGCCCCATCGGAAAGGAAAAAATGCCTCCACCTCCCCAAAGGGAATCGTGAGGAAATGCGAATGCATTTCGCGCGCGCTTCACTCCATTTATATATGGTGGTTGTGGTTCGAAGAAGGAAAAGGCGCCTAATTTCTGCAGCCCGGTCGGGAGCACGGCGCAGCGCTTTTTTTTTTTTTTGCTTTTTTTTTCTTTTTTTTATTTATTTGTTTTTTTGTTTTTTTTTTTTATATTTATTATTTTTTTTTTTTTCCATATACAGCTTCCGCAATGCGAGCGCCCTCACGCACCAGAGGCGCGCTCCTCCTCTCCACTCACTCTCCGCTACTCCGCCCGCACCAACCTGCTCCGGTTGCTAGAGGCGAGAATAAGCGCGCGCCCGCAGCTGTTGCTATGGGAGAGGGAGTGAGAGCGGAGAGATAACACCTGCCGCGGACAACGCCAACGCCGCAAAACGCCGGGTGCCTGACATAGCCCGACTATGAAATGCATTCGCATTTAAAAAAAAAGGGTGGGGGGGGGGGGGGTCTGTAGCGGTGTTTCAAGATTTCCTGGCCTTGTTCTAGCCCGTGCAGAACGCTGCTTAAGCCACCTTCGCTGCAGTACACCGGTGCTCTGCGGAAAAGCGTATTAAGATTTGGAAGGGGCTGTTAGCACTAGTCACGGGACAGCACATTTTGTTCAATTACTCATGCGTGTATACGCCGCATAATTGTGAGTACTAGTATGGTCGCTGACGCCTAAAAAAGTTACTGGCAATCATTTGGAGCAGTATATGACATTTCTGCAGCCTTAAAAAAAAAACTAACAAAACTGTGCGGCAGTTTTTTTTTTTTTTTCGCCACCCCTACTCCTCAGTTTTACGAATCCCCCGAATTTCAAGGTCGCCAGCTTGACAGATCCACATTAGAATTCGCAGGGTCTGTCAAAGGATTTGACAGGTGCGGCAAATGCTTATGTGGACTTTATCATAGTTTGTTCAGTGGAGTGGTTCAGAATACTACTTTTATTGAAATAGCAGTGCTCATGCTCACTCTGCACGATTTAGGTCATGTTGAGTGGTTTTTACATCTTTTTTTTTTAAATGTAAGCCTTTTTTATACTGCTCCAAATCTGGTCTTTCGTGAGAAAAAATGGATGTTTTTTTCCCTCGTAACCTGCTCCAAATTTGGATTTTACTTCTCCAAAAGTAACATTTTGCTGCTCCAAAAATTGCTCCAAATTCTATTTCGGCTGTTGCACCCCTGCTGGGGCCAGGAGAACTCATTGCCAGAAAAGCGACCGCACAACACGATGTCAACTTCGCAGCTGCAAACGACAGCAACTGGAAACGTGGTGAGAACAGCGGCAACAGCGGGACTAAGCCTACGACGTTGTTTGATTTGGTTTGACCAGTTGGTGACGCTCGCGTTGATGTCGACGCTGATGGGGCTGCACCCGTTGAAGCGGGTTTCCCAGCGCATATCTGCTGCAGATGATGATAGGTGTAAGCTCAGTGATTTCCGTACCGAAACATCCACGGAACTTCGTAATAACGAAGCATCTTGTTGATTTCGGGGTTAAATTACGTACGTTAATCTGAAATATTCGGTATTCTGAAATTCGTAGAACAGTAAAATCTCGTTAATTCGACCCCCGTTAATTCGGAATTTCGGTTAATTCGGCCGCGGCGTCTGGTCCCGTCCAAAATGTGCATTGGTTTATGATTGAAACATCTCATTAATTCGGACAGATTCGACCGTGCTTCGGTTAATTTGAACTCCCGACCGAGGTCGGGTAGGTCGGGTCACGACGGGGAAGCAGCGGCGGATTCCGCCGCGGCCGCGCTTCGGGTCCGAAATCGACGGTGCACCTAAACTTCCGAGATCGGATCGTGGCCTCCCAGATTTAAAACGAAGTAGGAATGAGCTCTGCATCTCGGAGGCACACAAAAAAAAAAAAAAAGGCATGGCGCTGGTTTTCAACCAAATGAAAGGCGCATCGCTACTGTCATCGGCAACTGGCAAAGATGAAGGCAGTTGGAAAACTGCACGAGATTGCCACGGAAGCGGCGTGGCCGCTCGCTGTCTCTCAAAAAGTTGGGGCGCTGCGATCGTGTTGCGCCCTGATCACGTGGCGTGTTTCGCGTCGTGCGTCGTAGGTGTTCTCTGTCGCTGCTTCGTCTGCTCCGCGCGACGACAGCTGCGCGTTCAGTTTCGCAGCTCCACTCGCGAGCCGGCGCACGCAGCGACGCGTGAACTTGCGGCGCTGCTGTTTCATTTTGCTTCACTTGCCATGGCCACCGGGATCGGCTACGAGCCTACGGCAACACAGCATTGCTCCCATTGGCGCGTTGCCGATGCTCATCGCGGAGGCGACTCACCTGCCGCCGCGAGCTCGGACGCGTGCGGAGTAGGCGCTTGCGACGCGTTACACGTGTCTCGCGACGCATGAGGCATGAAGCAAGATGGCACAGCAGCGCCGCTAGTTCTTGCGTCGGCCGTCGCGTCCACTTAGGAGTTGCCGTCAGGAGTTGGCCGTCTTAGAGGACATTTGCATGGTTTCCTCAAACAGTGTGCGCGGACTAAGTCACCTGCAAGAACTCTGCAAAATTGTGACTTCCTCACACATTGTCTCCGCGAAGCAAACCGCGATCACCAACTTTTTTAAGAAATAAAAGTCTGATGGTGTAGGATACATTTTTCAAGTGTTTTGAACGTACTCGTGATAATTCGTACCCTCGGTTAATTCGGACATTTTCTCCGGTCCCGTGAAGTCCGAATTAACGGGTTTTACTGTACTGAAAGTTTTTTACATTGGCAATATAGGCATTTTGGCGGAGATTTCAAAAAAATTTGTTAATCTGAAAATTTCGTTAATCTGATGTTCATAGTAACGAGATTTTACTGCAGTATCGGTTTCATCAAGGCTGTGATCGCTCTAGCAGCAGTGTGAACTTTGATTCTAAGGGCGCGATTGCTGGCGTGCACTCTATCTCGGCAGGCATCAGCGCAAATGGCTTGTAAACCTTCGGTGTGCTGTGCTCTCAACGTGAAGAGACTGTGCGAAAAGAGCATCTCTCCCTGGCGTTGCCGTATTCTCTTACACCAGCGTTTTCCAGATTTGCGTGATATTGGATCCAAAATAGTTAATTTTCAGCCTTGCTTTGTATAACAATTCAATTTGTTGCTATCGCATTCATTGCTTCGCCCTTGCAGTGAAACTGATTTTTTTATAACTTGTTGGCGGTGTTCAGGAAAGAAAAAAGGGATGACTGTAGCGGTGTCTGTTCCTGGAACAGCCTAGCAAAGACAGGTGCACAGGACTGCCCATCGAGCGCACGCGCGTCTTCTTGTTGATTTCGCCGCTATGCTCCGTTATGTGGCGCTTTGACTCAGCGGTTGACGCTCATGCGTTTAGGTAAAAAAAAAATGGGCCGCTGTACGTAGCTAAAAAAGTCAGTTTCACCGCAACAATGAATGCGATAGCAACAAATTGTGATGTTATCAAAGTGAGGCTGGCCGCTAACTCTTTTGGATCCGATCTCTCGTGTAACTCTAAAAACGCTGGTGTAAGCGAATACGGCTGCTTCAGGGAAGGCAACACTTTTCGCACAGTCTGTTTGCGATGAGAGCACAGCACGTAGAAGTGTATACAAGCCACCCACTGATGGCTGCCAACTAGCGCGTGCACCAGCGATCGCGACGGCCCCCCTCCCCTCGCGTCTTTTCTTGCTCTTTCAAGACGGCCGGGGTTTCTCCTCCTTGCTTCGACAGCAGGCCTCCTGATTTGGGTGATGTTATCGCATGTGCCGTCCGAGCGACGGAGATGGGCCGGCTAGTTTGATCTCTGCTTCACCCGCGTTCGTCGCCCCTGCTCGCGCGCTTTTTCCCGCAGGTAGAACATACGATGCGCGGGTGAATGTTGTCAATTTGGACTTTATACGGCGACGGTAAAAACCCATTGGGAGTGTTCATATAATTGCTGTCGCTATAATAAGGCTGTTGCACAATTCAGCTTAACGTTTGAAAAATGCTGCATTGGACAAATGTTGCTTCACAAGTGCTGTGAAACGGGGCTACACCTGCTACGTTCTCTCGGACTGCTCCAAACTTGCTCAAAAAGGCCCTTCTGGCTGCTCCAAGCCTGCTCCAAAATGTCTTTCTGGATGCTCCAAGCCTGCTACAGAAGGTACTTTTGCCTGCTCCCAGGACTGCTCAAAAACCCACATACTCTGTTCCACCGGTGGGCTTGCTTACACCCCATAGTCTTGGTAGGGCTGAACGGTAGTGGTGCAATGGAGTACAGTCGATGTCCGATTTCCCGGACCCCCCAAGGGACCGCGGAAACGTCCGGAAAATCGGGCAATCCGGAAAAACGAATGCACGTGAAAATGCACCTTTTTTATAGGTATTTTTCTCTGGCGGAAAGGGTCACGGCCGGAGTACTAGATTACCATTGCAATTCAGCGAATATGTCGTTTAGGTGGCTCTGAAAAGAGCCGTTTATGAAAAAAGAAACAGTGAGGTCAACAAAGTGTTGCCCTCAGTGGTCAACACTTTGGCGCAAAAAAGTCGCTTATTTTCTTTTGCACGGCGTTCCGCTTGCCCGCGATGATGTCTGCCTCAATTTCAGCTAACGTCATGTTGTCGCTGTACACCAATGACAGTGTCATCAGCACTCGCGTCAACTCCGAGCTCGTCAGCTGTGTAGGCGCTGCCTCTTCGTTCTCGGTGTCGGAGTCGTCGGAATCTTCCGTAACTTAACTAATGATTTCATCATCGGTCAATTTCGCGCGGAGCTCGAGCGTCGGTGCCATCGCTGTCAACGGCGAATTCGCTTCATGAAAGGCACAGCACCAAACAGTGGTGAATGCTGAACATCGGGCAACGGGGACGAAGAAGATGGCGTGCAGCAGCACACGAGCAAATCGAGAAACGTGAATGCTGAAGATAGCGTGCAGCAGCACTTGAGCACACGGTCTACAGCTGAGCAGCTGACCAAAAACACCTTTGGCTTGGCTACGGCTGACAACGGATTGGCGTGCGCTAGATTGCGGCAATGGGTACGGTTCCTGTTTCGGCGGTGCGATTATGGTGGGTTCGAGGATACGGAAAAAAAACAAAATGGCGGCAGTGATGGTGACTTCGGGTCTGCGGTTAGCGGTAAAAAGTCCGGAAAATCGGATGGCAAAGACTATAAGCGTCCGAAATTTCGAACTTTTTAATACATTGACTCTATGGGGAACTTGACGGTGCGGCAGATGAGTCCGGGAAATCGGGCATGTCTGGAATTTTGGGCGTCCGAGACTGTATAACTCTGTAGCAAAATTTTTACCTTCAACTTGAATTTCTCATGTGGAGAGCATTACTTTACTGAAGCAAGATGGCACTCCATGTTGTGCATCTCTGGCACACGGCAGGTTTGAAAATGGCGTTTCCCAGCAAACTACCACTTTTTTATCCTCTCTGGATTTTTCTCTGGTTTATTTTTACCTAGTAAGTGTGACAGCACTGCTGAAGGGTCTCCAATGAAGTTGGTCTATTTTTATGCATGATCTGCATTGTAAATTGTGGTTAACAGCTGTTTCACCTAAATAAATATTAAGTTTATATAGTGAAAATAATTAAATTTCACCAGTTTTTCTCATTGTTCATCCTAAATAAATTTTTTTCCCGTTTTTTTGTACACTCAAAGCAAAATATTCTTTGAACTAAATTGACCTGGAATTTCTTTCTTGGGACTGAAGAGGATATGCGAGTACCATGTTGCAGTTTTTGAATTTGATTGAGTATAGCAAAATTTTTTTTCCAGAGGCATCAACTATTATGAGCTCTCACTCAAAATACAGTAGGACCTCGTTCGCACGTTCACACGTGCTGTTGTACTGCACCAAGGGTTTTCGAACGCTGTTTCTTCTGCTCCAGAGCTGCTACAATGCAGCTTCCTTCCTGCTGCGAAAATTCATTTCCCCAAATGGACTAGATCACCAGTTTATGCTCAACTGAAAATTTATGTTTGCTTTGCTTGTGGTACTTTCAAAATTGAAATTTTAGTTCTGCTAGGGCCTTCCTTTTCCTTTAAAAAAAAAAAACTGTACCATAATGTCTTATTATTAAGCATGTGCAAATATTTGAGCACTTCGCCCTGAATTTAAATTATTCTAAATTTTGAAGTATTCAAAATGAACGAATGGACATATACAGTCTACTCTCATTACAACAGACCATGATAATCCGGCAAAATGAGAGTCCGTTTTGTCCGAAGTCCGTAATATCCAAACTCCGCATGGGGGTGGGGGGGTGCGTCACCGTGTGACGATCGTTTCGATTTCGCCGTCTGTGGTATGGGGCACGCTAGTTTTGCTGATACATGCTGAACATATTCTACAGCGTGGTTACGAAAGACTTCTATCATCAGCAGTGGTTATTTACAAAATTGCAGTGCAAGTTCTAATTAATGAGCGATTGCCGTTATAGTAGGTGCAGGGACGCTATGTGGCCCCTGTACAGCAGCGAAGCTTAGCCTGATAATAAATGCGTATCCAGCAGGCTTTTTAAGCCACTTCTGTTGATCAGCTTGGAATAGATTCTTTCTTATTTGTGCTGACGGCAAGGCATACTTAAATGGGGCTGCCTATTGACCGCTGGGAGCTGTTGCTCCCGCGCAGCCTCCACGGCTCGCTGGACAGTCCAAAGTTGGTCTGAGAGTTCTGAACTGAACAGCACCAAGGCACCTCTCACATAACCGTATTTACTCATGTAGTGAACCCACTCGCATAATGAACCCACCCCCCCACTTTGGTCCTTGAAAAATAATCTATTTTTTAATGTATGCATCTGTTCATTTTATTTTGGAATGATAGCCAGTGCCATTGATGATCGAAACAACGTTAAATCATGCCATTATATCACGAAGCAACGACGCAATAAAAGTTAAATCATAGTTTAACAACCATGCTAAACAGTTGCGAGCAGCGTGAGCGCCAAACGACGTGGGTCGAATATTAAAAGTCGCGCCTTTTGCAGCAGAGCACCATCTGTCGAACGCAGAAGAAACCTCCTTGCTGATAGCGCCACGAAAGCACAGCGGCGTAAAAACAAAGCAACAAAGCGCAACCGCACGCAACTACACCCGCAATGTCCTTGCACCGCCATACAACGCTGCGTTTTGGTTGTCAGTAGGACGCCTCTATGCCAGCGTACGAAAGAATGCTGCCATCGAGGCGCCCTAGTTGTTGGGTTCTCGCGGTGAAGTTTGTTAGATGCCTGCAGCGTAGGGCACATTGGGCTGGTACGCTAGCTACATGGCCGGCTTTAAACTGGTCGAACATGCGCTGGAGCATGGGAACGGAGCGACTGGACGACACATCAGCCTTGATCCGTGTGCGTTCATTACTGGATAAAACAAGAGGAATAGCTTAGGGCTACAAAAAAAAGAATCGTCGCGCATTTCGCAGACCAAAACAAGGAAAGTTTCCCCTTGTTGCGAGCGAAGTTCTCGAATATGTTTGTGGCGACACAATCTGCGCTCAACTCCGTGCAGCCTCCACCTTGCTATCATGCAGCCCGGCAGGTTAAAGGCTCCGCAGTCAAGGCATTCTGCCACTGACTTCAAAGCCAGCAGCGGTTTCGCAGCGAGTTTCTTCATAATGTCACGTAAAATTTCTGCTCTTTTAACTCTCGCGATTTTTTTTTTCGCGTAATGAACCCTCCCCCTAAATTAGCGTCAACTTTTCTGAAAAAAAGATGGGTTCATTACGCGAGTAAATACGGTAATATACTAATTTAACAGTGGAGCTCACCTGCTTGGTGCACGAGAACTTCTTTCTTTCAAAACTTTGGTTGCGATGCCTAACAACGCTACTGCAATGAGTGACAAACGTGTAACGCAAACCACAAACAAAAACTTTTTATTTACTCTTAGCTCGAAAAGAAAGTTGTGATATGAGATTGGCGGGCACCCTTGAGCGATGATGCAATCGCTTGGCACTGCATTGCTGTCAGCTGCAACACTTGAACCATTCGCGCGTAACCAGTGAGTGCTGCTCAGACTGGCTTGGCTTGGCCAAAAGCCACCAATGTTGCCAGCCGCAATTTAAAATTACCGCGGCTTTAGTGCTTAGAGAGTGGCGTGGTCAAGTCTGTTGTCAGCTCGCGCCTATGCAGCAAAAGTACGCTTTATGCGCCCAATTTCGACAAAAAATGACGCTGATTTTGTCCACTGTAGCCGATAGTTCGTTGTATCGCGGTCCGTTAAAAGTGAACTTCGCTTCATTAGTTTAATACTCAGACCAAACTTAGGCTAAATAATGGTCCGTTGTAACCGAAAGTCTGTTGTACGCGGGTTCGTTATAGTGAGCGTAGACTGTATAAACCTCATGTAAGCCCCCCTGTAAATGTGATTTCACAGCAGTGGAGGGGTGCTAAGCTGTGAAAACACTTATCCAGGGGAAATCTGCACTGCCGCGAAACCTCTCTGTGGTCAAATGAACATACCGTAATTTCGCGCGTATAACCCGCCCCTGCATATAATCCGCACCCCCCACTTTCAGCTTGCCGAAAAAGGGAAAAAAAAATCCTCGCGTATTACCCGCACATTTGATATACAGGAGGCTGTACAAAAGCTACTGCTCAAGCAACATAGCACATATGTAGACAGAAAAAGCTTTATTTAGCAAGCAGAATACGCTGTCTGCAAGGCCAGTCACAATTCACTCATTGTCACTGCTCTCGCTAGAGCCATCACTTGAGCCGCAGTCCTCACTGTCATACGCAAGGTCATCTTCGGTTCCATCCATGTTGTTCGTGATGCAGCATTTTTTGAAACTTCGCACCATCTCAGCTGGAATGGCCCTCCATGCCTTGTGGGAATCGAGCGCGTCCTCCCCTTTGGCGCCTCGTTCCCCAGCTAGCGCGAGTGCTGGCCCCGTGCTCCTCGAGCGCCGGGAGCATGGCCACCGTGGTTTCGCCGCCAGGCCTTTGTCTGGTGCAAGACACGCGTCGGTCTTCCCTGCACGGAGACACGTTGTCCGAACATGCCCGGACAATGCCTACCCCTCGCATCACGCTAGCACACGTGACGGTGCTTCGCCGATCGTCATTGGCCGCCCGTGACTGCCTCCTCTCCCCTGAGCTTGCTCTCGCCCGGCGCTCGCTCGCCACGGCAGATGCTCACAGGCCTGCACGAGAGGTTGACGCGCTGCTTGAGCAGGCGGCTTCTCATACGTGCGCCCGGCTGCTGCCCTTTGTGTGATAGCCGTAGCGCCTGCCGGCACGCGTTCACTCGGTCGGTCTTGCGGAGTTACCCTAACGGCCCGCAATCCCGTGATTGTCGCACTGTGCTGTATTTTGGGTTAATAAACCCGTGTTTGTTGCCGACCTGCCTCGAGTGCCATCTCTGCGCTGTGTCGGTGAGTCGACGAACCCGGCCGTAGCGTCTTTGTGTGCGACGGCAGTGGAGAACGTCGCGTCCCTTCCCGGTCGTTTCGTAGGATAAGCTTCTTACATTCCCGGCTGCCATCTTCAGACCGGTGAACTGCAAGCGAGCTGGCTGCCCCCCGTTGTGCTGTGCTGCCCCCTTCCTCCTGGGCTGTGGACCTTCTTCCTGGCAGTGCGCTCTCCCTGGTGTGGTCAAACTTTGGTGGAACTTTTGGTGGGACTGTTGTGCGACCAAGGCCTACCATGGACTTGCGTGAACGGGAACGACAACCTCGCCTGTCCGTGCTGTGCGGCAACGTTCTTCTGTCCTGGCCTTCGTCTAGACGATTTCCCCTTTTGGACATTGCCCCGTTGGCCAGCCCCCTCGCGGCTGAGCTGACCTTGCCACTTGGCCTCGGACAGCCTCTTTCACTGGCTGGCCTCGGTCTTTAGGAGGGGGGAATGTGGGAATCGAGCGCTCCCTCCCCTTTGGCGCCTCGTCCCCCAGCTAGCGCGAGTGCTGGCCCCGTGCTCCTTGAGTGCCGGGAACATGGCCACCGTGGTTTCGCCGCCAGGCCTTTTTGTCTGGTGCAAGCCACGCGTCGGTCTTCCCTGCAAGGAGACACGTTGTCCGAACATGCCCGGACAATGCCTTCCCCTCGCATCACGCTAGCACCACACGTGACGGTGCTTCGCCGATCCTCATTGGCCGCCCGTGACAGCCCCTCTCCCCTGAGCTTGCTCCCGCCCGGCACTCGCTCGTCGTTGCAGATGCTCACAGGCCAGCACGAGAGGTAGACGCGCTGCTTTAGCACGCGGCTTCTCGTACGTGCGCTCGGCTGCTGCCCTTTGTGTGATAGCCGTAGCGCCTGCCGGCAAGCGTTCACTCGGTCGGTTTTGCGGAGTTACCCTAACGGCCCACAATCCCGTGATTGTCGCACTGTGCTGTATCTTGGGTTAATAAACCCGTGTTTGTTGACGACCTGCCTCGAGTGCCATCTCTGCACCGTGTCGGTGAGTCGACGAACCCGGCCGTAGCGTCTTTGTGCGCGACGGCAGTGGAGAACGTCGCGTCCCTTCCCGGTCGCTTCGTAGGGTAAGCTTGTGTAGCAAACCTATCTCCACAGCCTCGACAAGCCACTTGCAGAATAGTGCAATATCAGGCCTTCAGACGCGTCCTGTCTGCGTGAAGTCGTAGAGGCCTTCGGCCATCCACTCGGCGTAATAGCACTTGACATGCGCTTTGAAGGGCTTATTAAGCGACACATCTAGAGGCTGCAACATTGACGTCATTCCGCCGGGTATAACAACTAAGTCAGTGCCGTTGCGTGAAAGGCAGTCCTTCACTTCCTCAGTTGTGTGGCCGCGGAACGAGTCAAGAACGAGCACGGACCTCTTAGTGAGCATCGCACCGGGCCTCTTCTCCCATACCGTCTTGACCCAGTCCACGGACAAGTCACTGTTCATCCACGCATACTCGTGAGCGTGCACCACCACACCGGCAGGCAAAGGACTCTTCGGAAGAGTTTTCCTTTTCAGGATCACGTACGGTTGCAGTTTCGTGCCGTCGGCGCGGGCACAAAGCAAGATTGTGCAGCGCAGTTTCGTGTTCCCGCCGGTCAACACGCTCACCGAACTGCCGCCCGTCTTCTCAATCGTTGTGTCCAACGGCATTTCAAAATAAACAGGCGTTTCATCCGCATTGCCGATTTGGGAGAAAATATAATCGTGCTGCTTTCTCAGGCCAATTGCATATCTCTGGTACTTGAGCAGCTTCTCCTCGTAAGAAGCCGGCAAGCGTTGACATATTGTTGTCCTCCGTCTGATCGAGAGCCCTTGCCGCTTCATAAAGCGGTGCTGCCATCTGCGGCTCGCACGGAACCCGTGAGGTAGGCCTAGCTCCCTCGACAGTTGCCGCGCTTCCACTTGGGCCATCTCGGTCGACACGGCGTGACCCCTGCTTCTCACATCTTCGATGGACTTTACTAGCTGCACCTCCAGCTCGGGGTAGGCTCCGGTCTTGGGGCCACGAAACGACCTACGGTCGTGGTGCGCGGCTTGTAGGCTGTCTTTCTTCTTTCTCCATAGTCGCACGCAGGACTCGTCCACATCGTGCCATCTTCCCGCTTCGCGATTTCTGAATTCCTCGGTGACGGCGATGATCTTGAGCTTTTGCTGTGCGGTAAAGGACTGCCGCCGGACGCTACTCATGGTGACAGAACGGATCGAGTTAGGTATGGAGAGCGGGTCGAGATGTGGAGAACTAGCGGTATCAGCGAGGTGAAGAGAGCTACACCCGGCGACAACTTTTCTTGACAGTACCGTGTAAATTTACTGATAATATCTTATTTGCCTTGCTGAAATAAATACTTCTTTATTTATTATGGGACTGAAACGGTTGCGGGAAGTCGTAGGTAAGATACAGGTATTGTTCACTTTGCAAAAATGCCCTCCTTTTCTTTCTATTTCTTAGACAGCACCACCTTTTCGCAAGCCGTTTTCCAAAGTGAACATGGCGTCTGTGACGTGGGGGGCATGTGGAGGGTCACTGTGCGGCCGTAAACGCGCTGTGTAGTACTTCAAAAAAAATATACTCGTAATGTGACAGTGAGGTTTACGCTGAACAATCGAATTGTCTCTCCCCAAATGTTTTTCTAAACACTTCAACGATGCAAGCGAGCGAAACCAAAATCGGCCGCAAGCTGCCATACTACTTGCGGAGCAACACGAATTTGTGGAAGCCGCCTCCGTAGCCTTCGCTACACTGTTAAGGGCAGGCCCGTAGCCGGGAGGGGGGGGGGGGGGGCTAGGGGCTCGGGCCCGCCCCCGAAATTCGGATTGAAGGGGGGTGTTTTACCGAGGAAAACAATAAAAATGGGTGTTTTTCTGGGTTTCCAACAAGTCCCCCCCCCCCCCCCCCCAAAAAAAAAAAAAAAAATTCCTGGCTACGGGCCTGCTTAAGGGGCTTCACGGCACAACACGCATTGCCGTGAAGCAGCACTATAGGAAAAACCCTGCGTATTATCCGCACCCCCCACTTTGCCACTGAAATTTTCGGGTTTTTGGTGCGGGTTATACGCGCGAAATTACGGTATTACCCTCACATCAAATCATAATTTTTCCACATGAATTTGAACCGACTCACTGAACTGTCCCTGCTAATTCAGTATAATTTTTCAAGTTTAGAGCCTGTTATACCGGCTTGTATGTTCTAGGTATAGTTAATTTAAAAACGTAACATATTTTACAGGCTATCACTTGCATTCTAACGAAATTCAAATCCTGCTAATATTCAAAGTTGCTTCCACTTCCTTTTAACTAAAAAGAATGACATTTGTACGTGCCTTGTTTCAATTAAAGAAAACGTATTGTGCAGGTGACATTTGCACATGCCTTGTTTCAATTAAAAAATATATATATTGTGTAGGTTGGTTGGGTCATGACAAATATGCTCATTTTTCTTTATAATACGTGATATTGCCACAAGCATTGGATAATAATGTGCTGTACCACTGTGTGTATGTGCCACCGTGAAAGAGGGAAGAAGACAAAGGTGGAAAAGATGAAGTCGTGCTTCCAGTGATTGGTTGAGCCCGACGTCCTGGTGTTCCGTAGACGGAGGTTCCGTGTTGTTTATAATAACGTGACATTTTCTGACTGTGTGTATGTGCCATATTATACTATTCAAATTTGATTCGAAATTATTCGACCAAATCACCATTCGCTTTGAGTTTGCTTCAAACCTAAAATTTACTATTTGCACTTGCCTACTTAACTCTTTCGTTACCACACCTATTCAAATCGATCACCGGTGATCGACGCTTTGAATCGTCGATTCTGGCAAGTTGAATTTATTTCCCATGCACCCAGCACTTCCTAGTAGTTAGTCCAGCCACTGAACTTTCAGAATCAGTTTGAATTTGCCCATTTTGGCAACATAGTGATCTTTGACAGAACTTTGCGCGAAACAATGTGCATATGTTGTTGGAAAAATGCTCTTGGCTGATGAACTTGACTGAAGTGAGTGCCGCTCCTGGTAATGCTACAGTAACATCAAAGTTCTTTAATCAAAAGCACCTTTGCAAGTCAAATATCAAATTAAGGAGTCAGCTTCGCAATCTGACAGTGCTGAGTGGTAATAATTGCCTGAAATTTATGCCAGCTATTCACTAGAGAGCTGTTGTTTGGAGTAGGGGAAGATTTATTCTACAAAAAATTATTTCCGAAGGTCCACGCATGCATAAAGTGCGGAGGTCGCCTATTCAGCCTGTTTCCAGCAGCTTCAGTTTCGCTTGTATGGTTATATCAGGCACCATGCCGCATCTAGTGTCACTAGTCGCTCCTATGGCGGCGGCGTCACGCGCGTATGGGTGCGCACCTGCGCCATGACAAATGCGCATCGCTCAAATCTATCTTGCAACCGCACCTGAACTGACTGACGACGAGCTTTGAGTCCGAAAATGACAGCACCTCAGCTTCAAGCTCTCATGGCGGCAATGTTTTGCGTCAGCCTGGGACATCCGCAGCCATTCAGGGGTTGGTTCTGTTTACGGCCTCAAGTGATCTCCACCGCCACACGTACCTAGCTGCTGACCTTTGTGCCCTATCTTAAAGCTACTCTGCTTACGTGCGAGGTCTACACGTCGCTGGGGTGCGATGTGCTGGCGCCGGCTGCAGAGCTTCTCCTCATGACAAGAAGGCCACCGGAACATATCTCGGCCGCCCACTGCGGAACTGCGCCAGATATTTTAGGTCTGCGCGCGATTTTGTTCTTTTTTTTTAATTACAATCTGCAAAACTACAAATGGATGCACATATAGGAACGCCAACCTATGCGGAGAGAGGTGGCTGATGGAAAGAGGTGACGCTAGACGAACTAGTGAAGTTCATTGGGCATCTGATTTATATAGGCATGGTTCACATCACAGGCATCCATTTATATAGGAACAACAGCAGGCTCTTATCGTAAAAAAAGACAAAAAAAATAATGAGAAAAGTTCACGAGTGCACCTGTGTCTCATGAAAAACCAAGAAATGCTGTACTGCATGGCACGAGCAACGAACCAACACCTCAGTTCAGATTTTTTTTTTTTTTTGTTGATGTTAATAAAATCCGTAAACTTGTCTAGCTTTTTGTGCGCCGTCAAGTTCATCCAAGTCATCCTCAATATCATTGAAGCTTTCCAAATAAGCAAATTCAGCACCTTCGGCCACAACAGCGGTGATTGACACTGAACACCAGTGCCAGACCTGTAGCGCGATAAAGGGTTGTTAGCGGCGGCGTTGGCATCTTCATAATCGCACGGAACCCGTGGACATAACCAAAAACGAATTTGCACTATATTTCTAGTTTGAGTTTGCATTTGATTTATGCAAAAACGAATAGATAGAAAAAGAATAGATATCTATGACTAGAAATAAAGTTCACAAGGGTAGCGGCTTGGGCTTGTTCGAAATTCATTGCAGTATGCTACTAGTGCGAGAACACACGGACAAGAAAGAGGACGACATTCTGCGCTGTGTCGTCCTCCAGCGCAGTGTGTCGTCCTCTTTCTTGTCCGTGTGTTCTCGCGCTAGTAGCATACTGCTATGACTAGAAATTTTATAGTGGGGAACTTCTTACACAGGGGACAAAGAAACACAACAAGCACAAGCGCTTTTTCGTGTTTCTAGTTATGGATTACCAACTAGCCCGAACCAATTCCCTGCATAGATATCTAATTACAAAGTTATTATTAATGATTACAACAACACACATAAATTGATGGATTACAGCTTTATTTTTGTTGCAATATAATATCAAGTGCCTCGCATCGATTTGACGTATCTACAGACTGTCCTTTGTGGGTGGCGTCTGAAAGGATTAAGCCTTATCTAGCTCGGGCAGGAATTCTCTGAAGGTGCGTTGTTGCCCGATTGCAGGTGATTCAGCAGAACCCGCAGCTGCTCAATGCGGTGTTGCAGCAGCTTGGGCAGACGAACCCCCCAGCTCCTGCAGCTCATCTCCAGGGCAAGTTTCTTGCTTCCTCTTCCTCTACTTCTTCTATGGTCCTCTCAACAGCACACAACTGTAGAGAAAACCGTGGCTATAGACCTATTCCATGTTTGTAAACAGCAGTAGGCGCCGTTGACATAGTTAAGCGCTTGTAGCGACGTTGTGGCGTGCGTTCATGCAGGGGGCTCCCCGACACGCTGTGCTCGGAGGCAGCTTTGCAGCTGCTGTGCCAGTTGTCACGTGATCATAGAGGGCAGTGCCGAGCTTTGGGCTGGGCGGAGCCTGCGCGCCGCAACATCGCTACAAGCACCTCACTGGGTCAACGGCGCCTACCGCTGTTTACAAACATGGAATAGGTCTATAGCTGAACGTATGGGGCACGTTTGCACCACCCTCTTAGGTGAAAGGGGGGGGTGCAGGGGGCTATCACCCTGTGCGCATGCCTGTGCTTCGAAGTATTTGAAAAATATTCATGTGGGAGTGTCAGGGCCTAATAGACAATTTGAACAGTGTCAATTCATCTGTCTCTCCCACCGCCAGCCTCCGCTCGCGCTGGAAGACCGCACTGCTCAGCTCGAACCTTACAGCACAACTCTGGGTTGTCCAGGGTGCTGAGGAAGCCGCTTCGAGACAAGGTCTCGGAACCACCTCCGCGTTGGGTGCCCAGGCCCATTAAAAGACGCCGGTCTCGAACCTTCTTGATTCGACAATAAAGTTTATGCTCTTCTTCTTCTTCAAGAAATATTCAAAAATTATGCGATTAGATTCGCACTCAAACGTTAATATTAGAATTCGTTTTGCACCCAAAATTTTGCTATTCACGCAGCTTTAGTGAATAGTAAATTTTAGGTTTGAAGCAAATTCTAAGCAAGTAGTGATTTGTCCAAATAGTTCAAATAGCATGCATAACACACTATAAAGAAAAATAAGCATGTTTGTGATCACCCAACCAACCTGCACGATATTTTTTAAAATTAGATCAGGGCATGGGCAAATGACCACCTTTTTTCAAAGTGAAGTGGAAGCAACTTTGAATAGTAACAGGATTTTAGTTTCAATAGGATGCTTGCGATAACCGGTAAGATACATTATGTTTTAAAAATTACTAAGAGCATATGGGCCCGTATAGCAAGCCTTTAAACTTAAAAAAAAGTGATTAATCAGTGTGATGGTAATATTGTTCATTTAAGCTTCAAGTGGGGCTTCGCGGCAGTGCGGATATTTTATTTTTTATTATTTTTCAGATACAGTTAAACCTGGATATAACGAACCTCCATATAACGAATTCCTCGATATAACGAAGTTTTTCTATTCCCTGCCATTACTCCATAGAAACACATGTATTTGCGACCTCTATGTAACAAAGTGGTAGTGGGAAACACCCTTGATATAACGAATTTTCGCCACCGACAACCTAAAAATTTTGCCATTTTGGCACGAGCATGCATCTTCCGCAGTTGCCTCACCGCCGACGAAGCGCGATCGGGCGGCGGCGCGCACGGCGCGCTCGGAGCCCCGGTGACTGCGAGGCGCGCAGGCGGGCCGGCGCCCCTCGAGCCGGCATTGCCGTTGTTCTTGCCGCCGCGGGCGAATGCGCGCATGTGCCCGCCCCTTCCCTTCAAACCCAAAAAAAAAGAAAAAGAAAACGACTAGCGTTGGCAGCGCCACTCTTTGATTGCTGCAGAAGTTACTGAACCTGACTGAACTGCACTTCGTTGGAGTGACACATGAAACGTGTCGGTACGCTTGAAGTTCGCGTCGCATGTGAGGCCACGGAGCATATGGAGAACGCTTTTCCAAAATGTATTCCGCGGTATACATGTCGTTCGCTCTTCGTTTTCGACGCCGTGCACGCGTGCATAGTTTCACTGCGCGGCGCGCGCATGGAGTGGCCCCCGATGACGTTCAGCTTTGCGCTTTTTTTTTTTTTAAGCGGACAACCGTGTCGTCACTACCGAGATGTCAGATTAGGCGCTGGTGTAAACTGTCCGAGACGGCAGTGACGACGGATCTTCGGAGGTCGACTCGTCGCGCGCTTTGCAGTCATGCGCCGCGCCGCGAGTTCGCTAGACAGTCGCGGCGCGGCGCGGCGCAAGACTGCAAAGCGCGCGACGAGTCGACCTCCGAACCTAATGACCTAATCGGCCCTCGCGATTAGTCGATTAGGCCCGGCAACACGATGGCGTGTTGAATGCAATGCATGAATGCGAAAGCAACAAATTGTAATGTTATACGAAGTAAGGCTGGCAACCTAGTCTTATGGATCCGATATCGCGTAACCCTACAAAACGCTGGTGTAAGAAAATACTGCCGCTCTAGGCAGAAGTGCTCTTTTCACAGTCTCTTCGCGTTGAGAGCGCAGCACGTGGAAAGGTTACGGGCTGAGCGCTGATGCTTGACGAGATAGCGTGCGCGCCTGCGATCGTTAAAATCAAAGTTCACTGTTGCTGCTCGAGTGATCCCCCGTCCCCTCCGCGTCTTTTCATGCTCGTTCAAGACGGGCGGGGTGTTTCCTCTTTGCTTGAGCATTCGATGGCAGGTCTAATACGCGGGGGGATCTTATCGCATGCGGCCTCGGAGCGACAGAGATAGGCCGGCTCGTTTGATCTCTGCTTCAGCAGCACTCGTCGCCCCCCACTCACGCGCTTTTACCCATGCGGAAAAGTTACAATGCGCGGGGGCTTGATATCAATTTGGACTTTATACGGAACATGGCGGCGACGGCAAAAACCCATCGAGAGTGTCTACATAATTGCTATCGCAATAACAACGCAGTTTTTTACTGCTAAATAAGTGTTTTGGGTGAGCTCTGCCTTCAGTTCCCCTTT
Organism: Rhipicephalus appendiculatus; assembly: GCA_030522465.1. NCBI lineage: Eukaryota > Metazoa > Arthropoda > Arachnida > Ixodida > Ixodidae > Rhipicephalus > Rhipicephalus appendiculatus. The sequence goes on along the minus strand of JALIZH010032921.1, from coordinate 1,845,197 downwards.
TGTTTAATTTGTGTGTTTCCTTTTCGAATTTTCGTGCTGAAACTGGATATAACGAAAACCTGTTTGTAACGAATTTTTTCGGGAATTTGTCAATTTCGTTATATCCAGGTTTAACTGTATGTGTTTTCGCGGGCCTATCACTCCTAGCTGCAGTGAAACCACGTTTACAGGGGGTATATGCAATACGTCTATTTGTTAGGGGTGGAACAGCTTTTTGTGCGCCAAACTTGTTTACCTGCGCTGTAGTGCGCCTAACTCATTGCGCCAAACTTTTTTATCAGCGTCGTCGTGCGCCGCAGCACCGGAATTTAGCCCGAAGGTGCAACAGCCGTCAAGCCCTGTGCCCGAACATTAGGCCGAAACATTGTGTTTTCGGTAGGCTTGTGGGAATAGTCAAGCACTTCGAATATTCCTACGAATATTACAGTATTCGAATTCACTTCGATTCGAATTTAAGTTATTGACTTTTTGAAGTATGCTAAGTGAATGAATAGGTGTATATTACATGAAGAAACTTGTAGCGCAGAAAAAAACACAGATGAAGGAAGTGACGACGGGACGATGCGCTGATCGTCACTTGCTTCATCTGTGTTTTTTGTGCGCTACAAGTTTCTTCGTGTATCACCACCAAGCCCACTCTTACATTCTTGCAGGTGTATATTAGTCCACATGTAACCTCCCTGTAAAGGTGGTTTCACTGCGGTGGAGGGGCGCTATACCATGAGTTCAGGGAACATCCGCACTGCCGCAAAGCCGCACTTCAAGGTTAATGAACACATTACCCTCACGTCGATTCACTATTTTTTAAGTTTAAAAGGTTGTTATACCAGCTTATATGCTCTAAGTATAAGTATACTAAATTTTAAAACGCAACATATTTTACAGGTTATCACTTGCACTCTACCGAAAGTCAAATCCTGCTGTTATTCAGAGTTGTTCCCACTTCCTTGGAACCTAAAAGAATTGCATTTGCACATGCCTTGTTTCAATTTTTAAAAAATACTGTGCAGGTTAGTCGGGTCATGACAAATATGCCCATCTTGTTTTATAACATGTGATATATACTATTCGAATTCGATTCAAAATTATTCGAGGAAATTGCTATTCGCTTGGAACCTAAAATTTACCATTCGCACAAGCCTAGTGTCAACGCATGTCTGACGTCACGGGAAGGCTGCAACTCGCGAAATATTAGCACCAGCTTTGTCAGTTGCTGTCAGTCGCACATGGTTCACGTAAACAACGACGAGTGAATTGTCACAATGATTTCTGCGATTTAGGCTGCATGCAGTACGTAAACTCTGCAAACTCAGTGAACTGTGTTGACTCGTCGTGATAATGTCTGTTGCGGTGGGGCTGGCATGGGGGAAGACAACTTTGTCAGTACTCCTTTAATGAAAATGCTCAAATTTTACTAGAATGAGTTGAGCGCATACGAGGACACGGACAGAAGAAAGAGACATACACACACTGGCGCTACTAACAACAATGGTTTATTTCATTCACCTGCCGAACCATATACCAGTTTTGCGCACAACAGTCACGTGAACACGCCTGCATAAAAAACAATTGCCAATTGATAACAAACAGGGAAATTCACCTCTACGAGATAGAAAACAGGATACATAGGCAATGACAAGCAATTTAACGAGACATGTGCAGAAAGTGTAATTCTTTAGCGCTCAGAGACATTGAGGGATTGCTGACACAGGCGTCACCAAGATGATCGATTTGTTCGGCTTCAATGATCAGCCTAGTAATTTCGGACCGGTTCCTGCTGACGACAACGGTCCCATGAAAGTTGGGTTTGCATGTGCAACCATGGCAGTGTTGTGCCAAAAAGCTGTCAGGTGGCAAGTTGCCCACTTTATTACAGTGCTCACTGAGCCGGACATTTAGGCAGCGGCTAAATGTCCGGCCCAATGTAAGCACGGCCACAGGACAGAGGAATGCGGTAAACAACGCTTGTCACACACTGCACAAAAGGTTTTCTGTGCTTAATGGAGCATTCAGACTGAACTGTCTTATCAGGATTAGTTTTCTTGCACAACTTACTGAGTTTAAACGGGGCGGAAAAGACAACACGTGTGTTAGCTCTGGCTGCTATTTTTTTGAGATTGTGCGATACTTGATGGATATACGGAACAACTGCCACATTTCTATTTTCAGGCGTGGGGCGAACACTGGTGCTGGCCTCACAGTGCATAACTTTAGATTCTTTAAGCAAACACTCAGCTACTGAAACTATGAGATGGGTAGGGTACCCTGCTGCTTGTAAACGTAAAGCTTGCTGCCTAAACCGCACGTCAAGCATGTGCACGCAGGACTTACTGAGGGCATTTTTGAGACACATTTTTACGATGCCCCTTTAAACGAGCTTAGAGTGGCTCGAGTTAAATGCCAATAACGCCTTATTTGCCCTGGGCAAATAAGGCGTTAATAAGGTCCGAAATTACTAGGCTGATCATTGAAGCCGAACAAATCGATCATCTTGGTGACGCCTGTGTCAGCAATCCCTCAATGTCTCTGAGTGCTAAAGAATTACACTTTCTGCGTATGTCTCGTTAAATTGCTTGTCATTGCCTATGTATCCTGTTTTCTATCTCGTAGAGGTGAATTTCCCTGTTTGTTATCAATTGGCAATTGTTGTTTTTTATGTAGGCGTGTTCACGTGACTGTTGCGCGCAAAACTGGTATATGGTTCGGCAGGTGAATGAAATAAACCATTGTGGTTAGTAGCGCCAGTGTGTGTATGTCTCTTTCTTCTGTCCGTGTCCTCGTATGCGCTCAACTAATTCTAGTATGACCAACCAACAAGCCTGCATCGCCACCCTTGTCGTTGCTCAAATTTGTCTGCCCGCAGAACCAGGAGGCGTTTGTGCGGATGCTGAACGAGCCCAGCCCACCACCGGGTGGTGCCAGCCAGGGTGGTGCGCCGGGCGGCCTGGGCAGCGGAGGAGGAGCCCCCATCGAGGTCAACTATGGCCAGGTCACACCCCAGGACAAAGAGGCCATCGAGAGGGTACTCTTGTTATTAGATGCGAAGCATCTTATGCTCGTGGATATGTCCGTCCCTCCCGTGTCCGGTCACCTTCATAAAGTAGGGAAGCAGCCACTATGCGAACCAGAACACTAGTACAATAAGGCCGTCAACCACCATTACAGTCACAAGAGTCATGTCCGGAGCACAGAGTGGCTGCTTAGATATGGCTAGGCAGGTGGTGGGTGCAAGCAAAGAATAACGCGCACTACCGGTGGTGTCTGTCGCCCACGTTGACTCCATTTCTTGATCTTGCTTGCATGTGCTTGTGGGGGGCTTTGTCCGTCCTTCCTTCCCGCGTCGCGTGTCCCACAGCCCCTCTCTTTCCTCTCCTACGCTCCCCACCTTTCTCTCTTCCCGCCGCAGCAGTGCGGCGTTCGCGCTCTTCGCGCCACGGCCGACTCGATTGCCGCAGTTGTCGGCACTCTAGAGCAAGCACTACACGACCAGGAGACAGCCCTGCTACTTCTGCTCGACGTGCAGTCAGCATTTGACTGTCTCCCTCACGCTACTATCATCGAAGTGGTCTGTGCGCTTGGTGTACAGGGCAAACTTCTGCGATACATTGAAGCCTTCCTTGCCGACCGTTCACTAACTGTCCGTGTGGGGAAGGTGAACGGTATGCCCCGCCCTGTCACCACCGGAGTGCCACAAGGAAGCGTGCTGAGCCCGTTTCTCTTCAACTTGGCTCTAGCACCGCTCACCGAGTGCCTTCCTAAGCAAGACGACTTCACTGTGCGCGCGGTCATCTACGCGGACGACATTGCCCTGTATGTGCGCGGCCCCACCCGCTACTTCGCCTCCGTCTTGAGGCCGTTGCCGGGTTTCTGGACGGCATAGGCCTACGCATCTCGGCCGCCAAAACAGAGGCACTCCTCGTCCACTCGCGCGCCGGTGAACGGCGTACCACACGGCCCGTCACACTCTGCGGTGTTCCGATCCCATGGAAAACCCACGTCCGCCACCTCGGCCTCACCATAGACCACAGACTCAATTGGAACTTAAAAGTGAGCCGTGTGCGTCATGAAACACGCCGTGTTGAAGGTGCGGTCCGACGGATTCTCGCGCGAGGGACCGGATGCCCCGCATCCTTCTCCATGAACATCTACGAGGCCATGGCGATGTCCAAGGTGCACTACGCGCTTCCCCTGTGCAGCCTCTGTCCCATACAGTGGCATGCCATCGACGCCGACCATCGTCGAGTTCTCCGCATGTGTCACGGACTCCCGTGCAGTTCGAGAGTTGCTGCCACACTCACGGAGACAGGCGCCTGGCCGGCGTCACTCGCAGGCGAACTGCGTGCGCTCTACCATCTCGAGCGCCTCAATCGTGCACAGGACGGGGCTCCCATCCTTTCGCAGCTTCGTGCACTGCCCAACTCGCGTGTCGGATCTGTATTCGACACGTTCGACTCTATCGTCGTGGACTGTGCACACGAGATCCCCCCGTGGCCGCCACCTCACCTAAGAGTGCCGCTCCCCATCGGCTTCGAGCTCCCAGGTGTACGCTCGAGCGTAACACACCAGCCTGTGCCATCGCCCAGGAAGCCGCCGCCAGGATGGACCTGGACCTTGCCGGTAGGACACAGTTCTTTACTGACGCCTCCGTGCTACAGGACCACTCTGCGGCCGCTGCCTGCACGGCACCACAGCTGGCATTGAAGCACCAATGCCGGCTTCCCTACCGCACCTCCTCCACCACGGCCAAGTTGGTAGGCATCCACCTTGCTGCCGACCTCATCCGTGAATCGCCGCAAGTCTCACGCGCGGCAATCTTCACGGACTCGAGGTCTGCCCTTCGCCAACTCGCCAAGGAGGACCGCGCCCCCCACTCGCACAACGTGTCACGTGGTTGCTCCACAGCCTACGCGAACACGGATGCAACGTGGCCCTCCAATGGATTCCGTCGCACGTCAGTATCACAGGGAACGAGGCTGCCGATGACCTGGCAAAGGCAGCACACGACCCAGCGTCTCCACTGTCTACGTGCGCGGACTCTGTGGACTCAGCACGCTGAAACCTTAGGCGCGAGCTCGTCCGAAACCACCCCGACGAGCGCGCGGCTGCCAGCTCTCCACCACGTTATCTATCGGATAGCACGCTCACCAGGAAAGAGCACTCCTTCCTCCTCGCACTGCGGACCGATTCCGTCTGGCCTGCCGAGCACCGCCATCGCCTCTGCACTGCACCCTCGCCCTTCTGCAGTGACTGCGGAGAGAATGAAACCGTGGCATAATCTCTTCCTCTCCTGCCCCGCCCTCTCCATCCACCGCGAAGTGCTCACGCGTGCCTACAAGCAGCTGGGACTATTGTCTGCTACTGTGGACGACATTCTACACCCGGTAGGATCGGCTCATCGCGTGCGCTCTGCTCTGCGCACAGTCCTCAACTACATCGACGACGCACAACTAGCCAACCGCCTTTAAACCACGCTGACCAAGCCTGGAGCTGATGGCAAGGAACTTCTGCTTTCTGTGCTGCCAGTCCCCTGTCTGCATTCTCCAAGCCCCCCTACTCCACTCTTACTCTATCTTTTTCCCCATTCCCCCCAAAGTGTCGCGGTTGTGGTGTCCTCGCCTGAGCGACAGTTACTGCGTCACTCCCCCCCACCCTTCAACTTTTCTCCAAATCAGAATCTCTCTTCTTCTTCTCTAGGAATCCTCTATTTTTGGCGTCTAATAATCCAGCCTCTAGTAATAACCTTGGTAAACGCCGGTTGCCTTACTTTTTTCTTAAGCCCCGCCCCATCATGTAGGACTCCGTGTATAAGCCTACCCCCCCTAAACTTGGCGCTCCGATTTTTAAAAAAAAAGTCAGCTTATATGCTGCAATATACAGTAAATGTGAAGAAAGAAAAGAGGACGAAAAGGTAACTTGCCACTGGAATAACATGTCCGATGCTCTACCACTACCAACTGAGCTACCGCGGCGGCCATCCCCCCCATCCATTTTATGGGGTACAGTAAAAGCTCGTTAATTCGAACTCGTTAATTTGAACCTATAGTTAATTCGAACTTGCAGTTAATTCGAACTCACGCTCTGGTCCCGGCACAGCCCTATGTTTTTCCATGGGGGAAAACTCCCGATAATTCGAACGTGTCGGTATCTACCACGGTTAATTCAAACTGGGAGCCCACTGGCTTTCGTCCCTCCTCGCAGAAATCGGCCCAGAATGATCACCCAAACTACTCATTACTTTCATCTGTGTAAAACAAGTATAGTGATTGATTTCCATCTATGCTTTTATGGTTGTGAATGTCGTCTGTCTGCTGCTACTGCCGTATGAGCGGCACGGCCCGGTCAGGCAATGTTTGCCTTTAGCTGTGTCCCCTTGGACAATTTCAATATTGTTGTAAATAAACTAAGAAAGTCTTTAAATTTTTATTGTGTTAACTCTGTCATGTAAATTAACGTGTTTTGGAACACAAATAGCTTCGTATATTTTGGCATTGAGGCTCACTGCTCACAAGAATGCAAGCCTCTACTACGCGAACACAGCTACAACGCAAGGAATAGACTTTCGGCGGGAGGGTTCCTAGCAGCGCACTGCAAAGGTTGTGGGTGCTCCCCTGATTTGTATGGCTGTGTCGTTATCGGCCGTTCTAGAAATCAGCTCACACGTGAAATCAAGGAAGCCGAAGCTATAGCAGAAATGGGTAACTTGTGTGTGAGCTCGCCATCAATTGCTTTGACGGATAAGGAGATGACGTTCCTCGGATTAGGATCACGTGTACGATGAGTTGTGCTTTTTGCGCATGTATAAGATGGGTGTGAAGGGCATGAATAAACAGTTGGAAGTTTAGCGCCCACCTTTCTCTTTATGTCGGTGCCGTGTTTCTTCTATTTGAGTCTCTGCTTGTTTCTGGTGCATCACTGACTGATCAATGAATTCTGTTCGCTGTTAGAGCATGAACTTAATTTACGAAATTACCTGCCACAAACATGTAGTACAGTAGCCGACCGTTTATTCGGACTCGGCGGGAACCGCCGAAAAGTCCGAATAATCGAGAGTCCGAAATAAAGGATTCACCAGAAAAAAAGCACATTTATTGGCCCAGTGGCCGGAAAAGCTTGTCGATACACGCCTGCACACAAGCACAATCACAGACGACCAAGTCGGCCTGTATTTCAGCCAGTGTTTCGCCATAACTGTAGGTTGTAGCGCTGTTACGGCCTGCGCTTCATAGAAGTCGCTGTTCACCTACGCTGATTTGGGGACCTGACAGAGGATCTCATCATCGCGCGACTCGGCGAAAGCTCCCAAACAACATCGTATTGAGGTCGGCCGCCTTCTAATTGGCGAATAATTGTGGCCTTTTTCACCATCCCCAGTGTCTTGTGGTTGCCGCGTTTCTTCGTTAGTACCGACGGCACCGATGGAATGGGTGGCGTCATAGCCATTTCACTAGATCAGGCCTAGCCACAGAAACAACTGACAAGCAAACTTTCAAATGCCAAAAGGGAATGACGTCAGACTAGTTCGTGCTGCAGCGCTCATGATTGCGTCCTTCCTTGGTCCGTTTCGTACGCGTGGCCATTTTGAACGTCGCACCAAGCAGACTCCGAGCGTGGCTTGGCTTGGCTTGGCTTGTGGTTTGGCTGTGATAGCTAAGCTATTCAATGGATACTCGACTGGCTGAAGCCGAAAAACGGCCATTACGAGTCGCCAAAACACATAGCTTTCGAGATCGGCAAAATATTGTAAACATCGCGGACAGCTGGTCATGCAGTTCGACGCCGCTCTCGATCAGCCAGCCGAAGTCTGAAATGTGGAACGGCGCACCGTGGGGCGTATGGAGTTCGACGCCACTCTCGATCAGCCAGCCGAAGTCCGAAATATTGAACGGCGCACCGTGAGGCGTCCGAGTTTTCGTTAATGAGTCTACATTACTTCAATGGGACGAGTGGCGGGGCCGCAAAGGTGTCCGTATAAACGGGCATGTCTGAATTATCAGCGTCCGAATAAACGGTCGGCGACTGTATCGCATAATTTGCAGGAACGAGTCCAGAGGTGGCTTCTCTGGGTTCTCTCCGCACAGTGTGGCGCGATGTCTGTTCATTCTAGCGCCTGCTCGCTAATTCGAACTCCGCTCAATTCGAACAATTTTAGAGTCCCCTTCGAGTTCAAATTAGCGCCAATTTTTCAGAGAGCGAAGTTTACTTTGATGACGTGACGTCTTTGCCAGTTTCTCGACGATGACATTACTTCGCGAATCGTGAAAGACACTAATAAGCCATGGGACAATAAACTATATTATTGTGTGTAGATAGATTAAAATTAGTTATGCTAATTTGACTTAATATACACTTCAAATTTTTTGTCAGTTAACACATGTTTTTTTAAAATAAGGTATTCGATGTGAAGTTGAAAAACATACTCTTTAGACGGATAAACCCCCAAAAACAAAACGGCTAAGGGGCTAACAGCTTTCTTGGCTTTCAGCTTGGCTGTTTTATCAGATGTTGTGATAGCAGCAGCTTTTCCAAGACATCGTTTTGAGATATACCATGTAGCGCAGGAACGAGCTCTCTTGCTGTGTCAGTTTCGTTCCCCAGCCTTCTGTGAGGCTTTCTGCACCTTACCGGGATCGGCCCACATGTGAGTAGGCAACGTGTGGTGTCACTGATTTAATTAGGTGAGAGGCGGCTGAAGAGGAGCCCTGTGCAGTCGTAGCGTCCTGTTCCATCTCCTGACGCGCACGCCTTTGAGCCATGCAATGCCCATCTTCATTGCTGAGGCTGACTGAACTTGATGGTTTTTTTTGTTTCTTAGGTCTTTTTGACCATTCGTGTTGACACCAGCTATGCCAAATTTTTTTTCACTTGTGAGGCGTATACCCTAGTTACACGGCACGCTAACCTCAGTTACGACGAACCTCAGTCAACCGGTTAGCGCCAACTGCAGTTGGCACATGTTACATGGGAGAAGTCATCCTTAGTTCGGGTCTGTGAAGCAGGTCACGTGACACTCAGTTTTGCGATTAGAAATATAATCGTTTAGCTGGTTCTCATGAGTATGCTGGCAAACACAATGTATTTCATTTCAAATAAATCCATCCTTCTTGCACCTGCAGTCTGCGAGAGCATTCCATCAAATGTTTTGACAATGTTTGGCATAAGTGAGGGCTAGTCTCGCAACTAACAATATCATCAATAACAGGCAACACGGATTCAGAAAAGGATTTTCAACCGTGACGGCACTCGTGGAGCTAATTCATGATTTCACAGCAGTTTTTGATGAACAAAGCCAAATCGACGTTATCTTTCTCGACTTTGAAAATCCTTTGACCGCTTCTCACACCCTAAGCTCCTTTCAAAACTAAAACCATTGTTAAATAATGATTCGCTCCTTGCATGGATCGAAGCTTATCTATATGGTCGAACCCAGTGTGTCAGAATTGACGATGTGTGCTCAGACCCAGTACCTGTTAAGTCAAGCATTCCACAAGGGTCCGTGCTGGGGCCCTTGTTCTTCTTAATATTTATTAATGATATAGTTGAGAATGTACCCGTTAAAGTTAAGCTCTATGTAGATGACTGCTTAATTTATCACCACATCCAGAGTCCTAGCGATCAGGCTCTACTGAACAATGCTTTAGCACAAACTGCAGTGTGGTGCACAGATTCGTAAGTGAAAATAAACAGAAAAAATCAGTTGTGATGACTGTGACATGAAAACGACTGCCATTAAGTTTTGATATTGCATAGGCGGCAACTTTCTTGCTGTTGTAAACAGATATAAATACCTCGGGGTTACAATAACGTCGGATCTGAGGTGGAATAAACATACAGTGGAACCCCGGTTTTACATCCCCCGGTTTTACGACGACCCGCATTTTACGACGGATTTGTCTCGTTCCGGCGAAAGCCCCATAGACGCAATGCATTAAAAACCCCCCATTTTCCGACGCCGTTTTACGCCGAACCCGCGTTTCACGACGATTCAGCGGCGAAGCGAGGGGACCCAATGGCGAACAAAAGGGAAGTCCGCGGGTGTCCTTCGTCGCACCAGCAAGAGGGGCACCCCTTCACATGCCGAGCGCTCGGGAAACCGGTTCATTCCAGCTTTCCATCGCTGTTCGTTCGTCTTCCCCTCACCCTCCGAGCGGCCGCGAAAGCATCGTAAAGGGGGCGCGGTTGTGGTTTCCCCATTCTTTCCCGCTTTCGTGCCCCAAGGGCGTGGGAAGGAGTGCCGGGGGGGGCCCCCAGCCTCCCGCCTATGCACGCTCTTGGGTTCCTTTGTATTCTCCGTGGGTGCAGCTGGGAGTACAAAGGAACCCAGAAGCGTGCGTGCGCCGGAGGCTGGGTGTCCTGGGCACCTGCATAGCATCTTAGCTTGGGCGGGGCGAGGGGGGGGGGGGAGGTGCTGGTGTAGCTTGGGTAGGGGAATAGGCTAGTATCGCTTGAGGGAGCAAGTGCCCCTTTTGCTCCTTGTAGGAGAGGGGACCTTTTCCGGTGTTTGGCGCAGCTGCTATTCGCCCGAGATCGAGCGGAGTCGCCGCCTGGTGGCCACTGGCTGAAGCGCACCTAGTGTGGATTGCTCCTCACGTCGTCTGCTAGCCACATAAGGCTAGCATGTGCGAGTAGCCCATGCTCATCCTCAAAGGGCGGTTTGTCCCGCTCTGTTAGCGCAAGTTTAACTGCTTGTACTTTTGCCTAGCACGATCTACACACACATTTGACCTTGCTCGGCTGTATATTCACTGCAATAAGATCAGTTTGTGCACTTGCCGAGAGTGCTGTGTATCCTCCGTTCTTACAGGATCACTTCGGTGTAGGTGTCGCTTTGTAGTTGAAGCACATCGTAAAGTGCACTGGGCGTCGTCCCAAACATGAGGAGTATTAAATATTGCATAAAGCAAGCGTTTTAGCGACTCTGTGATAAACGAAGTTTTGCATTGTTGTTACGTGTCTATCTGCGGCGCTGTTGCATATCGTTTATGTGACGAACTTTAATTGTGCTTGAGATACTTAACCTTTTATTGCGCCGTCCTGGTCCCACTACAGCGAAATATTTCTGTCTAGTATAAATTCTGACACTTTGGTACTTAAATTGTCGTTTAAAAACAACAGAAAATGGAATGACACGGAGGTGATTAAACTTGAGTCGCCGAGCGCAATTTCAGCTTTGTGCAAAATTTATACAGACACACCCGTGTGCTTAGATTTGGGTCCGCTTTAAAGAATCCAGATGGTCAAAATTAATCCAGACGGCGCGCCTCAGACTTATGTCGTATAATTTCACGCAAACCGTCATCTTTTTTCTTTCTTTTTTTTTTACAATGTCTTGGGCACTTTTGTGGCGTTGTCATAGACTGACGGAAGGATCGGACATTATTCACTTGAAAAAAAAAAAAAAAGCTTTTGTCCCATCAAATAACCGAACCTTTGTTGCATCACTGTCGTGCAGATAATCAATCGAAGAAAGCTGCGTGCTGAACTGTTTACCTTTTATACTGTTATTGGAGTAGGAACAAACGCGCTAAAGCACTGCCAGCCACGTAGTTTTCCTGAATAAGCTTATCAACTGTCCTACGTCCATTTCATGGAAAATTGAATAATAAAAAATGCGATGCGTATTCGCGTTTACTTCAGCTCACCAAGAATATGGGATTTCTTTCTTTCTAAAATTTTAATATCCAAGACCAGCATGCAGGAAGCAAAGAATGAATTAAGTCGCACTACAGCAGTGCGAAGTAGGCGGGACACAAGCTCAACATTTACAAAGAAAAATACATGAAACGTGCCATAGTGCGAAAACGCGGACAGTCGCCAAGCGCATACATCCCTTTCGATGGCAGGTTGCATTCTCTCAAAAGTAATAATAACGTTCGGCGAGCTTCGTGCATTCATTCGGCAATGGATGACATATATATTATGAGTAGGCTGCAGTCAGCGCATTTTATTTGCCGAGAATCGGCTCACACCGCTCACAAAAAAGCGCCGCTGCGTACATTTGTATGCGCGCCGCCGGCCGCCTATCCACACTAGCACGGTGACGGTGCTGCCGCCTATAGCCCGATCTCGGGGCGAATATCGCTTTGCAGGTGTGTTGGCCGCAGCCACGGCAGCCGCGATGGCCAAACTTAGCGAAGATGCCCCCCCCTCCACCTCCCCCCCCCCCCCCCGGCTTTTTTTTTTTCTCGATCATCCTTGAACATGCCTTTTGTGGGTTTTAGAGCCCTGTAAAGCTTGTTGGTAGTTTGCATTGAAGTCTCTCACTAATCCGTCGTGCTAAACGTGTTTTTGTGGGCATAAATTTTCGTGTTTGGATTTTACGACGATTTTTCGCGCTCCCCAGAACGTCCTAAAACCGGGGTTTCACTGTATATCGGAAGTTGTGAGGAAGGCAGTGCGGAAACTTGGTTATTTAAAAAGAAATTTGCGGCAATGTACACATGAGGTTAAATTAATAGCATATAAAACTTTAGTCCGTCCTGTAACAGAATACAGTGAAATCTCGGTGATACGATCACAGCTCATACGAATTTCGGGGTGATACGAATTTTTCTTTGGTCCCGGACAATTGGCCTGCGCTGTAATGGCGAACGGTTGTTGCGAACCGATTTTACCCCGTGGCATTTGATACGAACGTACGCTACCGCCCAAGTACAAAGAGGTCCTGTCCGCACTGTCACGGAAGACGCGCCAAGCACGTGCGAACGCGGGAACGCAAGCGCGGGCATGCGCGCCGCTCCGTCAAATCGTCAGAATCGCGGTGTCAACATGCGTGATTGTTGAGGTCGCACTTGTGCGGACATGGCTGCAAATTGCCCAAAAAATATCCCCAACACCTCCGCGATAGCAAAATCATAACATAGAACCATGGTTCTGAAATGTTGAGGCCTTGATCTATCGCGTCAAAGCGCTTCTTCTGTTAATTTCGCCGTTAATCTGGTGTCATGCGAAAAAGCACACTAAAGGGGCTACTGCTGTCGCGGGTCACAACGCACCCGGCCGTGTATTTACGAGTGCTGGTATGACTGCCGACATCTAAAAACTTAACTGCCGATCATTCAGAGTTCTTCCCGGCGTTGCTGCGGTGCTGAAAAACAGTAAATGAAAATGTACGCCAGCTTTCTTTTGTCGCATGCGAATATTCCATGCTTTCTGGTGATACGAATTTCGGATGATACGAATATTTTTGGTGGTCCCGTGAGATTCGTATCACCGAGGTTTCACTGTATGCATCGATAGTTTGGGACCCATACACTCAAGGCAACATAAAAAAACTAGAATCTGTCCAAAAGAAAGCAGCTAGGTTTGTGTATCATTTTTACAGTTGGCGCACTTCTGCGAGTGCCTTGGTAAAGAAAGCAAGTTTAGAATGTCTACAAAAGAGGCACCAACGTGACCGATTAAAATTCATGCACCTGCTATTCCATGATGAACGGTATACATAAACAAACATGCATAGAACCAGTGTCCATGCGAGCCACCGGGTCCCAGCATAACAAAAAAAATAAAAGAATATTCCTGCCGCACTGAAGCTTTTGCAAACTCTTTTTTTCCGAAGACAATTTGAGAGTGAAACCGCCTCCCAGCCAGTGTTGTGCAATGTCCGACTACTGATTCTTTTGTACAAATTCTTCAGTTGTAATCACTTTCACAATCATTTATGACCATTATAGTGTCAAACGTTGCCCATATGCCTTACACTTGTTTGTTTCGTTTTTCTTAATTAGAGCACATTATAACCCTTTTGTTTAACCCCTTTTAGTTGACGTGATACGGCTGTCGCGTCTCCACTTTCTTTTACGTGAAAAGAAGTACTATCATATCTTTCTGCAATCAGCTTGCGCATACCAGTGCTTGAAAAGTTGCGTATACAGTTTGTATCTTGCTCTTCTGGAGCGCTCTTTCTTTCATTTTTATTTTTTTTTCCCTTGCTCTTGTGACACGACTGTTGTATCTTGATTTGTTCACTTCATTTTGTACATTTTGTACTTTTTACTCCCACTCCTGCTTACAGCTGTCACGAATTATCTCGGGAGCGCTTCCAGTGGATGGGATTGAGAGAGACACGGGAGTCGGAGGTAGCACAGCAAACACACTTTATCGAACAAAGAGGCCCACCATAATCAACAAACACTCAATTCGCGTCAAAAAGAACATTAAAACCAAAACAAGAACTAACTCTGATCTAACTCAAGTTCATCTCTAGCCCTCAGCCAGTCTCTAGCCACTATGGCTGCTATGGCTTCTCTCTGGCTACGCGCGTGCGGTCGCGCACTGATCGAACGTCTTACTGTTCGTGGCGTTGGCTTGAAAGCGACGTAGCCTCGCCGTCACGTCTTGTCCGTCGCTGACGTTCTCGAAGCGGTCGTACGGTCGCCGTCTGTCAGCATCCGCCTGTCGATCCGCTTTTCTCCCTTGTTACCCGGTCGTCGAGGGTCTCAGCAGGTTAAGCCTAACGGCGTCTTCGGTCTCTCCTAAGTACCGCCCGACCGAACCGACGACGTGGCGCTCCGGGGACTGTCATGTGGGATGCAGCCGTTCTGTTAGGAAGGTGAAGCGCTGCAGGAGCACCGGGAACCGCTGAGCTGAGTTGCCGCAGGTCCGGGGAGCGTCTCTCGGCATCGCCCGAGGTCGACGGCTGCTTCCCGGCACCCTCACGCCGCTAACTCCGGATCCGGGCGCCTGCTGCTTTCGCCGCGAGAGCGACGCTGACTTCTTGACCTTCCTCGTTCGGCGCTCCACAGGACAATGCCGTTCCCTTGCTCTCGGCTCTTCGACCACGGCTCGGGTCGCGTGGCACGAGCCCCTATCTGGCCAATCCTCTACGTCGACGTGGTTGGTGCGCGTGCCATCGGGTGACTTTTTTCTCCTCGCGCATCGTCGCCGTGCTTGTCCGTTCGGCACGCGCCTCGTGCCCCTCCTTTACTCATCACATTGGGCCTTTTGAAGAGTTTTTTTCTTAAAAAACTGCTGTGTTCCTCCTCCTTCGGGTTGAGGCCTTCTGATCTGGTGCTACCTTGCGACTCAGGTGATACCTTGTGACTCACTGTTTCTCGTCCGTGGGCTGGCTTACCACTTTCTCTCACCACACACTTTCACTTGTCACATCACACAATTCACGGCACCAACACATCAAAGATACACTCTCGGTGCTTACATAGTTCATTGTCCCGAACACCCTAAGTCTCAGACTCAATATTCCAGAGTTGCACAATTTCATTGTCTAAAAAGCTCTACTCAGCATTAAGTCATCCATTAGTTTACTCAGAAGGTATTCCACCACACAGAGTCCATTTTCCAGAAGAGCAGGCACTAATTTGCTACATCACGCTTAAATCTGTGTTTCTTGACATTCCGCATCTTTCTGAGCTTTTTACGGCGTCTTATTCGCTGCAAACCATCTGGAACGCTCATTACAGCTGATGCATCTCATTCGATTCAACCGATGTCTCTTAGCACCAATTTTGGGCTGCGTTCGGCCATTATACCTGGCGCTGGTTACTTGCACCTCCCTCTTTGCATCCAAATCTTTAAAACCTACTTTACGCGTTTCCGTCGTTTTCTTTTTCTTTCGTCGTACGCGTCTACCATTCACAACTTGGGACATCTTTCTCGCGTCCTGATAACTCGCCCAACTTTTCAATACCTTTGGAGCTGTCTGCGTTCCCTTTGCTTTTACGCGTTCAACCCCGTGCGTCTGAGGCACTCTTTCCATTGTACTCCTCTCTGGTGCTTTCCCTCGCAAAGTAGACATGCTTTTTCCAACGCTGCTTTTTCCTTCAATATATATACTCATCAGCGGATTGCTGTGCACTCTCTCTTTAATGCCTGGAGGTGTCGCGTTCTCTTCCTCCGTGCCCTCTCTAGCAACACTAGCATGCAGTTCTATAACCGTTGCCTTGCTAGAACTAGCTGCAACCTTCGAGCACTGTTCCTTCGGCTCATTGCTATCATTTGCACAACACGCCTGCTCACTACCCCTTGGCTCAACTGAATCTGAACTTTGAAACTCGGGCACACTGCACTCTCCCGATGAAACTTTTATGAGACTACTCTCATCTCCTCTACCGTGCCTTTTGGCTACTGCCAGTCGCAGTTTCCGCTCGAGTTCCTGTTTTTCACGAGCATACGCTTCCAGCGCTGCGGCGTGTTTTGCCTCTACTTAAAATGAACTTGTGGGCTAGTTGGTTGGTCATAATTACAATAAAACGGCAGCGCACACCGGGTTGAGACACAATACACAAAACACAAAAGGACGACACAAGCGCTGAACTTCAACTAATCTTTATTGACAACCACCTTTGCTTAAATAGCATCTTTTTGCGCGTGCGCATAGCATATTGGTAAGAGCAAAACCCAAGACAATCTCAAGCGCAACAACCCCGGAAGCCGCAATCAAATCACAATGCAAGAGCGGAAGGATTCAAGATAGGAGCAACCAAAAACCAACATAAAAAAACCTAAAAAAATAAACAAACCATACCACATCACCTGTTAAAACCTAAAAACTTCCTCTCTTTTGACGATAGAGCGACCGATGGGCAGCTAATGCAGTCTTCTTTTCTTTCGAACATTTCTGCCGCTTCTAAAATTTCACGTGCGATTTTTCCTTTTTCTTTACACACCACCCTCGTGTTGCCCAACATGGGTGCGCAGCCGCAGTCCCTGCAGTGTATGGCAAGGTGGCCTGCATCTTTTTTGGAGCAGTGATAATTGTGCTCCGTGAGCCTCGTGTTGAGGCATCTGCCCGTTTGGCCTACGTACACCTTATTGCACGTCAGCGGTATCGAATAGACGACACACTCAGTGCAGGTGACGTAAGGGTTCCTGTGCTTTATCGAGCATGCTTCCCTCTGTTTGCTCTGCGAATTGGCTTTTTTGCAAAGGGCTGACAGCCGCGCAGGCGCAGAAAACACCACATCCAACCCAACCTTTCGGCCGAGCTTGCGCAGGTTGTGTGACACAGTGTGGACATAGGGAATCACAAGAACGTTTTTTGGCCGAAATCGAGCGTCGTTGCCGCCAGTGGCTGCGGCGGAGCCGCTCCTGGAGCCTTTAAGTAGCGTTTCCGCCACTGACGCCAGAAGGGCCATCGGGTACCCTGACTGACGAAGGCGGTGGGTCTGATTAAGAAAACTCGTCTCACATCGGTGGAAGCATGATTTAATTAGGGCATGGTGAAAACATGAACGCGCGATAGCTCTTTTAACTAGCTTCGAATGGGCCGAATGATATGGAAGAACTGGTTTGCTGCCTCTCGGTTCATAGCTCCAACACACATGATCGGCAGAGCAGTGCAGACTAAGATCTAAAAACCTTATACAATTATTCTTCGGGACCTCATGGGTAACAACCAAGGGTTTCAGGCAATCTGTGAATACTTCAATTGTGCTGTACATGGCATTGTCAAAACCTTCTTCGTCATAACGTAACAGTACTAAAAAATCGTCGACGTACCTAAAAACACGGACCACATTTTGATTGTCAATGCGCTCTTTGAGATTCTTGTCGCGTACAGCATTCCGTTTTTCTGTAGGTAAATGTCACCATTCCATTCAGTAAAAGTGGATTTGAGATACATAGAAATTAATTCTAAAAATTGACTGCAATGGATTCCGGATTCGTTCTGAAACTTCGTCGCGCCGTGCCTGTCTAAGCAATCGCTAACAGTTGTCATTAGATCGTCATGTGGAATGCTGTAATATAAGTTTTTGATGTCAACAAAGAATGCCAGGTAACCTTGATTTGAGTGCTCAGTTAAAAAATGAATCACTTCTTCGGAGTTCTTAACTCGGAAAGGGTCATTAATAGGTAAAATCCTAAGTTTTTCTTGCAGGAAGCTTGCTAACTGCTTTTGCCAGGTATTCCTCTCAGAAACAATGACCCTCAATGGGCATTCAGGTTTGTGAGTTTTTGCAGAGAAGAATAGGTCTAAGCTTAACTTTGAGCCTTCACTAAGACTTCTTTTAAGGGCTTCTAGTTTGAACTGGCTGCATAGCTTAATCGCCCTTGATTTCACCTTCTTCAGATCAACCTCAGGGAACTTAGAGAACACCGTAGAAACCGCTGCTGACGCCTTCGTGTCGAAAAGTTGCTTAGGAAGCACAGCGAAGCCCCCCTTCTTTGTCTGCAGTCAACAGAAACAAAGATCTGCTTTTTAGAAATGACAAAGCCTTCTTAACCGGTAGTTTAGACCTCGGGCAGCTGGCCCTTTCTAATAAGTCAACCCCTTCAGAAATGCACCGGTCAAACTCGGACTCGGGAGCTTTTCCCGCAACTTGCCTGACCAACGCGAGTTGTTCCTGCCGGGTCAGTCGTGGTGCCATGGCGAACTTTGGTCCACAACTCAGGGCTTCTTGCGCAGCCTCGGACAGCTCGGCGTTTCCCAAGCAGTGAACGGGGTTTCTTGCCGTCTTGCTCCTCTTGGGGACTTGTCTACGCAGCTGGGTTAGCACATAGTTCCACAACACATCGGTGCTCCGGTCAATAAGTCTGACGCACTCACGCCACTCTAGAAGTCCCGGCTTGAGATGGGTGTGAAGGAACAGGTGTTCTCTTAAAGTTCGCACTTGGTGCTGCCACTCAGCTCGAAGAATCTTGCACATTCGTTTCACATGGCTGAAGGATGGTGGGAACCCGCCAAACAATGCTGAAACCTCCGGCGGTAGAATTCTATTTCTTAAGGAAAAACCTAGAGCTCTTGCCTTGCACGAAGCAGCCGCTATGAGGGTAACGGTGCGGATGGGACTGTCTAAGGTATCCGGTGGAAGGCGGCCCGAGTAACTAGAAATAAACTTGCTTAAAATGAACTTGTGGGCTAGTTGGTTGGTCATAATTACAATAAAACGGCAGCGCACACCGGGTTGAGACACAATACACAAAACACAAAAGGACGACACAAGCGCTGAACTTCAACTAATCTTTATTGACAACCACCTTTGCTTAAATAGCATCTTTTTGCGCGTGCGCATAGCATATTGGTAAGAGCAAAACCCAAGACAATCTCAAGCGCAACAACCCCGGAAGCCGCAATCAAATCACAATGCAAGAGCGGAAGGATTCAAGATAGGAGCAACCAAAAACCAACATAAAAAAACCTAAAAAAAATAAACAAACCATACCACATCACCTGTTAAAACCTAAAAACTTCCTCTCTTTTGACGATAGAGCGACCGATGGGCAGCTAATGCAGTCTTCTTTTCTTTCGAACATTTCTGCCGCTTCTAAAATTTCACGTGCGATTTTTCCTTTTTCTTTACACACCACCCTCGTGTTGCCCAACATGGCCCAACTCGTGTTGCCATGTACAGCACAATTGAAGTATTCACAGATTGCCTGAAACCCTTGGTTGTTACCCATGAGGTCCCGAAGAATAATTGTATAAGGTTTTTAGATCTTAGTCTGCACTGCTCTGCCGATCATGTGTGTTGGAGCTATGAACCGAGAGGCAGCAAACCAGTTCTTTCATATCATTCGGCCCATTCGAAGCTAGTTAAAAGAGCTATCGCGCGTTCATGTTTTCACCATGCCCTAATTAAATCATGCTTCCACCGATGTGAGACGAGTTTTCTTAATCAGACCCACCGCCTTCGTCAGTCAGGGTACCCGATGGCCCTTCTGGCGTCAGTGGCGGAAACGCTACTTAAAGGCTCCAGGAGCGCGGCTCCGCCGCAGCCACTGGCGGCAACGACGCCTCGATTTCGGCCAAAAAACGTTCTTGTGATTCCCTATGTCCACACTGTGTCGCACAACCTGCGCAAGCTCGGCCGAAAGGTTGGGTTGGATGTGGTGTTTTCTGCGCCTGCGCGGCTGTCAGCCCTTTGCAAAAAAGCCAATTCGCAGAGCAAACAGAGGGAAGCATGCTCGATAAAGCACAGGAACCCTTACGTCACCTGCACTGAGTGTGTCGTCTATTTGATACCGCTGACGTGCAATAAGGTGTACGTAGGCCAAACGGGCAGATGCCTCAACACGAGGCTCACGGAGCACAATTATCACTGCTCCAAAAAAGATGCAGGCCACCTTGCCATACACTGCAGGGACTGCGGCTGCGCACCCATGTTGGGCAACACGAGGGTGGTGTGTAAAGAAAAAGGAAAAATCGCACGTGAAATTTTAGAAGCGGCAGAAATGTTCGAAAGAAAAGAAGACTGCATTAGCTGCCCATCGGTCGCTCTATCGTCAAAAGAGAGGAAGTTTTTAGGTTTTAACAGGTGATGTGGTATGGTTTGTTTATTTTTTTAGGTTTTTTTTATGTTGGTTTTTGGTTGCTCCTATCTTGAATCCTTCCGCTCTTGCATTGTGATTTGATTGCGGCTTCCGGGGTTGTTGCGCTTGAGATTGTCTTGGGTTTTGCTCTTACCAATATGCTATGCGCACGCGCAAAAAGATGCTATTTAAGCAAAGGTGGTTGTCAATAAAGATTAGTTGAAGTTCAGCGCTTGTGTCGTCCTTTTGTGTTTTGTGTATTGTGTCTCAACCCGGTGTGCGCTGCCGTCTTATTGTAATTTTGCCTCTAGTTCGGCGCATCTGGCTTTGTGATCCTCCCTCTCATTCTCCCACTCTTTTTGAACACGGTCCTTCTCTTCCTCAATAAATTTGAGACCTTGTTCCTTATTGAGCTTCTGCTCTCTAATGACTCTTAATATCTTCTCCCAATCCATCCCTGCAACCCCCGACGATAAGTGACTGGGCCAAAAGATGGAAAATCCTGGCTAAGGCTCGCCACTTAATGTCACGAATTATCTCGGGAGCGCTTGCAGTGGATGGGATTGAGAGAGACACGGGAGTCGGAGGTAGCACAGCAAACACACTTTATCGAACAAAGAGGCACACCATAATCAACAAACACTCAATTCGCGTCAAAAAGAACATTAAAACCGAAACAAGAACTAACTCTGATCTAACTCAAGTTCGTCTCTAGCCCTCAGCCAGTCTCTAGCCACTATGGCTGCTATGGCTTCTCTCTGGCTACGCGCGTGCGGTCGCGCACTGATCGAACGTCTTACTGTTCGTGGCGTTGGCTTGAAAGCGACGTAGCCTCGCCGTCACGTCGTGTCCGTCGCTGACGTTCTCGAAGCGGTCGTACGGTCGCCGTCTGTCAGCATCCGCCTGTCGATCCGCTTTTCTCCCTTGTTACCCGGTCGTCGAGGGTCTCGGCAGGTTAAGCCTAACGGCGTCTTCGGTCTCTCCTAAGTACCGCCCGACCGAACCGACGACGTGGCGCTCCGGGGACTGTCATGTGGGACGCAGCCGTCCTGTTGGGAAGGTGAAGCGCTGCAGGAGCACCGGGAACCGCTGAGCTGAGTTGCCGCAGGTCCGGGGAGCGTCTCTCGGCATCGCCCGAGTTCGACGGCTGCTTCCCGGCACCCTCACGCCGCTAACTCCGGATCCGGGCGCCTGCTGCTTTCGCCGCGAGAGCGACGCTGACTTCTTGACCTTCCTCGTTCGGCGCTCCACAGGACAATGCCGTTCCTTTGCTCTCGGCTCTTTGACCACGGCTCGGGTCGCGTGGCACGAGCCCCTATCTGGCCAATCCTCTACGTCGACGTGGTTGGTGCGCGTGCCATCGGGTGACTTTTTTCTCCTCGCGCATCGTCGCCGTGCTTGCCCGTTCGGCACGCGCCTCATGCCCCTCCTTTACTCATCACAACAGCCTCAGCTAGAGGCTAGCAGTACTGTATAAATAAATAAATAAATAAATAAATAAATAAATAAATAAATAAACTATGGGCAAACTCATGGTCAGTGTAGAAGCCAAGACAATCTGTTGCTTGATAGTTAGGTATTGCTACAGTGTACTAGAATAGTGGTAGGTGGCACAGGTGTCTGAGGCACAGGTGCCTCAGACACCTGTGCCACCTGAGGCACCTCATGTTGCGTTGCCTCCGAGTGATGGCGCCACAAGCATTTCCTCTTGAAAGGCAATGTGGTTTTACAAGTTTTGTGGCTGCGCTGGGAGGGCATAAGCGGGCTGTGTAATTACAAAGCAGTTCTTACTATCCATACAGTCGGAAATATGTCCATACGCATTCGGATTTCTCGTCAAGAAATACAAAAGAAACACGCTGCCGCTATGATTGCAGCGCTGGATCGAAAGATGTCTGCTGCCTACCCGAGAGCCCCGATTGAGTGATGGCTCCTCACCTAAGTAATACCATATTTACTCGCGTAATGAACATACCTTTTTTTTTTCTCTCTCTCTTTTTTTTTTTTTTTCTCCAAGAAAGTTGATGCTAATTTGGGGGGAGGGTTCATTACGCGGGAAAAAAAAAAATTGGCAGGAGTAATAAGAGCAGAAATTTTGCTTGACAGTATTAAGAAACTCGCTGTCCTACCACTGCTGGCCTTAAAGGAGCACTGACACAAAAATTGTGCACCTTGTTTTTTTTGTTGCAATAGGTAGCTTATGACCCACTTATCACGGCTGGAAACCTGGTTTGCGCTAGTGCGCGACGGTTATTTAGAGACGTTTTTAGAGCGCCCAGTCGCAGTTTCGGTTTCAAAGAGCACTGAGCTAGGCAGGAGCAGTTCTGGTGGCAAGATAAACGCAGCTGGCCATGTGATCACGCAAAACTGTGACGTGGGCGCCACGCGCGCGCGGCGAGCGGGCATCGCACTGACAGCCAGCACACGCAAAGCCGCAGGCAAGGAGGAATGAATCGCAGGCAGCGCAAGCGCAAGGCGTGTGCCAGCAACCAGCCAACACGAACTCGTGACGTAGGTTTGTTTACATTGCCACTGCGTTGATGTCGGCGTCGCGGGGGGCTGCGCATCTCGCTCAGTCGCGCAGCATGCACTTTAAAATTGATTTTAAATATGTTCTAGGCTATATTTGCCCTTGATATTTCGTAGATGTTGTGTATGTCTTCACCTAAATCTATCTAGCTCATTATCTCGCCTTCGAAATTTTGTGTCAGTGCTCCTTTACGTCAGTGGCAGGAATGCCTCGACTGCGGAGCCTGTTAACATATCTGAGAACTTCGCTCTCCACAGGGGGAAACGTTTCTTGTTTTGGCCCGCGAAATCCGCGACGATACTTTTCTTTGTAGCTGAAGCTTTTTCTCTTGTTTTATCCAGTAACAAACGCACACGGATCGACGCTGAACTGTCCTCCAGTCGCTTCGTTCCCATGCTCCAGCGCATGTTCGACCAACTTTAAGTTTAAAGCCGGCCATGTAGCTAGCGTACCGGCCCAACGTGCCCTACGCAGCAGGCGTATAACGAAGTTCACTGCGAGAACCCAACAACTAGGGCGCCTCGATGGCAGCACTCATTCGTACGCTGGCATAGAGGCGCCTTACCAACAACAAAAGCGCAGCGTCGGATGGCGGCGCAAGCAAGTTGCGGGTGCACGTAGCACCGTTGGCGCGGTTGCCCTGGTTGCACTTTGTTATTTGCTTTGTTTCCATGCCGCTGTGCGTTCGTGGCGCTATAAACAAGGAGGTTTCTTCTGCGTTCGACAGATGGCGCTCCGCCGCAAAAGGCGCAACTTTTAAATTTTGACCCACGTCGTTCACGCTCGCGTTGCTCGCAACTGTTTAGCATGGCTGTTAAACTGCTTTAACTTTTATTGCGTCGTTGTTTTGTGATATAATGGCGCGATTTAATGGTGTTTCGATCGTCAAAGGCGCTGGCTATCATTTTGAAATAAAATCAACAGATACATACATTAAAAAATAGATTTTTTTTTTTCAAGGACCAAAGTGGGGGGGTGGGTTCATTACACGAGTAAATATGGTAAGCTTATAATAATTTGGAGGAGCGCGATGTTCGTACCTGTTTACGCATAGCTTTATTAGGCATTTCTTAATTTTGTATGCGCCTTGATCACACGCTCGACGCCTGCCAGGGTTTGGCGGTGACCGTAGGCCCAAGTCGACAGAACTCGCCAGTCAAGTTGAGAAAGACGGCGCGCTTTTCGCGTAAGAAAATGCTTTACATGCATGTGGAAGTGCATGTTGTCTGGAAAACAGTAAAAGGCATCCACAACATCCATTTTATTTGGGGGGAAATTACTACCTTGAAATTTCAAACAAGCACAATTCCAGCTGTTTAAGTAAGAATACTTACATTCTAGCACAGTTTTCTTCTGAGGGCGCATTGCCTTATGTAAACATAGAATAACTATTTTCAAATGTGACTTTCACTTTGTGCAATTTATTACGGATAGCATTTGCATAAATATTACACACAAGACATCCACCAACCGCAATAATTCCCTCTAAGAACTGTTTAGATTCCAGAAATATTAACTTCCAAAAAACGTACAAAAATTGCTAGTTCTTTTAAGTAGTCATAATTTTTTCCATAAAATTCTGATTCGGAAAATATCTTTCAGTGCTTATAACGTAACCGCTTATAGCAGTGCAGGACCTGTTACAGTGTGGTCTTTTTCGACTCCCGTTTACCCTCCCATAGAACCATGTATGTGCATACTGCTTATTGCTCAGTCGCCCAAGCTGAAAGAGCGGTTATAATGCGGTTGCAGGAAAATCTCTGACAAATGCAGTAGCTAGTGCAGTTTTTCAGAGCAGGTTCGCCGCTGGGGAGAGAGCGACGAGGTCGTTACGAAGGACGAGGGGAGGAGAAAGGAAAGGAAAAAGAACGCAGCAGCGCTGCGCGGGTTTGCCAAGTGAGGAAGGAGGGCGGTTGCCTAGGCAGTGGAGCAGCCTTTGCACTGGCGCAGGGGTGGCTCCAGCCGCTTGCCTGCCGCTTGCGCTTCGCATGGAACATGCGATCGTGTCCTCAAGTGCACTTCGAGTTTCCTGTCGGGTAAAGCGTCATCGTTATCGTGCTTGCTAATTATCGCGTTTGTTACCTCGTCTTCACATTTAAAACCTTTACGGCTTTATGACACGAGCTTTTGCCTTTGTTGCCAGTGCGCAGACTTACTCAAGCATGGCGAGCTTTTGTCGCCGTTGATCTCGTGGCCAGAAACCAAAACTCGTATGACGCGTGCTGCTCTTGGGTGCTTGAGTGCAATCTTTTCATCGCCCGATCTTCATGCTGTAGAAGAACTTCCCGTGACAACATGCCAAACCGCAGGCTAGGCCTAATCAGCATTGGTTGCTTTTCAATATCAGCCAGGGTCGATCAAAGTAGTGGTTTGGTACGGAATCAGTGAAACTCTCTGTGGTGGCTCCACTTGAAGGCAGGGGAATCATATTGTTAATGAAAACAGGGGAATGGGAAGTATGTGTAACACTTGAATGATGGTTTGCGATTCGATTGCCATGTCTTGGACATCGGGTGCACACCCGTAAAATCAAAACGATCGATACTGTTGAGCGCGCGAAATTTTGGTCATGATTCGAGGTAGTTTCTGTGCAATGCGCAATGTCGAGGTGGTCTGAAACGTAGTCGGCGAATTTCCGTGATGGCGCTTTCTTTTTGTTTTACCGTATTTATTCGCGTAATGAATGCACTCACATAATAAACGCACCCCCCAACTTCAGGCATCAAAATTTGTTTGTTTCTTTTTTGTCTCCCGCGTAATAAATGCACCACCTACATCCATCCGCTGCAGTCCCACAAACCGACACGTGGTGCCTCCTTGCCCGTTGATCTTTTCCGTTTTTTATCGTGCCGACCCCGCTCGGTTTGCCCTCTGCCCCTCCTTGCTCGCTGCCGCGTGCAGTTCTTTGTTTTTCTTTCTATCTGTGCGCGGCAGGTCCCCTCTCTTTTTGTATTATCCGTGCACGGCAGGTCCCCTGCCTTTTTGTATTATCCGTGCGCCACAGCAAGATTCACAAACAGTGCGAGTGTAGAGACATCACGGCTCACAAGCACACAGCGAGCGAAGGTCACGAAACTGCCCGCGCCAACCAATGGTCGCTTCCTGCAAATACGAAATTTTAAGACCCAACCACATGCACGCGATTTTCGAGTGACGGCGGCAGGATTTGCTGTCGCGAATGGCCATCCGTCGTCGTCGCGTTGCAGGCATATCGCAGGTTTCTGGAAAACCAGAAAAAATTGCTTGTTGCCCAGAAAAGAGCGTGACGATATTCGTAGCTGGTAGCACCCCTGATACTCGCTGCGGTTGAAATTTGCTCTTCATGCTTATTATCTGCGCATACTTCAAGGAACGCATGATATAGGCTACCATTTTTATAGTCACATCTCACGCGGAGAGTGAGGCAGCGGCCGTATTTTGTCGTTAATCTTGTTATCGACGGTTTGTTTTGATCCTTCGTTGGTAGCTTGCTACAATGGTGGTTACTTGCTTCAATGTCAACATCGTCATCGCGCGAGTTTGCCACAGAGTTTGCAAAGTGCTTGTAGCGTACGCTTCCGGGCGCCAGTCGAGATCACACCAGACACCACTGTCACGGTTAAACAAAAGATCGCGAAAAAAGAAAGCCGCGAAACACTTATATGGAGTGCGCGGGGACAGCTTGCAGAAGATAGCACCATCAGCCACCGAAGATGAGTGACGTGCAATAAAGGAGCCGTTTCCAAACAATGTACGCGTATGGTGATTGCGAAAGGTTAAGCTACCTAACTTTTTTTGCATAACCGCATTTTTTGCTCATCCCGAAAATGTTTTCGTAAAATTTAACCTGCATAATGAACGCATCCCCCCAACCTTGCTTCGATTTTTCAGAAAAAAAAGTGCGTTCATTACACGAGTATATAAGGTAGTTTTTTCTTTCCCCCTGCGTTGTTTCATTGGCAACGCTGGTCTTTTGACGTTATTTTTTTACATTTGGAAATTTGAATGGGTGTAAGCGCCCTGCATCGCATACCTCGGTTCTCGGTCATGTGAGGCTGCATGCTCAACACATTTTGCGCATGTGCAGCCTATGAAGAAGGTTGTTTTGGTTATAGTGCGGTACCGCTTATAGTGTGGATATTCGCGACTCCGACGCCTTACGTTATAAGCGGTCTATGCTGTACGTCATTGATTTATGTTTAGAATAGACACTATTCATAATTGTAAAGCTAGCTTTTCTGCAATGCAGTTTGCCCAACTAATGGCCGCTGGTTACTTACTGCAAACAGTGTGTTCAAGCACCGGTTGTTTGCCCTATGGCGCGGAAAACATTTACTGGGCTCCCTTGATATAAACACGCATGATAGAGAAGCCATAACAAGTGCCACTAGGAGCTCGTCTCCACCTAAAGGATGACAGGTGCCTCTATTAGTTGGGAAAATATGCAGCCCAGGGAAGCACACTTGTGGATTATGTAAAGGGTCTATTAGTGCACAAATTAAAAAAGAAAAACGGCTGTTGAGACATCACTTTTGACACCATGTTCAGAGATGCCAAATGACGACACAAGCTCAGCTCATGGCAACAAGAGGTCCTTTATTCGCACCTGCCCCCCCCCCCCCCCCCCACTATACACCTGATGCCAGGTGGCGCTCGCATGCTAACAGCACTAAAACCCCTCTACCTTTGGAAAAGTGCTGCTTTCTCTTGATCTACGCCGCTTCCTTCCTCTCCACTCCTCCGATTGGGCGGCTGCGATAATGTGGCAGTGTGTGTCCTTTTTCGTGGTATTTTGTTTCCTCCGCCTCTCGGCACCATGTTGAAAGCTCCATAGTGCCACGCGCTGTGTGTTCACCGCACGCGAAGTGCACGCATGCGTCTCACTTGTTCTGTCATGATGCCGGGTGGCTGTCATAAACGTGACACCCAAGGGGAAAAGCTTTTTGCCATTTCGCATGAAATGAGAATGAAGGTCGTAGGGATCGGGGCAGCTTTATGAGAGAAGTCTTCGTGCGTTTTCACTCTCCACTGGAGTCTTGCTTTGCCGTGCGACATATGTGATGTGCTAGTACTTCCTCAGTCTCACGCGAAACTTTGCGTCATTTGTCATTCACCAAGACAGTCACTTGCTTGAGCAAGTGACTTTTGTGGCTAGGAAGCGGCTGTACATCAGGTAATGCAACCTTGTGACACGCCGCACGATCGCGATGCCATCGCATGTCCCTGCCGCTTGCACACGAAGAAACAGGATTCTTCGGCAAAGTGTGGTGGTGTATGAGCTGCTAGATGATAAATGCATTGTTCTGCCACCTCGTGTTGGCGAACTAGTTGTCCTGGGCTAGTGTAGAATACTCCATCTGGCGCTTTACTACGCTTGTGTGGTGCTCTAAATGAACACGGAATGGTAGGAGACCGTGCACTGTGCAGTGTTAGTGCATTTTAAAAAACACCAGATGGTCGAAATTTCTGGAGCCCTCTGCTACGGCGTGCCTCATAATTATGTCCTGGTTTTGGGGCGTAAAACCCCACGTTATGATTAACTCTGAATGAACGAGTGCCGTGCACTGCAACACTAGGTTGTGTTCCACACATTCTATTAGGCTTTTACTGTAACGTGCCGATGGATGGGCGAAGGCGGAGCAAGAGTCGGGACGAAACTTCGATAGCAAAAGAACAAAGAAACGAAAAACAACCGAGCTCTCAAATTATATCGAAGGCTGTGGAAGTCAAGCCAGGCTTGAGCTGAGCACTCATTGATGAAGATCCATCGTAGATTTCTGGCTTAGTTACTTCCATTGGTGGTTTCAGAGATCGGTGAAGGCCTGTCTGCATTATAAGCTCCAACAGATGCTGTTGCCGCTTCCTATTTTCTTCCCGCAACTTGAATATATCTTGAAAAATATCTTTTCTTCTTAGGCGCTGTCTGTTTCAGCAATCTCCTCTTTTGTGAATCCCTTTCCTGTGGTCCATCTTCACTATGCAGCCTAGCAGTATGCGCGATGACCGCTTTAAGTTCCTTGTGATTCATTTCTTTCTTCGAGAATGGGCAGTATGTCGCCGAACAGTCAGAGCTCACGCGAACAGGTCGACTTTCCACCATAGACGCAGCATGCGACGCTCACCGTCTTGACACATCTTGCAACGACGTTGATGCACATGGTCGTTGGAAAATCGGAACTCTTCAGACACGTAGCACAGGATCCTGTCAACTGCACCAAAATTGTAACGACACCGAGAAATCATGAATTCAATACGGTCACCATTACTGTTCATTCTCCATCTTCTTCTTCCTCCCTATCTAAGAACTGTACTCTTGCGTCTTCTTTTCCATCTTCTTCCTTACAAAAGTGTTCTTGCTTCACGATCCCAGGAGGCAGAAAAAGTGTTCCACACTTGTCGTCATGGCTGCTAGCGGCACTGACTACCACTGCCAGGTTTAAATGCACATATACACCCCATATTTGATTTGGCATATTTGGCATTTGATTCGGTGGACATATCAGCAGTCATGGAGGCGCTGCGGATGCACGCCAGCAGATGCACAGCCACCGTAGTCATCCATAAAGAAAGCGACAGAATCCCAATAAAGAAGGGTGTAAAGCAGGGAGACACGATCTCTCCAATGCTATTCACCACGTGTTTACAGGAGGTTTTCAGGGCCCTAGATAGGGAAGAGTTAGGGATAAGAGTTAATGGAGAGTATTGTAGTAACCTGCGATTCGCTGACGACATTGCATTGATGAGTAACTCAGGGGACGAATGACAACTCATGATTACGGAACTGGGCTCGGAAAGCTGCAGAATAGGTCTGAAAATTAATATGCATAAAACTAAAGTAATGCGCAACAGTCTCGGCAGAGTACAGCGCTTTGCGATAGGTGGGGGGACACTGGAAGTTGTAAAGGAATACTTAGGACAGGTAGTAACCCCGGAGGCAAACCATGAGAGTGAAATAACTAAAGAATAAGGATGGGGTGGAGCACATTCAGCAAGCATTCTCAAATCATGGATGGTAGTTTACAACTGTCCCTGAAGGGGGAGGTATATAACAGTCGCATCTTACCAGTACTTGCCTACTGAGCAGAAACCTGGAGGCTTACAAAGAAGGTTCAACTTACATTGAGGACGACGAAGCGAGCGATGGAAAGGGAAATGATGGGTGTAACCTTAAGGGACAGGAAGAGAGCAGAGTGGGTCAGGGAACAAACGGGGGTTAAGGATATCATAGTTGAAATCAGGAAGAAGAAATGGACGTGGGCTGGGCATGTAGCGCGTAGGCATGATAACTGCTGGTCGTTCAGGGTGACTGCATTCCAAGAGAAGGCAAACGCGTGAGGGGGGAGACAGAAAATTAGGTGGGCAGATGCGATTAAGAAGTTTGCAGGTATAACATGGCAGCAGAAAGCACAGGACCAGGTTGACTGGTGGGGCATGGGAGAGGCCTTTGCCCTGCAATGGGCGTAGTCAGGCTGATGATGATGATGATACACCCCATAAAGTGGACGGAGGGATGGCCGCCGCTGTAGCTCATTTGGTAAGAACATCGGGAATGTTATTCGAAGGTCGCAGGTTCAGTCCCTGCCAGCGGCAAGTTGTCTTTTCGTGCACTTTACTTTCTTCACATTTACGTCATAATTACTACACATAACATCCCCTATACTTTCCTTGGCTTTCTTGTATGTTCTAATTAATGTTGTTGCTAGTAGCGCTGCATGTGTGTGTCTTCTTCGTGCCTTAATTCTTTCCTCCTTGTGTTGAGTTCGCGCTGATGTAATAGACAATTGGGTATAAAGACACCAGTGTGCCTACATTAAAATGCAGGTTGAGAAGAAAACGCATATGTGGTACCCTGCTTATAAGAGACTCCTCATATAGACCTATTCCATGTTTGGAAACAGGGGTAGGCGCCGTCGACACGCTGAGGCACTTGTAGCGATGTCGCGGCGCGGAGGCTCCCCCCGACGGCGCTGTGCTCGGAGGCAGCTTTGCAGCTGCTGTGCCAGTTGTCACTCGATCATAGAGGGCGGTGGCGAGCTTTGGGCTGGGCGGGGCCTACACGCCGCGACGGCGCTACAAGCGCCTCAGTATGTCGACGGCACCTACCCCTGTTCACATACATGGAATAGGTCAATAAAAGACTGGAATTGCTCCCCGGTGCGCGCCTCTTATAAAGGGGTTCAACTGTACTAACAAGCCAACTTCGCGACTCGCTGAATTCAGTGTTGCAACTGGTGTAGTTCTGTGCACTCACAGGTCAACAATGGTGTTTTGTCTCGCCTCTGCAGCCACTGAATGCAAATTTTTGTTTTTCCACGCAGCTGAAGGCGTTGGGCTTTCCCGAGTACCTGGTCGTGCAGGCTTACTTTGCCTGTGACAAGAACGAGAACCTGGCGGCCAACTTTCTGCTCTCGCAAAACTACGACGACTGATGCCTCTCGACGCTGTGCCTTAAGCCCTCCTCTCCCACAGGTCCCTGCTGTCTGAAGAAGCAACGTGGCGGCAGCCATTTCTCGGTTTGCTGCTGCTGCTCGCCCTCACAAAACAACAAATCAAACGGAGCGAGACAGAAGCGCGTGCATGCAAGGCAGCCTTGTGCACGTTTTCGTTCCTCTTTTTAAACGAGGCGGTATTTAAATGATTGAGAGTGAAAGGGGTCAATAAATAAAAAAAAAAAATACGAAGACACGCGTGACTCGGGGCCTACCTGTTGTGACGTCACCCGCGCTTTGTGTGATGTCATGTTTGCTGTTTTTGTGCGGGCCGCGAGGAGCTGCTGCTTCGACGGCCGGGTTTTGTTTGGGTGCTTTTTTTTTTTTCTTTCCTTTGGGAGTGGCGTGTTTTTGTGTGGATATATATATATATATTTTTTTTTTTTCTGTACAGGATAAGTTTGCATTAAATGATGTGCAGAAATGGTTGTAATTGAGCGTCGACGAAAAAAAAAAAAAAAGGACAATACGCGGTTATGTTCGTGCAGTGTCTGAGCGAATTTCACTGCGCATTTGCCGAATGCTTGCTGTTCCTGTACGCGGTTTATAGCGTGTTGAAAATAAATGACTCATTCGCAGCGTCAACTTGTTTTATTACTCACACCCACAAAGCAAAGGACTGGTATTAAGGTGAGTGCGAAGCATGCGACATCGCGTATTGCGTGCATCTTGGACGCGAGGCGTAATGCATGCACCTAACCGAACGAACGGGAGGCCTACTTTGCGGAGCTGCGTTTTCCCGAGAGATACATGTACGACGTCGACTGTCCACCACCTCCGGGCATGTTCAGGCTGGTCGGCGCCTCGGTCGACTCCGCCTCGAACGGTTCCGGCACGTTGCTCTGCATGTGCGCGTATAGGTTGACGTTGCTTCCGCACTGGTAGGCGTCCGTGTTTTCCCCGACGTGCTCAGCGGGGACGGAGGCGGCCCCGTCATCGCTCGCCCTCGTGTAGTTGTGCGTGATGTCCTCCAGCCGCGTCGGGCTGAAGGCGACCTCGCTCGCTTCGTGCTTGCCGAAACGCTCTTGGCTCTTGGACGTGTCGCTCTCAACGTCGTGCGAGCCCGGTGCGGAGGTGCTGACTCGAAGGCAGCCACTGCAGTGCCGCGATCGCACCAGCACCGCTCGTGGCAGCATCTCGCCGATTTCAGACGGTTCGCTTGTCCGGGGAAGCGCGTTGACGAGCTACTGGAGCTACTAGTAGCGGCGTTGCCCACCCGGTTCACCTTCCTAGAGCGATGACGCATTTCGAGCACGTGATTCCATTTGCTTCGGTGGGTAACCTGTAAAACAAGGACGACAACATTATCCATGGTGGTGCGGAAATTTACCGTACTCTGTCCCGCTACGTTGTAGCGCGGCGCCCATGGCGCTAGTGGCACATAATTACTAACGGTAGATGAACGATAGTGAAATTGAACCACATCACTCGCGAAACTGAGGCACTGAGGCCCAAGCGCCGGGCGCGCATGCACATTACGAATTGTGCACGGGGGCCCTGCGGATGGTCGCGCCTTCTGTGAGCAGCAGTACAAAACGCTATAAATAGCCGCGGCGTCACCCTGCGTGGTTTTTCGCAAGCTGCTCAACGTCGCACGACGCGCTGGCGTCGTTACAAGTGTTCAATAGTTTGTTTTTCAGTCAACACATGACTCGACAATCGGCAGACCGCAATTTCTACCAAAATGGCACGTCCGGATTTTGATGCATTGGGGGGGAGTTTCGCAACTCGTACGATGGGCGATATCCAGAAGGAAATCTGAAGAAAATTCAACATGACAACAGTGGCTGCTCTGGCTGCATTGAAAGATTTTGACCGGGGCTCATTCTTACCATAGAGTTTCTGATAAATACACTAGAGGGAACTCTGGCGCTAGTGTCTACGGGGGCTGCAACACACGGCTAGAGTCATGGCTAGAGTACTAGAACTGTTGAGTGGCGTGACCGCGCCTCGCCGCCCGATGCCTTCCGCGTCGACAGTAGCGGCGGCGCTGCAGTCGCGCGGTACTGAAGGCGCGCTGCGCCGCGCGCAAGAACTGCTGCCCAGTGAACCACAAATATTGCCTAGACAACAAATATTGCCTAGACATCTATGATACGTTTCTCATGGACATTGCGAACGTCTCTTAGACGTCCATAAAAATCCAAATTACGAATATTAGATGTACCTGCAACTATAAAATGCTCCACCGTGATAGGTTGCAGGTACGTTGCACATGGACACTCAGTAGACATATAATAGTAGCCCACTGCGCGCTAGTCGCGTCTCTCAGGACTATATTTAATAAAGTTCCACCATCCATCCATGGACATTGTCATTTAATGAATTAAAACCTTTTTTCTTTGCACTTCGCAGTCTTGCTGCATGTGGTTGGTGTGTTCAACCTGCAGACACTGCAGTCTTGCTCATTGCCGCTGCGCTATATTTTATAGAAAGCATCAAAGGTGTGAGGCTGGCCTGACGGCTGTCGTCATATTGTGACAGCAATCAGGCCAGCCTCACAGCTTTGATGCTTTCTATAAAATATAGCACAGCAGCAATGAGGAAGACTACAGTGGGACCACATGTCTGTATCTAACATACGAACTACATGCAGCAAGTCTGAGAAGTGTATGGAAAAAAAGTTCTAATTCGCAATGTTTGAAATGGGAGCCCTAAACAGCCTGGCATTATCATCAAGCACAAGCTGCCGTCCAACCTGCATGCTTTCGCAGTCCTTAAGGCCTGCAATATTTACTGCAGCAAATGACCACATTATTTTCAAAACACATTTATTGAACGTAAAATTAACCAGTCTTTCAATGTTACTTTAATGTAAATGAAGTTATGTGAATAAAAGATTAGTGATTAGTGAACAAAGATGTCTTCAATGATGTTCCGCCTTGAAGGCTTCAACGTGCAGCACGGCTACTCGTCGCAGCCACTTGCCCCTAAGAACACAACAAACAAAAGAGTCCGTATAAGCTATACAGAAACAGCCAACAGGAATACTATAAGACTTCACGAGCATGAATGTGCTAGCGGTACTGTTGCTCATGTTTACTGTCAGAAAAAAAATGCTTGGCTTGGGTTATAAATACTACACTCAACATAGCAGAAGAAATTGAAAAAGATGACGCATACTTCAGAAACACAGTAAATGCAAATGACTAATGCATACGTGAACAATAACGTTACTTATTTCAGCACACCTAGGTATGGCTATTCCCAGAAGCTAAAAAGCACTGTGGAAAGAATCATCAGATAAAATACAAAAGCAGGAATATTTGCTCTTATTTCTAAAAGAAGAAAATGCGTCTATGATCTTTCAGCCTACTAAGTAAGCAAAGGAAAATTTAGGCAGGGGACATAAAAGTTTTACTTCTTTTAGCAATTTACTCTGTAGTGCCCTTGGGCCTCGAATATCAAATACAAAGACTGACTAATTTTTGCATTGCTGTATATTTCAGTTTTGACCAGCTTCACAGGACACACATCTGCGTTTCAAGTCTATGCCTAATTATCTGCCACATTGCGTCAGAAAGTTATGGGATACCATTTAAATTGCTGAGAATTGCTCAGGGGCGACTTAACGTCCCAAGTATGATGTGAAACGTAGCTATTAAAGGGATCAACAACCGTACAGAACATGTCACAAGATTCTAATGAAAACGCAATAATGTTTGTGAGTATTTTGGTCGTGCCACTTGTGATTTAAGTAGGACGTATAATTTTAAACTGCGATAGAAAGTTAAAAAGAAAACATGCACAGCTTCTAAGAGAAGGCTTAATACTACGTGACAGAGAACTGTGATAACTATGTAATCTCTTGTGATTTATTACACCATACTTCTTCCTTAAAACCGCAGTCTTTATGTTACACAGCCATTTGCACTTTATTCCATAAGCATAAGGAAGCAAAAAAGATCTATTCGGACTGTCCCAATGTGGAAGCAACCCGCTGTGCACTGAGTCATGCACATCAGGACTTTAAATAACGTTTTGCATGCATCCATTCTGAGAAGCAAGCTGCCGTCACGGCAACGACCGGAACAGCACGCCTGCTGCGAACTGTCATGTCCCTCATAGCATAGAGATGCACTTGAGTGCTGTTGTAGATGAACTTGCGAGTGAGCACGCATAACTCTGTGGTCTTTTTTGAGATACCAAAGGCCATTTTATAATTTTACCATAAATGGGTACCAGCACTGGAGGAGCAAAACTGCTGATATATCCTACCACTTCTCGCAAATGCTGGCACATGATCGTTATCATGCTCACACGTCACAGTTTCGAGCACATTTTCCAAGCACAACTTAATGCTCACTGCAGAAAGAAAAATTTGATAGATGTTTCCCAGTGCTCTATTTACAATAGAACGATTGGATACTGTGACCAATGAGCTTCGATAGCAGCAGAAAAAACGGCACTGCGGAAATTAGCTGTCAGTTCCTTTGAGTTGAATGCAAAATGCAGAATAGCTTTATTACCTTTTGCTGCATTCCTGTGTCTTGCTGGGGCATGACGCAGCCACTCTCGAATGGCGGCCTCTATGACAAACTCATTGGCAGTGTGAACTTTCTGCACAGCACCTTTAAGAAAGCCAAAACAGTAATTGATATACAACACCAGCTTAATCACCAAAACTGAAAGTCGGGCTAGTTGGTCTTAATTCATAATGGATGGAATTACACAGCGCGAAATACAGGATGAAACACTGGAAGTACACATGGCCAGCGCTGTCTATGTGTACTTCTTCAAGTGTTTTGTCCTGTATTTAGCGCTGTGCAATTCTATCCGTTATGAACCAGCTTAATCAGTCAATCAAGCCCACAGCCTGATTATCTTTACACCGATAACACTCCGAGGTGAACACAGGATTTTGTCCAGGGGGGAGAGGTCAGCTAATGAGACGTCCGGTACAGCTTTTAATTTGCAATCAATTTGTAAAGGTGACTAATTTAGTAATATTTTGTGCACTGCAATTATATTTCCCATCTGTTCCTTTACCGTTGTGAGCTCTACTTTCATGTTCAAAATGATGTATCAGTTATTATTATTTGTTAAGCTATTGATTAGTATGAAATATACAGTTTTGTCTGTACTGCAATGAACACTTGTGATATGGGCAGCGGGATCGTCAAGTCAAAAGACAGCTTTCTTCTGTCTGATTTTAAAATAGATAACCAGACAAAGTTCATTCATTGATAGTACGGGTGGCAATATCCATGCTCAGCTTTCAAGAATGAAGGGGGGAAGGAGTCAGAGATAGGACACTTAAACTTGCCCTCTGGTCTACCAGTAACAACACTATATAGAGTTTTGGAACCTAGGAGCAAAAGTGTGATGCTTAAAACATTTAAAACAAAACTTGAATAGCGACCATCTGACAGCAAATTTTAGTTGTACAGAGAGACTTGTTTTGCTAAGAGAACAAGAGAAGGGCTCAATAAAGTGCATGAAAAAGACTTGCATATTATGCAAGAAGCAAGACGGAGGTCCCTGAATCTACGCTTTCCTTTTTTTCCTAGCCACGAGAATTCGGCTGCAAGGTTGTCACAAAGCAAGTAGCAAAGAATTCTTTTTGTGCACGCAGCTGCATTGATTCCTCCTTTGTTGGCAAGCTCTTCCACCTGAAATAGAGGCAAACCAATAGACAGTTATTGTAAGCATGCAATTTAAAAACTGTACATGTCTCATGAATAGATATAAAAATACTGGCTTGACTAAAACTTCGACACTTCACATTTTATGTAAGTAGACGTGATTTAGGAAACAAAAATTAAAATTCTATTCAGTGGTGGCTGTGGCTTCACACACTGCATTAGTAGTACAAAGAAGCAAGATTTTAGGTGGCCCTCAGATAGTGAAACACACGCACACACACACAAACACACAAACACACACACACAATTTCCATGTACTTACAAAAATGTCCTTCATCTGCCCAGTCAACTTGTCATCAAACTGTTTCAGAGACTCGTACTCCGAGAACGGGCTGGAAACTAAAGCTGGATTTCCTTTGGCAGCATTGGATCTAAGCCGGCCGATCAGCCCATGTAGAAGTTCCCCGTGCTGCTTTTGCACCATCCGCAGTACTGTCAGCTTCAAGAGTACTTCATGCTGGAACTCTGAAATAATATGGTACGAAAAGCCTGCAGATCAAGGACCCCGACAGCCAATTGACACAAAGTACAAATACTTTATTTTGTAGCTTTGTGTCTGATAATCCCAAAATTGAACTTCAAATAATCTTATGCATCAAAATGAGCATTATTGTGATCAATTTTGGCATTACTCTAAACTGCCACCTCAAATCACAAACTAGTGCCCTACCAAAGAGAGTGCTTTAAGGGGAGATGCTACTCGAAGACACTTTCTTTTTAATATTCGCCCTAGAGCAATGAAACTTGAGCTGCTTATAGAACTTTTTATGCTGATTTCAAATATATAATTAGATTTCTTGCAAGTTGCATACTTTTAGTTTTGCAACATGACAAAATGAAAAACTTAAGCTTTTTGCCCCCCCCCTCTTTTCATAACTAAACTTCAATAATTTTTTACCATAGATAGTTCATAATGTTTCAAATAAAGTGTAGAATGCAAATAACTAACTAGGAAGTCCATACAAAATATGTACTAGACATGAAAAATTTTTACGTGGGAAGTTCATATTTCTCCTACCCGAGTAAAAGTTTACATAATGTTTTTAATTATATAATAAGAATATTGAAACTTAAACAAGATAATTGTATTTATCATACACTGGAAAATGTTTGGGCAAAATTTCATGCAGATCTGAGCACCAGAAGTACCCGAAAAAGGAGGGGCACATTGAAAAAAAATGACAAAATTTGTGTTTTGAGAAAAATGAGTTTTAAAGTCAAAATGGCAGGTTTATTTATCAAAGATTTCATTAAGTGCGATGAAATTTATACACAAGAAAGAACAATCCTCCTTGTAGAGGCCACTGCCATTAAAATGCGCCAGCACCATAGGTTTGGCCCTCGCGGCTCTTCGGATCAACGAAGACTCGTCGTCCTGTGATTTTTCTTCGTCTTCGAAGAGTCCGATCTTTTTCCGGGAGGCACTCACATATTCGAATGCCACGGCAAACTCGTCGGACGCATCGGCGTCACTGCCACTACACCTTGCGGCAGCAGACGATCTTTTCGTGGTTTGAGTGTTTGGCTTTGATTTGCGCCGGCGTCCTCGAAATTTGTGCGCCGAGTGAAACTTCACAGGCCGGTGACCGCGCTTACCACGGTTTTCTTCATCCATAACGGATAAGCACTCGAGAAAATCGTTGTTCAACTGCGCTGCTCGACGAGACACGGATCCTGCATGTAGACTTCACAGCACACACAGGCGCGCAGCGGCCAACGGCGGCCCCCGATCCGTACCACGTGATTTAAAAGCCAGTCGCGGCGCTCGAAAAGCGCGGCAAAAGCGTGCTTCTCTTTATTATTTATTGGGCTGCAGCAGCGCGGGAATATTTGAAGAGTGAGGCTCGGCTCTTCGCCCCATGCGGTCGACAATGGCGAGCAGCGGCGCATTATCAGCGGCAAGGTGCTCGAAGATGACACACTTTCGGCCTTTTGACAGCCACCTTGTGCTCTTTAGACGCAATTTTAAACCATTTCCAGTTGAGTCTCGACATAGATTTTTTTTTTTCAGAACAGTAGAGGTACTAATCTTAACAAAACAGGTGAAAACAAAAAATCGATAATTTTTTAGAAAACTCGCGTTTTTCGACCCGCATCTCCCCTTAAGACCTTGAAACTATAGGTGGATGTCTGAGTGCAAGTTAGGGTGTGACATTCCTGGCAAGTTCCGCAAAAAGTTTTTCAACAATGAAACAACATGCAACACATCCACCTGCCGAGCACTCACTTTTCTGTCACGAGTGTGCCCGCTTGGGAAAAAGAAATATCCTTTGCTACGATACTTAGAAAAGCCATGCACTGGCGCAAACTGCCAGAACCACATTGAGAGCAGCCTGACAACAGAGTGAGGAATAGCTCTGCAAACTTATCCGCGAGACAGAGAATACTCGCATCACTCGTTTAACGTCACAGGGGGTCACCTACCCTCATGATACTAGTGGCTATGTCTAGACGTGCTGCCTACTCAGATGAGCACTTATGATTATTTTAAAACCAAAGATCACCGCAATGGTTTGCAACGATGCACTGCAACAGTAGGAAGTGCCCATGTACACAGGACAATCAATAAACACAAACCCTTTGAGCTTTATATCTTGGTGTAAGGAGTCCATTAACAGAAACTTCATCAATGTCTAATCAGCCAAGTACACATGGGAAGAATGACTACTTAAGATTAGAGTTATTACCACAAGCTTTACTTTAATGAACATGTGAAAAGCTGTATAGTGACAACAAAAAACATGCATCAAGAGTCGCACCTTAACCAAGCAATATCTATGAAAATCACATTAGTTGAACATACCCTCTGGGGTTAGCGCCTTTCTGTTTTTTGCCCGAGCAGGAGGTGAAGCCATGGCTGCAGACAAAACATGAAAATTTCAATACAGTTGCTTAGTTACTATATCTGCAGTACCATTCATACTGTTTGGTTAACTAAGTATCAGTACGGGACTAATAAGTTTATTGGGACATACATTTAACTGAAAGCACATGACTAATGAAAAGCTTTCAAGGTTTACCACAGTCACACTCCTCAGCATTGATCCCCTGGCCATCCAGCATCTCTGCAAAGAAAGTGCTGCAAGGTCACCTATCTGCCCAGAATATAGAG
This sequence comes from Rhipicephalus appendiculatus, assembly GCA_030522465.1. Classification (NCBI taxonomy): domain Eukaryota; kingdom Metazoa; phylum Arthropoda; class Arachnida; order Ixodida; family Ixodidae; genus Rhipicephalus; species Rhipicephalus appendiculatus. Next base: position 1,805,237 of record JALIZH010032921.1, on the reverse strand, counting down.
ATGAATAAACATCCACTGAAGGGAAACGACACAATTTTATCGTGTTGGGCTCTTAGCAGCCCTACCGCTATTAGTAAAAGGACAAGTTTTAGACTTGGCTAAATTGATTTACACGCTTCAATGGTGCTTATATAAGGGAGCTTTCTTATATAAGATAATTTTAAGTTAATACATGCTCTCCAACTTAAGATAAGTACAATGCTTACCACAATCCTCTCCTGACTGGTGAGAGTCACTTGAAAGATCTGCAAAGTATTGAGTAGTTAACCACCTGAAGATGGGGCCAGAAATGTGGATGATTACCTTCAGTGTTTTCTGCTGGGGTGTCACTGTCTACGTCTGGAAATTCAAAACCATGTCACAAAAGAAGCACTCTTAAGGATATCTTTGCTTACGTGTCGAAATGGACGGGCTAGGAAAGCTGCTGGGAGGTTTCAAAAGGGCACTGAAAGTGTGGCTTGGCTTTGGCATCTTAAAAAGAAATATGCAGTAATGATTGAGTGTGGCAACAGAGACTTATAGTATGATGTAATGTAAAAGGGTGAGCTGCTGCTTGCCTCTCCTTTCTTTCGGCTGCCATCCTCTTGCGACTGGCCTCCTCCTTCGTGAACTTCATCGCAAGCATTTGTACAAGTGTTCTCCATTTCTGCATGCAAAAAGGAATATTACAAAAGAATAGTCTTTTTATGTGACTACTTACGTTCATCTGTGGATGACCCTTTCAAAACAGTGGGGTGTGAATGAAAAGTAGCCATTTCATCTTCACTGACGTACCGACTTGGCTTTGACACCTTAAACAAATGGAACAACAAATTGTGGGCTTTGTCTCAAAACTGCACAGCAGGTTACCCAGAGTGCAAAGAAAAGAGAACATAAATGTGATATTGGTGGCATGCTATGGAATGGTAAATGAAAGGTTAAGTCTGACCTTCCGTTTCTGAAGATCCCCAGATTCAACATCAGAGTACTGAGCCTTATCCAGATTTTTACGGGCCTCTTGATATGTGTCTACAATGAAATCATGCATTTTCAGAGAAACTTAATGCATCAAAACATAAGTTAGAGCTCTCCATAATCAACTTACTGTAGGTAGTTCGCACCACAATGCTGTACATTTTCCAGTCTTTGTTGGGGGGCTTTAACTTTCCGAACGAATGCCATTTTGCAGCCAGGCCCGGGTGGCCAATAGCATTTGCCACCAAAAATCCACATGTTGGGCACGACAGCTACCGTTTTCTCTTGAGTGAATTCCACAATAGAAAACCGCATCTGCAAAAAATGTCTGTGACCACTCTCCAACATAAAAATGAACACTAGAAACATCTACTGGTAAATAAAAAATTTTAGCAAAAGCTGATACAAACGACTGCCTTTGTTTTGCAGTGCTTTCAGATTACAGTGCACATGTCAGACATCTTGTCATCTTTCAAACTCCATAAAAGTAGCAAAATCATGAATGTTCTAAATTTTTAATTGCTGTACCATTCTAGTTTATATTAAACTGTTCAACACTGCCCGCAATAATACACTTAAGTGGCAACATAAAGAAACATCACTATGTTTTCTTAGCATTTTCTTGGAAAAGACCAACATTTATCTATGAGAATGTTGGCACAAATTTCAGTTTTTTGCTGCTGTAGCCTGCATTCAACAAATTAGCAAGAAGCTGGACCATAAGCAGCATTTATTCTTTTAACATTGAAATAGTGCTTGAACTAGCTTGTATGAAGCAAAGGTACAACTACAAACTTACCATGGTAAGGAAGGATAACTAGCTTATTCTGTATGTTAGTTATTGACCAGCTCTGGACATCTGAAAGCCTGTCAACAACAGCGATACTGAGCCTAGTAGAGTCAAACGGTTGTGTGTACATTGGTTTGACTTCTAGAAACTGCCTTCCTAAAATGCAAGGGCTCTCATCTTGGCTACTGTGTGCTATAGTCTCAATAAGTACAATCGCATTTCCAACTTTACAGCAGTTGTTGGCAGCTTTAAGGGAAATCGTAAAGGAACGAAATTTGATTGACTTATACTGAGGGTTTACGCAGCCTGTAGGGATAACAGCTGCATCATGGCTACCAAGCAGCTCGTATCCATCAATAGTGCACGACAAGGAAACACTCCGTAGGTTGTCATATTCTTTTAACCTATTGTACAACTGGCTAAGGGGACAGCCTGACCGGCGAAGAACCTTTTTGATCATCTGCAAATTGTTCTCAAAAGCAAATGCCGAAAAAGATTCCAAAGTACCATGCACTTTTGCATCAGCAGCAAGATGCAAAAGACAGTGTACATTGTACGAGACATTTCATGGACCATACAATTCCACAAAGCCATTGACAAAGTGCTCCAAAAGAGTTTGTGCATAGTCTGCATGCTCATGACAAAGAGAGGGTGTGCTAAGGATGCTTGATGCTGCATGCAGTGTCAAGAAATTAGCGTAGGCAGCAGCGGAAAGGTTGTCTTTAAGTATCACAGGTCCAGTGTAGTGCAAGAGCTGTCTGAATTCGGTAGCCTTCCACCTGTCCTTTTCATCAAATGACCTTGGTTTGCGTGCAAACTCTTGTGGAACATGCTTTTCAAGAGAACAGCTACGTTTTGATACTTCTGCTCGGTTTAACGGACCAATTCGAACATTGAGGGGTCCCGAAAACCACATGTTCACAAGTTTACGGGTAATACCAAGATACAACAAGTGCATTGGATCAAGTGGTGCACATTTGATGCAGTCTATAGGTAGCTCAGTCAAGATTGTTACTCCCAGATGGTGATCCATGTCCTCCTGCTGGCGAAATGACTTGTCAGTTCTAGGTGTACCCACTGTAGAAGTGAAAACTACCTTCTCATTAAAGCTACCCTCTGCTGTACATTTCGGACAGCCATGATAACTGCTGTGTCCTTTAATCTGGAATATAAAAGCCCGAGCTGGAGCATCACAGATGATGCTTTTGACTTTAATTTCTACTAATTTCCCAGAAACCAATATACCTGACTGAAGCAGCTCCTTCAGCTCAGAAACAAGTGGCTTCAAGAAGTCATTAGCGCAGTCTGGCTTTGAGGGACCTACGAATGCACCTACAAGGAAAGGTTTCTGCAAATCATCAGCCAAGTCTGGGCCATGGACACAGCACCCCAGACAACACTCGACGACCTGAGGTTGTCCTGAGGATGCCCTACCCAGTACGAAAGGACCTGAGGTCATCCTCAAATGAACCTCGACAGGTTCCAATCCCGTCTATTTGTCCGGCCCCAGGGCATCGTCACGTTGTCCTGAGGACAACATTGAAGGATCTTTTTAGTATGCGTTCAGGTCGACCTCAGGACAGCATTCAAGGCTCTTTTTAGAATGTATTCAAGGCTTTTCAGACGCATGCTACGCCCATTTGAAATGCGCTTTCCCGATGTGATTGTTTTCCACAAATGAATTAATGATTCAGCCTTAAAACTAAAGTATGCACTTACTGCTTCAAAGAGCATACCTTGAGCTTTGCTACTAAAAGCTCAGTAAATTGCCATACCAGACGAAAATATAAACACGCAGTGTCACGCAAAGCATTTTTTTTATTATTAATATCAGTTTCAGACGACGAGTCCATGGATCTTGGCTAAATAGGGTTGTTTTGATTCAATCTTTCCATCGGAGGTCTCTGGAGATGGGCAGGGTACTAGAGGAGATAATAATAGAAATAATGAGCAGAGGACATTGTGAAATACAAGAAAACCTCAAACAGTAACACTGACAAAAGGAAGAGTTAATGCCAGATACACAGAACCATTATGAGAATGGCTCCAAAGCAGGCACGCTCTTGTCACGAAAGTTGTCTCTTAGCACATGTAAGCAAAAACATCGGGAACATATAAATGCATACCAGCTGCATTGTGATGGTTGCGTCGGCTGCCAGCTTTTTATCAAACTTCTCAAGGGCATCTGAATCTTCGAAAACTTTGCTCAGTAGAGATATTCATCTCTTCTAACTTGTCATGCAGTACTGCACAGTTGCCGCTGTATTGTATCGAACTGCTGGCCTTCCTGCTCCACCATCGCCATGAGCGTTTCCAGGATTCTAACTCGTTGTTTAAATTCTGTAACATATGACAAATGTGCAAGTGTTGAGTCACCAATCGTACGTGTCACCAACATTACAAAAGCTGCATCCTTTGCAAGTGACTGGAAAACAGGGCTTGATATGGCAAACACACGAAAATCAGAACGTTGTGTTTGTTGTCGTCGCAGCGACCACGCTGGACATATGCAACTGCAAACGATAGTGTCGCACACGACGTGTAACAAACGAGTTCAGAAAAGCTTCGGTGATCTTCCAACTGTGAAGAAACACGGGAAATTAACCCTTGGGTACTCGCATAAACATCATGCCACACAATGCACACGACATTGTAGCGCGACATCGTCAGCTTTGGCAGCGCTGGCTTGCTGTCAGCACTGTTTGCTATGCGTAAACAGGCATTAGCGCATCTGTTTCTTAATCGTCTAAACCTGCAGTCCACGTTATCTTCCATTTCGAACGCGAAAAATAGAGACAGAGACTTTTGGAGACTTACCTGCCACCATGCCGCTTTCTTTTGAACGTCGCTTGGCTTGGATTGCTTTGACTTGTGCTGTCTAAAGTGTGAATGTTGCCAGGCAGAAAAAGAAAAAAAGGCCACCGTTGGATACCGTGTCGTTCCCTGATCGTTGCTGACCACACCGGTAATCGTTCGTGTATGCGCAAAACAGAAAACTTCGCAAACACACACACACACGCGCGTGTGAAAAACATTTTCGTGTATGATTGTGAGGCAAAAATAAACGAACACGCAGAAACAATTGTACAGTCAAGAGCTACGCTAGCGGTTGTCACATGCATTTAATTTTCGCGCGCCCGCGGCGAGAGCCACACAAAGTTCATGCGCAGCATTTTTCTGAATTATACAGTGTGCACTCAAAATGTCCTACAGTGGACGTTTTTCGGACGATGAGTTATCCTCAAAAAATACTGAAAAGTATGTTTTCTGTATCATCCTGTGAATGCCTTCCTGAGGGCGCACTGAGAACGTCGCATAACGTATGAGGACGCAATGAGGACTTTCGTACCATTTGAGGACTACCTCAGGTCGTCGAGTGTTGTCTGGGACTGCACTGGCCAAAGCTGCTGCTTTGAACTCTTTGCCAAAGGAAGCCCATCTACATTAAAACAAAGGGGTAATTTGTCTGGGACATGCTCTGCAGAGTACAAAA